>QRFJ01001916.1:83015-187850 GCA_006176705.1 Cocos nucifera
GCCATAGCCCGCAAGCCTGCACTAGAGCTCGGCCCGGCAGGAGATAAGCATAGCCCATGTGAGCGCGCGGCTAGCGTAGACGTGGCCCAGCGCGCGAGCATGTGCAGCCCGCGTGCAAAGAAGCCTAGAAGCGCCCACATGGCTCACCGTGAGCCGCCTGCACTAGGGCTCAGCCCAGTAGGAGACAGGCGCAGCCCATGCGAGCGCGCAACTAGTGCAGATGGGGCCCAATGCGCGAGCACGTGCGGCCCGCACGCAATACAACCTAGAAGCGTCCATGCGGCTCACTATGAGCTGCACGGTGCAAGAAATGGAGCGCATGGTCCACGCACCCCACTATACGGTTGAATTTACGTGGTTCGAAGTCTCTTTCTCCTACATACACGACCGCATAATAGAATAATATTTTTCACTAACAATAAGAGTAGGCGATATATGTTGCTCCTGAATGTTAAGGACCCTCACTTATGCAACCTTACAATACAAAGTAGCTTAAATATTTGGTCATGTAATCAAATTTGACAACCTTTTTGGTCCATTTATTGTATGACCATATATGGTAACTGCATCTAGGCGATCAGTGTGGTCAAGGGACCGCTACACATACGCAAGCATGTATGTGGACATATACACTGCATTTTAGAACACTAAATATAAGAAACAAAATTCATTTTGATTTAGAATGAAAAATCGAATGGTAGTTCTTATTTTTGGAGTAAATATTAGAAAAAAAAATCAACAATAGTAAGATTTATGGTCAGATGATATCGCGATCTTTTAGTTCTGTTGTGAAGATTACTTAACACGCTTACAGCAAGTACTCCAAACCTTTAGAAACAAAGATTAAACATCAATCTCATGAAATACATGTCATCATACACCTGATGATTCTCGGATACTGAGTCAGATGAAGTCAAAGCAGTAAAAGTGAATTTCAACATCACGGCTCTATATAACAAGTAATGGTGAATCTAAAGTTGCGATAGGTCAACTTTGAAAGCTAGTACAATTATAATAGCTCTCAAAACAAATTGCATCATATAGGATACTCTCTGGTTGGTTTACCATTAAGGATGAGAATTATTTGTTCTGAATCTATTTTACCAAGTGAAATATGATCTGAAAACTATGAGGGAGAAAAAATAAATGAAAAAAGGAACTCACAAAACAAGGTGAAGGGAATACACCGGGGGAACACATTTTCCAAAGTTCCACGCTGTAAACTTACAAAAGTAGACAACAGGTACATCATATATGTACCAGTCCCAAAAGGACCCATTTGAAAAATGGAAAGGGAAAAAAAAAAAAAGAAGGACTATTTGAGAAATGGAAAATAATAATAAGTAAGAACACATGGAACCAATGCTTTAGAAGCAGAAGAAAGAAGGGTACAAATCTATCCCGCTTTTAAAAAAGGCAAACCAGGCCTCTGTGACGTATATAATATCTATTTGAAGGTTTGAATAACAGCCAGTGATTAGCGAATGTTTTGTTAGAACTGCCATGAAACAACAAGAACAACAGCTGCTATTTGACATCCTCACCATTCATCTAGTAAATTAATCTCTTAAGATTCAAAAATCTCTATGCCAGCTGGAAAAATAATTTCTTAAGAACTCCGGTGACTAGATTCTCCTCCTATTTCTTCTTTCCCTTTTTTTTCCTTTTCTCTGTGCGGGTGTCCCCGATCAGCTTATTGGGTAGACAGATAAAATGACCAGTTTTTTTCCCTTTTCAGAGTGGTACAAGAACTAGGTTTGATGATTACGTCTAAAATACAGAATATTTGAAATACCACGATTTATCACAACAGACAAGTGATTGTTTCTCGAGTAGAGAGTGATCAAGGAAATCCAACATTCTATACAAGCACCAACTAGTATATGAATACAAATCCGACAATAAAAATCCAATCTTTTCAAGAGAACAATTATTTGGTAGTTAGTAATCATTATATCCACATGTTTTTCCTGCAGCATTTCCCATTTTCCTCCCGTCTCCTAGTAATATATCCTTTTCGCTCCATAGTTCATAACGTGAAGAAACTCCAGCAGTCTCGTAACATACATAAGCACGTTAAACTGATCACTACAAACCCTAATAAAATCAATGAGAGGATCCTGCACGCCCCATGACTGACCTTTTCTTCCTCTCAGCGAAAGCGGAAGCCAACACGGCATACGTCGGCAGAAAAGGTTGGACGGTTTACCCAAGATCCACCGCGGCGGAGCTCTTATTCTCTTTTTCACAAGCCGATCGCCACCCTCTCCACCCCCGGAAATCTCCCGGCAAAAATGAACAAAATCTGATCTGGAATTCAGCAAAGAGGTGAGAATCTAAAGAAATAAAAGATTTGGATTTGGGTATGCCTGGAGAAGACGACGGCATCTTGGGGGTTTAGGATCCAGAGCGCTCGGATGCTGCAGTTGGACATCGTTTTGTTTTCTACATTGCAAACTTGCATGGCTGCCGACAAAGAGAGAGGCATGGAAATAGAGCGGCGGCGCATAAGCTTGCATGGAACGAACCCAAGAGACGGCTGAGAAGGACAAGCGATTGTGACGAGAATAAATGGATGTGGTATCAATGTCATATTCAGTATTGTTTGCTTTCTTTTAATGTACCCATTTATTTTATTTTCAATGTACCCATTTATTTAATTTATTTATTTACTCTTTTTTCTAATTTATTCTTGCATGTATTTTTGTGTATTTGGTGGTAGATGTTGGTAAATTATGAGAGAGGTAACCGGGCGAGATTTGAACAATAAAGTCTTCGATTTATTTGATACAAGCGGTATTTTTTGTGCAATATTATGGTCGTTGTTTGCCATTATAAATTATGACTTGATAGCAGAACTATTTGATGTTTTGTTCTTAATTCTACTTTCAAACACCGAACATGCTTGGAGAAGGAGTTTTAACTTGTACGAGCACATATGCATGTTGAATTTTTTGGTAACTATGAACCTCGAACAATAAATTACTGCATTCTACGATTTCCTCCAGTCTTCTTTCTTACGCCGTATGAAGTTGCCAAACTCTTCATTCATGTCGGGAGCGACGGACGGATTTGGCTGTTTGGGTCTCGGACCCGTTGGTGGTTTCTTTTCCGTCTCCCCATCCTTAGCTGCTCGCGTCTCCCCTGCTTTGCCTCGTTCCCCCATGGATTTGCCCAACACATCCTTTTCTTCTGTCAGCTCTGTGCCATCCCTAATAGTAATAGACTTCTTTCGTGGCTCCACGAAGGGGGCGCCAACATCTTGATCTTTTAATGTTGTCGAGTCTTCGTGCCTCTTACCACTGACGTTAGGGGCAGTAGCCCGGTGCTCCACTGTGACTACTGTTGAAGGCACATGCCCGACATCATCATCCTCTTTGTAGACGGTAACCAGAACCTGGGATTCCTCGTCCTTCCGTGTAGAAGGGCTCGTTTTTGGGGATCCCTGGCTGAGCTGTTTGAATCTATCAAAAGACAAATTCTTCACAAGAAAGTTGAAGATCCTGCGGCAGATGTCAGCAGGCTTTGCTGGGCCATTGTTCCTCTCCATTCCTTAAAACTAGAGACGGATGATCAGGGAAAGCACGAAGGAATAACAGCGAACAGGAGGAAGCTCACCTGGGGCTCCAAAGGGCTGGTGGCAATGGACATATGTACTTGGAGATCTTGCATGGCAGGCAAGGATGCTTTATGCAAAAAACGAGCTAGCGTCGAAATGAAGCAGATAATGGGGACAAGATCGAATACATTCCTTTCTTACCGCTCCCCTCCACAAAATTCCCACCCCGCGTTTATAGGTTTAGCTCTGTAGGATCACCTAACGCATTCCCACACACCGATTAAAGATGGAAGCAAAAAACTGTTTAGGATTCCATATTTCATCCAGTAATACGCCCAAAGGGATTAGGTAATGCTATGTAATAGCCATAATCTTTACGCCCAACAGAAAATATAGACCATTATATATACCGACAGCAAACATGTTCCTCGGTACCTTTATTCCTCCAGCTGTTTCTTGTCCCTATCACCAGTCCAGAGCAATTTTGCAGCGACGTTGGAACCAACGATTAGATCAAAACGCATGGTCAACTCTGCTGCACAAGAAGTCTCCGCCAAGTCCATTGAGAAAAAGAGACATCCCGTCGCACTGGAACCCCTGGATTGTAGCGTGCGAACTTGGAATCTGGTCTACAGCCAAGTTACGCGGTTCAGGGCTGGCCACTTCAGCTAAGCAAGGCAACAACCGAACCAGATCCAGCCACCAACCCCACCTAATGGTGGAGTGACTTGACATGATTTCTGAGGCTAAAATCTACACTCTCCAATAGGTGCTGCTTTTGAACGATTCCATCCACTGAAACCACAGAATTGACCGATCCATTTTGTCATAAAGGTTCCTTTATACGATAACAATCCTCATAATAACCAATGTTCAGAACATTATTGAGCGTACAACACAACAGTGTACCTTAAAATATATAATAACACCACACGAAAATAGAAGAGTCTTTTACATTCTTCACTACAATGAACTGGCTTCAAGATTTACCGCCTCCTTTAAAATACCAGCAAATTAAAAGGTGGAAATTGCTCAACTCACGGCGGCAGAGAGGTGCTGGAAAAACCACAGCTATGGCTGTAACTAGAACCTTGACACGAGAGAAACCAGTACTGATCCAGCTCTCTAGATGGCCCATGACTTGGTCCAGGCAGGACCCCCTGCCCCTTGCTAAAGGCTGAGACTACAATAACCAACTATAAAATCCCTGGATGAATGAAGAGGAAGAAGGGCAGCCAATTTTCCCCTTCTCAAACAGGACGTTATGCTGGCATACCCTGAGATATTGGAAGATACGTGACCTCCAATTGACCTTTTACTTGTAAACAAAGACCACGTTGGTGAAGCCAAAAACCAAAAAATAAACTAGCTAAAGATCCATGCAGAGAAAAGATAAGACCGATGATGCTCTCCGCCTTGTTCTCTCACTCACCTTCCACTTCTCAACCAGGACTTTCTTGATGTTGGAACAGCTTGAGACAATGGTAGCAACTCCAGCAGCTGTTACAAGTGGACAGTAAACCATATGGCAGGTCTCAAGCCTAGTGCATCCCCTGACAAGGTGGCGTAAACCAACATCCGTTATTTGCCGACAGTGGGACAGCACAATATCTTTTAGCAGATGGCATCCATCACCTAACTCAGCCAGTGCCATGTCCCCAATATTCTGCAGAAAATAAGGCAAAGTGCATTACGCACAACAGAAGCATATAAAGGTGTAATCAGAAAATGAATGCCGATACATCTAATTTCCTGGCACAACCAGTCATCAGAAATTTTTGCAGCATACATGCAGAATATTAAGGTTCAGTTCCACACAAAAATGTTTTTACATTAGACAAAGTAAAACCGAAAAAGAATGCTGATATGCATGTACATTCAGATGGCCTGTGTCTCTACATGTGGAGTCAGTCTGAGAGTGAAGAAAATGGAAGAACTTGAGCGAATGGGAATCAGACCAATACGAGAATCCCAAAGTACTTTGTGTACAAAAATCACCTCTCTAGATGCATTTCATATCAATCGAATCTTTTGCAGGCTACTGGCCTTTCATCTTCTCAGCAAATGTATCTGCTACTAGGGTATTCATGCATACTTGGAGCCATCTCATTTACAACCCTGATATTGCTATAGACAGTTCATACAAACTCCCATGGTTTCAATGAAAATGCAGAAACAGCTCAAGCAATCTCAAAAATGGATGAAGTTGTGTTTATATTCAAGTGGGTGGAAACTACATAGAGGCACATTCTATTTCTCTTGTATTTGTGCTTACTGGGGAAAAGAAAATCAGGCTCCACGAAAGCGCAGAGCAATAATTAAAGAAGATGCACCTCTGTTATGAAAGTGTGGTGCAAAGGTGTATATCTTATGACTATACAGACATATGTACATATACTGGAGTTGTATGAGGCGTACCATGGCGAATGCATCTAGTTGGGTGTGTGCGCACATGCACTCTTGCACACGTGCATGCACATGAGCGAGCGAGCGAGAGAGAGAGAGAGAGAGAGAGAGAGAGAGAGAGAGAGAGACCTGAAGCACACTGACGTCCAAGTAGATGAGATCAGGGCAGCCCCTAGCAATAGCTGTCAGTCCAATGTCAGTGATTAAATGGCACCCACTAACGTTCAAGTGTCGGAGGGAACAACCTCGAGCAATTGCTACAAGTGCTTGATCACCAAGCCTGAAGATTAAGACCAAAGCAAAATTGAAATGAAAATGAAGAATGAATCAAACAATACTAAATAATACATTTCCATGCTAAAGACTAAAGAGCATAGGAGTAGAGAGAATTGTAATTATCGTTCAAACAAAAATTTAACCGCCAAGTAAATTAATAAGAGCTACATGCATGAAAATCATAGGGATAGATAGAGAAAATACTTTCATTGATGAGACACTATGACCCGTCTATAACTACTGTAATGTCAAACAAAGCAAGTAAATCCATATGGAGAGCCAAGCATTAAGCATCCCTTCCCACCATCCTCCACATAACAATCTATCAATTCATTAGAGGACATTCAAACATAGTTGACTATAGATTTCTATCTGATGATATAAACCTTGACTTAGACATGCCAGGCTTAAGAGTAGGTTTTCACCATGCATCACCTTGATAAGTAATTAAAAGTGATCCTTATTGGATCCACCTATGACATCACTGCTCCAATATGCTGCTAAAATGGTTAGCATGTAAGGATGAAAGCAGTAACTTTTCTCTTTACCCCCAAAAAATAATCAATGTTTTTCAGTGTGAATTCTAGTTAATTTATTACAAGGTGGTATTTTAAATACAAATTGTATGAGCAACAGAGGCTCATTGTAGCCCAGTAATCAACAATGAAACAGAAATTACTGACCTTTATCTAAATCAGTGCTAAGAATTATATTCAGATTATTAACAAAATGTTCAACAAGGTAGCAAATTAGAATAGAATAAAGTCATAAACTATATACAACTGAAAGAACAATGCATGGACAAGCCTTTATACAGTAAACCATTTATGAATAATAGTTGTAGTCATAACTCGCAGAACAATCTTGGAGCACATATAAACAACATAATTGAAAATAGGGGGATGTGGAAGAAACCATGACTAGGAATTTAAACACTTTTGAAGGATAGGTATGAAGACTCCACTTCAGAAAAGCAAAAATAAGATCAAGGGGATATTTTCACCTATCGCAGAACCGGAGGCTTAAGTCCGTGAGAGAACTACAATTCTCACCCACAGAAATAATGCCCTCATCTCCAATCTGCCAATATAAGAAATAAAGATTAGATAGCTAGAGTTACATATCTGATTTTCAAAAGCACACACTGCTTCTAAAACTAATATATTAGCCCCATGAAGGATATTTGGAATATAAATATAAAGCACCGTCTAAAAACTCAAGAATAAACAAATTTACTTCTTTAGTTCACTTCAGAATACAGTAATGACAAGGAATTTTTTTCACTTGCTAAATGAACGACCTGAGGCAGAACTCCAAGATAAGACCACTTAAATGCAACTTCAAGATGGACCCAGGGTTGTCTTCAAAGATTATGGTTACTGGAGTGTCTCGATTATCAATCCACCAACGACCTACAAGACTTCGTTGTGTTCATATTTCTTTTAAGTTAGCCATCCTACATGAGTTTCTATGAAGTGTTCAATTACTTGTTTCACAAGCAATATCATTTTTCCAGTATAAAAGGCCAAATTATTTTGGGGTAGATATACCAACACAGACTGCAAATAATGTGTACATGAATACCCCATACTTCACATTTATCATGCACAAGAAGCCTGTCAAGGATGGAAGTGAAACACTTAGAAATTTAGTAGCGAAGCAAAGATTATGTACGAAATAAGATGAGTGTACCAATGACATACTGGTGTTTAACAAAGTGACAATAATTATACATAAAGACATACATACTCTCTCTCTCTCTCTCTTTATATATATATATATATAGAGGTAGAATAGGCTCCGCTCGACCAAATCCCAATCCATATCCAGTCGGATCCCCGATCATTAGATCAGCACACATCTGTGCACACGTACCTGGAAAGGCGCACCTGAAAAAAATAGGCGCGCCCCTGCGCCTAAAAAAAATTTTAGTTTTTTTTCGGCAGCACCTTCAGGCCAAAAAAAACTAAAAAAAAAAGAAAAACAAAAGCCTTGCACTTGAAAAAAAAAAGCTACGGAAAAAAGAAAAAGAAAGAAGGAAAAAGCACCTTTTCCCCTTTTTTTCTTTTTCTTTTTTTTCTTTTTTTCAGATTTTTTTTTCTGATTTTTTTTTCAGTTTTCTTGGGCCTGAAGGCGCCTTCAAGTGCCCTAAAGGGACCTAAAAAAACTGAAAAAAAAAATTTTCATAGGCGCGCGCCTGTTTTTTTTTCTAGCGTGTGCGCGCAAATGCGCACTAATCCAACGGTCGAAGATCCGACCGAATATGGACTGAAATCCGATCGAGCGGAATCCAATCCACCTCTATACACACACACACACACACGTACGTATACGTATATGTATGTATGTATATATATATATATATATATGTAGATGTATGTACATATATATATATATGTAGATGTATGTACATGTGTATCTATACGTACATGTACATGTACATGTACATATGTATCTATATGTATATGTATAGATATATGTATCTCTATGTATATATATACATATACATATCTCTATGTGTGTGTGTGTTAGAATGATTTGATTCATTATGAACTTAGCATCACTACCAGTACCTGTACCGGTGTTTTATTCTTACTATATAAACTGGCATGTTAGTGTGCCATATCAACCCTGGTGCCCAACAAAACAACAACAACAAAAAAAGAGATGCATACCATGTGATAGTATCAAGGATCACTGACTGGCCGACGGTATGAGTCAATAAACCCCCATACCAGGCCCAAATTGATATAGAAATGAGAGATGAACCGGAAAGAAAAAGAGAGAGATGGAGGGGCGAAGGAGGGAGAGAAAGAAAAGAAAAGAAAGGCTAGTGGTGGCCATCGAAGGGCCGCAGAGGCCACAAATGCTTCTCGAGCTCTGCGGTACTTCGTGAGAGAAAATAAGAGCAGAGAGAGAGAAGAGAAAAGGAGGGAGAGGAAGGCGGTGAGGAGGTTGTCGAAGGGCCACCAGAGAGTTTTTTGGCCGTCTGATCACCGTGGGTTCGAAACAAGGGCCGTCCAATCACCACGGGGCCTTCCCCTCCCTCCTCTTCCCTCCCCTCCCTTCTCTCTCTTTCTATTTCTCTCTCTTGCGTCTCATGGAGGACTGCAGAGCCTCGGAGGCCTCAGCAGCCCTCCAGCAACCTCGTCGGGCCACCGCAGCCCACCATCGACCACCTTTAGGCTTTCCCTCTCCTCCCCTCCTCTCTTTCTCTCTCTTCCTCTCTTTCCTTTTCCCTCATTTTGTTTTCGTTGGCATTCCGAACGACACTGGTTAGCCGCCAATACAATTCGATGCACCCCGAACCATCCAGTTCAAACTGGTTCAACAAACCCTAGTTAGTATGGTACCAATATGGGGAGTGTACAAGTACCATATAGACTAGTACTCCAATCAGGCAGATTTAAATACCATCCTAGTTCTTGAAGTTTGGTATAGCACATGTTAGTCAGCAAATAAATAATGAACTAAAACACCCTAAAGCTAGTATCAGTCAGCGCCTCTTACGCTACTACACTATTTTGACATGGAAAAATAGATTTGTAGATTTCCAGTTTCCAGTAGACAAGACATCATTAGAGAACAATTGTGGTAGATGAGGATGAGATGACATCAGCAACCAACTATAATAATTTCAAAGCGGTGAAGAAGGTGGTAGAATGCAAGCACAGGTGAATATGCCATCACATCAGCATATAATCAATGAACCAGAACATAGTTGACAGTGTACAAAAGTAGCAACAAATTAGCCTGCTTAATAAATTAGACTATCAGCGAGCTTATGGTGGAAGGAGTTAGATGAAGCCAGTCAAGTAACATAGTCAAAACTTCTGATGAAAGAAAGAAATATGCACACTGCCTTAAAAAAATTCTAAGGCGCCCACCAGCTTCAGCAAATAGCTTTTATATGTATATTCAGGGTTCTCTTTATAATGATTACAGCCAGAAGCCATATGGGTCATGATCATGCTACTATAGACCACTACCAAGCAACAAGAAACCAAAAGAGAATTCAAAAATCGTGTTTTGTATTTATGGTTGTTTGGTTATTACATCTGTACTGGGGATCCATTATTGTGGCATATAATGGCTTATCCTACATATAAAAATAATACTAACAGCTGTTAGATATAAGGAATTATATATCTCTGTATTGTAATGGATCTGGTCCCAAAATGATTTGAGAGTAATTGCAACATAAAAGTGGCCTTATCTAGTCAAAATTCATCTGATTGACAAGAATGCAAGCTTTTTTTCCCAACAAGATTACGATGAGTTGTGGTTGGCTAGACAAGGCACAGGTTGAGAAAAAGGAGAATAATAGGAAAATACAATGACTAAGGCCAGATTCACTTGTTTCAATTGGATGAAATTTCTTTAACATGGAAAGTAAAAAATTCCTGCTTCTAACTGACCCAGATAAAGCAAATTGCTTGACTTAAATGGGAATCATCATAGCAGAAATCCACATTGACGTGAAGATAGTGATAAAGATCTGATACTCCATGACAGGATACATGATATAAAAATGAATATGTGGGGTTGAACTATAAAATATCAACAAGATTGCCTATCTGAGGAATCAAAAAAGAAAAACAGATGAATACTCAAGCAAAGATAACCTCATTCTGCAAGTTATGGACAGAAATCCGGTATGTGATAAGAAATTGACATGGACTTGATAGTATGAGCTAATATGTTGGGCTTTGCCATAGGTTGAAATCAAGAAAAATTGTCCTGGATATTGCATGGATAAATGACATCTGCTATATCAATCCCCCTATATAAAGCATGATCTCAAATTTGGGGTGGAGTTTACTGAATGCGACCATCAGCGATCTTTCCAAACCAGTTATAATGAAAAAGATACCGAGTATAAGTGCATCATTAGACAGCAAGAAATGGCTATCTAGTTATTTTCACGTTGCAAGGTATATGAGATGGTTGATAGGTGTGGCAGCAGCAGAAGTCAAAATAGACAGTCCTCATATCACAGCTTGTTGACACCGAAAAACTGAACTAAGTTCCGGGACCAATGTTTTTCAACATTTTCGTAGGTCAAATAGAGTGCAAATTGAGATAAGCAAATGTTATATCGATCATTTCACAGATATGCCATGGACAGAATTGCTTCTAGATGCTGAATAAGTTGGCGTAAAACAGATCCCCTATATAGAATGTGGAAAATAGATATAGTTAATTAAAAACATCACAATGAATGACAACAATGTGAGTGCTAAATAGTAGTAATCATTCTTTATTATATGCTATTCTCAGTCAATCAAAAATCTTTGTTTCACTTAACAGCTAACAAAGAGCAGTTGGGTGTCATGACGATTCTCATCACTTGTTTTATCATATTACATGACTACTATGCTGTCCAAGAGAAACAGATACTGCTGGAATTATCATTCATCTTTTATTTTTAATGGGGATAAATTTCTCAATAATGATGAAGTTGATTTTGAGAAGAGATGTGGTATGCTCCGACAACAGGAGACAAATATAATCAGGTGCAATGGGAGCAAGATGAGCAATACAAGAAGATATATAGATGATCTAAAGAGCAATGCTGAAGAAGAATGACTCAAATTGATAAACTCAACCACCCAAACCTCCAAACACTATTAATCAGGGAACCAATTACATGGGAAGCAGAACCACTAACTATTCTAGTTGTGGACTCACTGCAGAAAAGTTAATCTCCCGATCAAAAGTAGAGAATTCATATTCCAGAACCAATCATAATATCATAAAATTAATAAATTCTCATCCAAAGACTGCAGCACTTATGCAATTTCTTTCTTCATACAAGAGAGAGGCCTGGAATAAAGAATTTACCTTTGGCAGAGCCAAAATCAAGATAAGATAATATGATCACATAATGCTAAGATAAGATAAGACGATCTCCTAATTGAGAGAATTCTAAATAATGTCCAAAGCACTAACAAAATAAACACTGCATTGATCGCATAATAACAAAATAAGCATTATGTGATCACAAACTATTTATATCTAAAGTCCATGGCATTGCATATTGGTTCCAGAAAAATTTGGTCCCTTCATGGTAGATTTAAAGGTCATGCATGAATGAAAAACTTAGCAAATAGCTGGACATCATTTTGGCATGACTGAAAAACAAGGAGCCATGATTAGGGCCATGCATTGTTTTGAGTCTTGACAGTTTATTCCTGGAAACCTATTATGCATGGACCTATTTGCAGCTATATGCTATGAATTTATCTAATTTTGATTCTTTCTGAGTTACGAGTTTCTTTTGTATCTCTTTTGCGTGTTAGTTGTTGGGAAACAGCTTCTACATTGAAAGACTACACTTATATCTAATACAAGCAAACAATAAAACAATTTAATTATTTCCTTAAGTTTCATAAGCAATGCATACTTTGAGCAAGCAAAAATTAAGAGAGGAAAACTGCTTTATCCAGCCATGTCCTACCAGTATTAAATAGAACATGCTGAACTAAATCATCATCCAAAGGGAAACAGCCTGATCACCAACTAAGATATTTCCTTGAAAAAGATGCTCAACCAATTAGAATTGCTGGTGATATTTTAAGGCAGGTGGAATTATTTCTAGAAATAACTTCAGTTCAACTTAACTAAAGGAGAAAAACATAGCCAATACCACACATATTTGTAAGGGTAGATGTAACTGACTCAAAGACAACAAAGGATTTTTTTTTTTTTTTTTTGGTGTGTGTGTGCGTGTGCGCGCGCGCACGTGTGGTGGTGGGGATGGAACTGAAGGGTGTTTAAAGAGAAGAAGAAAACAAAGGAAATAAAACAAATACAAACTTCCCCCAATGTGAGGGATGCCTAAAAGATTCCAAAACTCCATGTTTCACTGTTTAAAAGAGTCTTTTATATTAAGTTGCTCCAGCATTACTACAACAGACACTGTCAAGAGGTACCATTCATGGTACTGCAGTGGGGACGGTTCATGGTACTGTAGCAGCAACTTATTAGAGGCTTTTGTGTCTTTTAGAGCTTTCCATCATATGTTGGAGTTGATGGCTAGGATTTGTTTGTAATTCAAGGGAAAAGATTAACCTTAAAGTTGATATAAAGATTGTAGTTCTCTCTTTTAAGATATTCTTTTAAGATGATATCTGATTGGAAGAAAGAAAAAGGCAAAGGTCAGCTATCTTTTCTTCCCTTCTCTTATCCTCTCTCTTTAGTTCTTCTTCTGCTTTCTTCCTCTGATTCTTCTATTACTCTATTCATGTTCTTACAGTTTATTTTTTGGGGTTCATCACTGATCTTAAATTTGATTATAATTGGATCCATAATCAATTTATATTGCACAAATTTGATCCCATAAGACCACTAGAAGTCTTGTCATCCATTAAAAGCCCTAAAACGAATACTTAAAAATTTCAAATGCCTTATCCCTATTCATAAAACACTATCCTTTTTTTCAAAATCCTAATTCTTCAGTTCTTGTTCCACCATCGCTAAAAAACAGCCTATCCCACTTTCGTCGTACATCTCTCTCTGTCTGAAAGAAATATTGTTGAGTGACTATAGAATCCTTTCCATTAATCTATGGTGAATTTATAATTTCATGAAGAATAGTTTACCTTGAAGGCCTTTCTCATATAAATGAAGTTCTTATTTACAGTGATGGGCATTATTCGTTAGAGAGGTGAGGGAGAATTGTCTCTAGCAAGATTTGAAGGCCTATGGTATCAGGCCAGAAGACATATTCAAACCTTCCCACATTCTAAACTCTCATGCAAGCTCCAATATTTGAGCTCAAACTTACAAAAGGAGAACCAAAGAGCACAAGACAGCCAGTGGAAAGGGAACAAGGACTTGGAGCCTTGCACAGGAACCAATGGTTATGCATGAAACATCGCCCTTTATATATATATATCAAAAATAGGCCATAGAATTACACCATGCATTGGATAGGAACCACCACGTTTTCCCTAGATCACCTTTGAGATTCTAGAGAATTTTAGGTGATGCTAGAGACATCCCAAAATATCGAACCAACAGAATCCTGAATTCCCTCAATATTCTCTGGAGATTCACATGATTTTAGCACCTTTCATCTGACATCATTCAGTGTTCCTTTTTCTTTTGCCTTTAAGAAAGCCTCTTGCTTATCCCATAAGCACACACCCATTAATGCCAAGTCACAAGACATGATTGTCATCTAGTGACATTAATATGAAAAGTGAACTGATGATCCAATAATTTAATAATAGATAAAGAACTGAGACAGGATACCACACTAAGGCTTGTTCTAAGTTCTAAAATAGCTTTTTCCCAAAAGAAGCAAGATAGGGAAGCAGAGAAAGAGAGAGAGAGAGAGAGAGAGAGAGAGAGAGAGAGAGAGAGAGAGAGAGAGAGAGAGGGAGAGAGAGAAGCAAACTAGGCTCTCCTGTCAGGTAAAAATGGCCTCCAAAAGCAAAATTTTTTGATTTGTAGATTACATTTAACAGCCTGATTTTGGTTCCTGTATCCCCATCTTCTGATTTCACATGACCAGATCTGGCTTCATATCTGGTCAAGCTTGGGCAGGGATTGGCTAGTGGGCCTCAGGCAGGAATTGAGGAACTAGATGGTAATTGATTTCTGCAATGCTCATGAACAAAGGGCTGGGCTTGAGTAAACTGAGGAAATAGACTGGTCAGTGGCTAGCGAGACTTGGGCAATTGAGGAAGGATTGCTAGTCTGGACTGCACCCAACCATGATTTAGTATGGGCTGGTCTAGAGACTAGACAATGGACAGATGACAGCCTGCCGATCAAGGTAATGTTTTAGCTCAAATCTGGAACATCAAGAGATAATGATTCAATTAGTCGACTCTAAAATGTAATGCTTAAGTCATAACCACAAGCAAGAATCTATTAAGATAAGAAAGTTACATATTTAAATTGATCATGGTAAATTTGCATTTGCATATGCATAAATACAGAACACCTGATCCTCAAATTAACATCAGACTCTTGTTCTGTACTTTTTATTCATCTAATGCCTCCATGAGATCCACAGTTAGAAAAGCATTTTTTGGTGCAATAGTACATAGTTATCAATATTACATTAGTCAATTAATATTTTAGTTGATCATTTATTTTCTTTTACTAATAAAATAAAATTAAGCTCTGGAGAGTTGAATTCTTGAATTTTAAATTGCATTATCATTGACAACCAAGCTAAATTGATAGTCTTGATGATTATACTAATCTAAAATATGCATCAGGAGTTATCCTCCAACATATACAATTATTTAATTCATTCTACAACAACTATTGATTTGAAAGCTACCATCTGCTAAGTCGGAAGACAGAAGAATTATAAGTGACAAAAAGGAGAGGTTTCTAACAGAAATAATAAGTTTTACCTCATAACAACGGCGGATATGAAGTTTCCTTAGGTTCCTGCAACCTTTAGCTACATTGCATATTGCCTCATCATTTATGCTTGAGCAATCTACCAAATGTAGAGCTTGCAAATGTGAGCAGCTTCTGCCAACTTCAAAAAGAGCACTATTACCAATCCTTGGGCAATATAACAAAGCTAGCTCCAATAGGCCTCTGTTTCCCACATTGTTGAACAGTAGTTTATATTGAGATTTAAGTCATAAAAGAGAGAAAGAGAGAGATGAAATATATTCATAAATGATGAATGAAAAGTAAAAGAAATTAGCATATCATCATACACATGCATCCCAGTATAACTACCAGTTTGTTTAGACATGCAAACATTTATAACTTGAGGAATTCAGACAATGATTAGATCCTGTTTTCTGCAGTTTCTGATATCGTTTCAAGTTTAGATGTGATACCTCCAACTTAAATTTAAATTTAAAAAAAAAAAATTATTATTTGATTTAGTTACAACTCAAATACATTTAGGTTAAAAATATCTAAAGATCATGATTTACTCAATAATTTTAAACTTGACTTAAAGATTGTGTCCTCTTTTTCATAATGAGCATGATAATTAATCAAGCAAATCTGGTGACATCTAGCAACATGCTACCATAGAAGTCAACTGTAGGAACACAGAGTTCCATGGCATGTTTTCAAGAAAAGATAGAAATCAATCTGTCATTATATAAATATATCTGTTTCATAATTATTTTAGATTTCTAAAAAATACCAGTTTCTTTAAGATCAGATTGATTAAGAGATTCCATGCACTTAGAGAGGCCTTCAAGAGACATCTTTTCATTGTCTTGATTTGATTAGAGACAAGCAAACAGTGTAATTCAAAAGACACGGAGATATACGGCATACTAGTAATTAATATAAAATGTTAGGCAGTAAAATATAGTCATCAGTATAGAAAATTAACTATAGAACAGCTAGGAAAAGAAGACATACGGGCATGACCGTCCAATATGTTCCACTCCAGATGTTCCAATATTGTGGCAGCCATTAATCTCCAAATGTGTCATTTTGGTACAGCCACGGGCTACATCTTCTAGACTCTTATCACTTAGGAAATAACAATCACTAAGAGTGAGATCTCGAAGATTCTTGCACCCATTTCCGATAGCAGAAAGGCTCCTACAGGATGCAAAATAAAAATGAACATGTAAATTATCCAACTATTGAGCCATTGGAATAAAAAGAAAAAAAACAAGGAACAAAGAGAATCAATTAACAATTGATCCATAAAATGAATCAAAGCAAACAAAGTAATTTGTAAACTCACCATCGATTTTCAAACATTTATGTGCAAATCATGTGCATTTGCAGGGAATTCACAAATATGTAGTTGGACATTCCTAGGCAAGGTTTGCCGAACCACCCTAAATTGGATGGTTCAAGGCATTCCGAGCCATACCGCACGCAAATCGGGATGATTTGGCCTTCCAAATTGGAACACCGCATGAGGAAGAGGGAAAGAGAGGAAGAGAGAGAGGATGGGAGGAAAACAAGGGATAACACTACCAAAGGGCTAGCAGTGGCCCGCCAAGGCCGCTGGAGGGCCGCGGAGGCCTCCGCGGCTCCGTGCCGCCCGATATGGCAATTAATCGAGAGACATACAGAGAGAGGGGGAGCGAGGGTACTAGAGGAAAGCACAACTAACGGAGAGGCTGCCGAAGGCCGCCATGGGGCTGCCAGACGACGGAAAGGGCATGAGAGGAGCCACGGCCATAGAACAAGGGTGACCATCCTTGTTCATCACCTTTTTTTTAAAATAATGATGAATAGTGAAGCCGACAATGAGTTTGCCAACTTCACTTTAAGTGAAGCCCGCAAACCCATTACTGGCTTTACTATGATCGAGGTTTTTTTATAAAAATCCTCCATGTTTCACGTCCGTAGAGCCGCAGGCCATAATTTCGCCATCCAACAACCAACCAAAGGCCCTCCGATGACCTCTCCGCCAGCTTTCCCTCCCTCATTTTCTTTCCCTCCCCCCCTCTCTCTCTCGGCTGCAATTTAGCGAAGGAAGCAAAGGCCTTACCAGCCCTTCAAGTGCACCAACAGCTCGCTTGTGGCCACTGCCGATATCTCCTCCAGCCACCCTCCCCCTCTCCTCTTTCTCTCTTTTCCTCCTCCCCGGTTCCTTTCTACACTTCTGTGGTGGTTCGCGTCGGTCTGATCCGGCATGGACCCATACCAACTTGTACCACCCGCCGGCCGACCAGCTTGGGTCTCAATACTAGTTCTACGGTCCTTATTCCTAGGCCTCCTATATAAACTCTGCAAAGCCAATTCAACCAGTCTAACAACCACCATAAAGTTCCCTGTGCAGTCCAAGAAGCGGTCTCACAGCAACAAACAAAAAAATAACAGTTCAGAGAAACTCAAAACTTCCAATGTTTAATAAAAGGAATGAAATGAGAAGACATGGTATAATACTTGTCCGTAAATCGCTGGAAGCTGTACAGAGCCAACAATTCTAATGAAGAACAGAATGAGCCCACGGCTAGCAAAGCTTCATCCACTACATTTATGCACTGCAGCTTCAAAGCCTTCAAAGATCGGCAACCTTTGGCTATAGAAATTATTCCTTGATTTCTTATGTTTTCTGAGTCCAATGATAGGGTTTCTAGAAAAGTGCAGTTAGATGCAACAGCTTCCAAAGATTTATCAGTAATCCAAGCACATGCTGCAATGCCAACAGATTTTAATGAACGCCCACAACCTTCAGCTAATCCAACCAAACCTGTGTCAGTCAAGCCTTCACAGAAACGTAAATTCAAATCTTCAAGTTGCTTGCAATTCTGGCCAACAGCAATAAGTCCTTCATCTCTAACATAACAACCCTGTACAAAAAGGGGAATAACTCGAGCATTTCTGTGCCAAAAAACTTTCAAAGCAAGCATTAAGGTACCCAACTTCTACAGAGAGTAACAAAGCAAATGAAAATGCAGAATAGTCTACAATATCATATAAGTTACTTGTTTTTCACATCACAAAGGCAGAATAGTCTACAATGTGTACATATGCGGTTACACCACATAGGTGCTGAAAAGGCAGTCGACTTGGCACCATCCCGCCATATGTGAGGCTCAAGCAGCATTGTACAGCTGCATATGTGACAGGCTTAGCATCACGCAGCCAAATATGTGCCCCTCTTTTGGGCTTATGCAGATGAAGCATGTTCAAACTGATGGTCAGGTCAAATGTGTGTTTCAATTTTGTCATAATTATAACCATTAATAACAAGTACCACATAATAAGAACTAATTGTTAGTTGTTACTTTTATTAATATTAATATTAATATTTACTACCCAGAAAAATTACTATCACTATTGTTTTCTTATTGTACTTAACATATCTTATTTATTTTTATTTAGTTAACAAAAATACTAAACACATGTTGGCATATGCAGTATGCAGATCGCATACTGCATGCATCGTGCCATGCAAAGATGGCCACAGCCGCCATTAAAACACCGCACATGACTGATACCTACAATATACAATGCCAATGACATGAGATGCTCAAAAAAGATGGCTGTGTGGTACCTAAATAACAGCATGATTGCATTGGCTACAGACCTAAATAACAGCATGATTGCATTGGCTACAAGATCAAAACACTTTTCTATTCATGTATCTCCACAAGCAACAGAGGAAGGAAACTTGAGTCAAAAACTTCGTAAAACAAAATGATGAGAAAACTACTAGATAATCTTCATTGGGACATCGTATAGATTATAAAACATAACTACTTAATATTCAGAAGGAATTCCTATTCTTTGATATTTTGATAGCCTCATCTAATACATTACCACCTTCCGGAGAATATGTTTCAACAGCTAATAAACCAAAAATACCAAATAGAAAAAACAGTTGTGCCCTCATTTTTCAGGAAAATCAACAGTAAAAGTCTATAATATTATTGTGAACTCCTTCAGCATCCATGCATTAGCCATTACCTACTCCAATTTTTGAACAAGATCAATCTGCCTGCCACCATGCTACATATTGTTATGTAGATTAATGTTGCATTCACTTCACATAAGATAACCTTTTTCATGTAGTAGGTGTGGCCAAGAAATCACTTATGACGACAGACACACAGATCAGCCAGGTAAACCATAGAATGGATCATCAGAGTCGATTTATTAGGCATTTTGATTATGCATTTGGCAACTCTTTCTATTTTATTTGGTGTGAACAAGTCCCCATCAAAGTCAAAGTGCATGACCAACTTCTTCTACAAATTGTCTATCTGTTGATGCGGTTAGTCCCTTGTCCAACAGTTATTCCCATTTAAGGATATCATCATTTGATGATGTGGTGAAGGGAGAAGTAATAAGAGAAGCCTTCAACATGGCCATCCTAGTCATAGACAATTTGAAGAATGATGATTCTCTTTTCTTAATTTCTTTCTTTTATCTTCTCTTGCTTTACAAGTCCTTCTGTTAAAGCAGTAAAATCCATCTAATGCATTAAGTTAAACATATATTTGCACAAACATAGAATAGAGATCATTTTTCAAAGTATAGATGATTCAACATCCAAAGACCAATTCACCATATCAACATAATGACAAGTAATCTCCATACCAAACTACATGCAAGAATCATGATCACACGTTCATATAAACATGTATCATCTATTTATGTATATACATAACAGCATAAATAGTGATGTGAAGAGTGAGAGTAATTCATGCAGATTTCTAGCAAGATGAAGTTGGACATGAAGCATTTATATGCTTCAAGGTCAGATATATTTCAAAATTTAGAGTATATAACTTCACAATTTTGATACAAAAGAAATGGCCCAGTCTTAAAAGATTAGATTACAGAGTGAACTTTGTTTATCAGCAACCTCTCTTTTGAGAAATATGGTGATCAAAACATAGAATCAAAACTATAATATCTATTGATGATTAATAGCTATCAGTTATATATATATATATATATATAAAGAAGACATACCTGCAGGTCCAAGGATTTTAAAGTTTTGCAGTTCTGAGCAACGGTTGTCAGACCCAAAGATGTTACGCTAGAACACCAGATTAAGCTAAGTTTCTCAAGTCCTTTGCAACCCTTGGCAACAGCAGCCAGACCAGCATCAGATAGACTGAATCGATCTAGTTCAGTTTCTTCAGACTCACTGCTTTCAGCCAGATGACGAAATAGCACCGGTGGGCTGGTGTGTCTCTTTCTCTGCATGATGAATCCCAACACTGTAAGTTAGCAATTAGCTAATGGGTGCAATGTTAGAAACAAAGCTCAGCAGAGAATAGCTTTGGAAGGCTAGATTAGCCTATAGAAAAGGAAATACACTAGTTTTGCATTAGTTCATAACAATTTAATAAATAAATCAGACATCCTTTGACAAATGCTACCAGGGCAGGAAATAACCATATTCACCCTGTCAATAAAAATATGTAGCTGAAAGATGGGATCTATTTTCTTCTCTTAGATTTCCTCTTATGCAATGAAACATGTAGGATGTCCTGCAACTAAATGAGATTCTGCACATAGACATGATGACAGCGAGGTGGTAGAGGTACGCATGCCAAACTTGATGAGTCCCACAACGAGCATGGGACGTAATGAACGATTAGTTGTCAGTGTAAGAAATGGAAGACACTACAGCAACTGCAGGAAAAATCCTAGAAGAAGATAAAATAAGAAGGATTTTAACAAATTCAATAATACATGTTGAGTTGACTGGATCGAAAAGAATAGAAAAATATGGAGGCGTTATCTTTTGTCAAACTAATAATCCAATGTGATGTGCTAGCATTTGCCTAAGAAGACACTGCTATCATTTCTCCTAAAAATCCTAACTAAATAGATAAATCTACAATGCATGTTAAGAGCCCATTCAGCATTTTGACTGCTAGAGATAATGGTGATAGAACACCCATCAAATAGCTTGTGTCACAACCTAAATTGTTGTGCATATGATTCAAACCAGAACCAGGCTCATACTATACCAATTTGTATATGGACATGCAAAAAGAACCATGGACTAAAAGTATAATAAGATATAGACCATACTCAGATGCTTTAACATACTCAGATGCTTTAACATAAAAAATTCTGACTCTCAAGAAGCAGTACCCGGATGGGGCACCATTTTGAGTACCAAGATGTGATGGGATGGGACATCCACCATAGCATGGCATATCACATTCCACAGAAAAATCGGGATCGACACATCCCATGGGTTTAAGTCTTTAGTTTGTATTGTTAGGGATAAATCCCGCTCCCACTGAAGTTCAGTCTAATACTTAGCCTAATGCAACCGGTAATCACGGAAGAGCTTCAATCAGGAATTCTCCTTCCGACGGTCGAATCTCTGCCAAATTGCTCCAACGGCCGAACTCCGCCGAACTCCTTCAGTAGCCAAACTCCTCCAGCAACCGAATTCCTACCGAACTCCTCCAAGAGCCGGACTTCTCCTTCGGCCGGGCTTCTCCAAGAGCCGGACTCCTCCCGGACTTTTTCTTCAACCAGACTTCTCCAGTAGCCGGACTCCTCCCAAACTTCTCCTTTGACCGAGCTTCTTCAAGAGCCGGACTCCTCCCAAACTTCTCCTTCGGCCGGATTTTTTCAAGAGCCGGACTCCTCCTAGACTTCTCCTTCGGTCGGATTCCTCCAGGAGCCGAACTCCTTTCGGATCTCTCCTTCAGTCGGATACCTCTAGGAGCCGAACTTCTTCCGGATCTCTCCTTCAATCGGATTTCTATATGAGCCAAACTCTTTCCAGACTCCTCCAGTCGAATTCCTCCGGGAACCGAACTCCTCCCGGATCTCTCCTTCAGTCGGATTTCTACAGGAGCCGAACTTCTTCCGAATCCCTCCTTCAGTCGGACTCCTTCAGGAGCCGAACTCCTTCCGAACTTCTCCTTCAAGCGGAATTCCTCCAAGAGCCGAACTCATTCCAGATTTCTCCTTTTGCCGGATTCCTCCAGGAGCCGAACTCCTTCCGGATTCCTCTAAGAGTCCAAACTCCTCTGAAATTGATACATGGATTCCTCCAGAAGCCGAACTCAGCCCCGAGCGGCCCACTGCCGGACGGCTGCAGCTGTCACTATCAGTCAGACGGCGCCTCCCTCCATGACAGACTTCACCAAGCCTCGAGCGGCCTGCTACCAGATGACTACAGCTGTCACTATCAATTTGCTACAAGCTCCATCTATAAAAAGGGACCCTCCAGATATGTTTTCTCCGAGCTCTCTTCTCCTTCCCAAAACTCTGCCGAACTCTCTCCTGAGTACTCCATTTCTGTTGGCCAGAAGAGCTGACTTGATCGTCGGAGGATCCTGCCGGAGCTACCACCATCGACTTCGGACGGGATTTTGTTTTGCAGATCACCGACGACGACCTCGTCTTCCTTGGCTCCAACTCGATCCGACGTCAATCAGATTCTGCACCAACAGGATTGGCGCTAGAGGAAGGACCCTCTGTTCCTGAGGTACCCTTATTCTTAAAGGAGTGCTCGGTTGACCCTATTGATCTTCTTCAAGGCTCATCTCCACCGTCTTCCTCAATCCCAAGAAATGCCTCCAAAGAAGGCGACTACTCGGAGATCTACCACTTCTACCGTCAGGTCTGAGCCAGATCCATCTGTTCCTGCTCCATCGCCGGCGCTTCAACCCCCACCTCCATCGACGGCCATGGTAGATCCGAAGTAGTTTAACCTGCTGATGCAGCAGGTTCAGAGCCTTACCGAAATGATGCAGGCCATGCGGCAACCTCCGGTGGCGGTTCCACCAGAAAACCCGCCATCTGAATGTCAGAAACCGATCCCAAGGAGGAGCACTTGGGCTAGCATACCCGTCGCCCCTGGGAAGGAAAAACAAAGAGCAGAGGATCCGTGTTCGGATCATGAGTCTCTTCCGGAAGAGATCTTCCCCATCTACAGTCGGAAGCCGTCCAAGATCTGCGATCGAGACGACGTCCTCGATCATAAACTGCGAGAGATGGACCGACGGATTGAGGAACTCCGCCACATCACCCCGGCTCACTATGACGACGTCTGCACTGATCCTCCTTTCTCTCCCCGAATTATGCAAGAACCCATTCCGCCGAACTTCAAGCTTTCCCAACTTGAAAGCTACAACGGAACCTCTGATCCGATCGATCACTTGGAGGCTTTTCGGATCATGATGCTGCTCCATGGTGCATCAGACGCCATATTATGCCAAGCTTTCCCATCTACCTTAAATGGAGCAACAAAAAACTGGTACTCGGCGTTGAAGCCAGGTACGATCCTCTCTTTTGAGCAGATGAGCCATCAGTTTGCGGCTCACTTCGTCAGCAGCCGACGTCCCCATCGAGATTCAGATTCTCTGATGAATATTAAGCAGGAGGGGGAATCTATCCGGGTTTATGTCACCCAGTTTAATGCTGCTGCATTAGAGGTCCGAAATCTAGACCAATCTGTTGCAATGGCCGCACTCAAGGGTGGCCTTTAGAAAAACGATTTGCTGTTCTTCCTGGAGAAGAAGTACCCCAGGAATTTTATCGATCTGCTAGCTCGGGCCGAGGAATATGCGCGTGCGAAAGAAGCCTTCAAGTTGAAAGATGAAGAAGCCGCAGAAGAGCGACAGGCGAACTAGTCTAATAGACCCGCCGCTGATGGAGGGCCGAATGAAGTTAGGCCGCGCTCACGGACTCCCCCCGAGCGCAATCAAGCCCGAACTCCTCGAGCTCGTCATCGAAGAAGCTCCGACAAAAGGGCGCGAAGTTCTTCTCCCGAAATGTTCCACAACTACGCCCCCCTTAATGCTCCTAAAACTCAAGTCCTGATGAAAATTAAAGATCAGCTACTAAGACTAGAAGAATTACGATCTCCCCCAAATAAGCGCAATCGAAGCAAGTACTGCCTCTACCATCGCGACCACGGCCACGATACTGAAGAATGCATTCAGCTCTGAGACGAAATCGAGGAGCTCATCAAGAGAGGCCGGCTAGGTCGATTCCTCAGACGCCCGTCTGAAGCGAGAGAAGATCGGCCAAGGGCGCCGCCGCAGCCAGAACCACCAATGAGAGGGTAGCAACAGAGAGATCGACCGCCTCTTGGCATCATCAACACTATCTCTAGGAGACTTAGTGCTTCAGCGAGCCACCATCTCTCAGCCTCAGAGTCAGGGAAGCTTGCCCCAAATTGAAAAGACCCGTATGAGGTAGAGGAGGTCATCCGGCCTAAAACTTAACGCCTGAAGAAGCTTGGAGGAACAACGCTCCCCCAAACTTGAAACTCAAAGAATCTGAGGATATACTACCGATAATTTTCCTTCAATAAAACTCCATTTCAATATTATAATTTCTTGGTGCAAAAACTATGTGATGACAGGAAAGAAGTAATCGATAGTGGCCATATTAGGAACAGGAGAGCCTCATCTTAACATGAGCAAGTCGAAGGCCTTCAACCTCAACTAGAGATAAGATCTTCTCCGAGCTCCAACATCTATGTCAATCAGAGATAAGATCTCCTTCAACCTCGGCTGGAGATAAGATCTCCCCGAGCTCCAACCCCAACTTCAACCTCTGTTGGAGATAAGATCTCCCCCGAGCTTCAACACCTATGCCAACAGGAGATAAGATCTCCTTCAACCTCGGCTGAAAATAAGATCTCTCCCGAACTTCAACGCCTACGTCAACCGGAGATAAGATCTCCTTCAACCTCAGCTGGAGATACGAGCTCCAACCCCAACTTCAACCTCGATTTGAGATAAGATCTTCCCCGAGCTCCAACCCCAACTTCAATCTCGATTTGAGATAAGATCTTCCCCGAGCTCCAACCCCAACTTCAACCTCGGCTGGAGATAAGATCTCCCCCGAGCTTTAATGCCTACGTTAACAGAAAATAAGATCTCCTTCAACCTCAGTTGGAGATAAGATCTCCCCCGAGCTCCAACGCCTACGTCAATCGGAGATAAGATCTCCTTCAACCTCGGCTGGAGATAAGATCTCCCCCAAGCTCCAACCCCAACTTCAACCTCGGCTGGAGATAAGATCTCCTCCGAGCTTCAACGCCTACGCCAATAGGAGATAAGATCTCCTTCAACTTCGACTAGAGATAAGATCTCCTCCGAGCTCCAACATCTACATCAATCGGAGATTTAACTGGAGATAAAATCTCCTTCAACCTCGGCTGAAGATAAGATCTCCCCCGAGCTTCAATGCCTACGTCAACATGAGATAAGATCTCCTTCAACCTCGGTTGGAGATAAGATCTCCTCCAAGCTCCAACATCTACGTCAACCGGAGACAAGATCTTCTTCAACCTCGGCTAGCGATAAGATCTCCTTCGAGCTCCAACTCTAACTTCAACCTTAGCTGGAGATAAGATCTCCTCTGAGCTCTTACTTCAACGTCAACCTCGGCTGGAGACAAGATCTCCCCCAAGCTTCAACTTCAACATCAACAGAAGGCAAGATCCCCCTCGAGCTTCAACCTCAATGGGTGCGGAGCTCGGAAAAGGACTTCGATAGTTTTTTTTTGTACTCCCTTCGAGTTTCGAATTCGAAAGTGGGGGAACTATTGTTGGGGATAAATCCCACTCCCACCGAAGTCCAGTCTGATGCTTAGCCTAATGCAACCGATAATCACGAAAGAGCTTCGATCGAAAATTCTCCTTCCGACGGTCGAACCCCTACCGAACTGCTCCAACAGCCGAACCCCACCGAACTCCTTCAGTAGCCGAACTCCTCCAGCGGCCGAATTCCTACCGAACTTCTCCAGGAGCCGGACTCCTTCCGGACTTCTCCTTCGACCGGGCTTCTCCAGGAGCCGGACTCCTCCCAGACTTCTCCTTCGACCAGGCTTCTTCAGGAGCCGGACTCCTCCTAGACTTCTCCTTCGGCCGGGCTTCTCCAGTAGACAGACTCCTCCCAGACTTCTCCTTCGACCAGATTTCTTCAGGATCCGAACTCCTCCCAGACTTCTCCTTCGACCGGGCTTCTCCAGGAGCCGGACTCCTCCCAGACTTCTCCTTCAGTTGAATTCCTCCAGGAGCCGAACTTCTCCCGGATCTCTCCTTCAGTCGAATACCTCCAGGAGCCGAACTCCGTTCGGATTCCTCCAGGAGTCGAACTCCTTCTGGACTCCTTCGGTCGGATTTCTACATAAGCCGAACTCTTTCCGGACTCCTCCAATCGGATTCCTCCAGAAGCCGAACTCTTCTCGGATCCCTCCTTCAGTCGGATTTCTATAAGAGCCGAACTCCTTCCGGATTCCTCCTTCAGTCGGACTCCTCCAGGAGCCAAACTCCTTCCGGACTTCTCCTTCAAGCGGAATTCCTCTAGGAGCCGAACTCATTCCAGATTTCTCCTTCAGCCTGATTTCTTCAAGAGCCAAACTCCTTCCGGATTCCTCTAAGAGTCCAAACTCCTCTGAAATTGATACATGTCAAAGTTCTTCGCCCACGCGGCCCACGATCGGACGGTATGGCTGTCTCTATCAATCTGGCGACCCCTCTTTCCGTGACAAGCCCCACACGACCAAACGGTATGGCTGTCACTATCAATCTGGCGACACCTCTCTCTCCGTAGCAAACCCCACGTGGCCCCAAGCGGCCCACTGTCGGACGACTGCAGCTATCACTATCAGTCAGGCAGCGCCTCCCTCCGTGACAGACTTCATCAGGCCTTGAGTGGCCCGCTACCAGACGACTACGGCTGTCACTATCAATCTACTACAAACTCCGTCTATAAAAAAGAATCCTCCAGATATGTTTTCTCTAAGCTCTCTTCTCCTTTCCAAAACTCTGCCGAACTCTCTCCTGAGCACTCCATTTCTGTTGGCCAGAAGAGCTAACTTGATCATCGGAGGGTCCTACCAGAGCAACCACCACCGACTCCGGACGGAACTTTGTTTTGCAGGTCACCGACGGCGACCTCATCTTCCTCGACTCCAGCTCGATCCGACGTCAATCAAATTCTGCACTAACAGTTTGTATTCAAGCTTGAAAAGTCTAATGTTGACTATTAAATCATCAAGTGTACCATATACCTTCAGAAAATTAGAAGGCTAGTTGCACAAATGAAACTATTTCCAACGCTAGGGTTGATGTTGAGGGGTAAGGGGAAGCAAAATCTTATCCATTGCAAAACATGAACTCAATGCAAGTCCAAACCTTTACTTTTCTAGTTGAAGATGCATATTCAAGATGCACTGCAAACAGAATTTCAAAAGAAATGTCATGTCTCAATTTTAACAATTCTGGTTCCACTCATTGTGCACTATCTTATTGCAACCATATTTCTTTTAAGGTCAGCAAACAAACCATATCGGCGTCCACCTTTTTTAACACTAATTTGGCAATCATGTAATTCCACTTCCTTATAATGGCATGACCAGGTTCATACTCTGTCCATAACACCTGATTAAGAAAGGAGAAAAGTACACATATGAAGAGATCCACCTAAATCCTTTTGTAATAGCTTTTTGCAAGTAGCTCCACGTGTTTTTTCCTTAAACACCAACTTTCCAAAATGTTGAATTGTGCCTTCCACGCCTATCATTACATAGATTACCACATTGCCGATTAACCATGTTATAGTCTGCGATGAAGTTAAAATTTTAAGATAATAACCTTTTTGTATTCAACAACATTTCTTCAAAATCCCATGATAAGTTCTTCAATTAAGTCACCTCACAAATAGAACTGAACTTGCCCAAAATCCTTGATACCTCTGTCATCAACATATACTACTAAGAATTTAAAAATCAATGCATCTACCTGTATTGGTGAGTCGATACATACACAGTTTTGTAAGGAGGTAGTGCAAGTAAGACGTTGACAACTACAAGGCCAAATCAAATCAGTCAAAAAAAAATAAAAGAAAAATATATCAAATAATAAAGATTGGTTCGAGATACTATGGGTAGGTATGGAATCAGTTCTACCAGTGAATCATCCAAAGTGGTGCTACATGCCATACCCGGCCAATACAATACATACTGAGTGTGTAGCAACTTCACAAGCAACACCTCAATCCTCTTTCTCCCTCAAGATTCCAATTCTGATATTGGGAAAAGGCAAATTCATAGTTTTAAAACAAATTCATAGGTCTAGTCTAAATTATAAAAATCATCCACAAAAAGGAATTTTCTTTTTGAAAACATCAAAAAGAAACTAGTTAAGATTAATTTGCTAAATAAGAGCATAATTTTGAAAGCAGATGAAGGATTGTAGGACAAAACCTAGTGATAGGGGAACTTGGTTCTAGCAGAAAGGCCAATTCAAAATGTCTATTAATGAAGAGGTTCTAGATTCCTACAAAAAGATCAATAATAAGCTCCAAAAATTGGTCAGCATACCCAGATGATACAATTGTTATCGTGCAAGGAGAGACGCGTTCAAGCCTAAGCCACTTTCAAGACACTAGGGAGCATCCATCATGATCAGATTTGGTCTCAAGCCGCTTAAAGACCTTAATGATCTACTCTTCCAGGAGCTTGGCGTCAATGAGATTGCAACCCTTCATTGCTGGCAGGATCTGATAGTGGTCAAAAGATTTAGAATCAAACAAATGCTAATAACCCTAGATGGCAGTGGAAGGGAGTTTTCAAAGTGGAAAGGGACCATAATAAAAGTTTGAAAAGATTGAGGCACGAGAAGGGGAGGTGGGTGCATTTACATTAGAAGTGAAAATTTATTGAGTATTACCCATTCGGATCCATTTCTATACCCGAACCTATCCATAAATGGATTAGAATTAAAGTATCCACCGAATATATGTATCCATATTGTATCCATTTTAAAAAACATAAGGGATATGAATTTACCAATATCTGATCTTTATTTGATATCCAAGTCTTTTGCAATTCTATTAGTTTCATATAGGCTCATAAATTCCAAAGCAAAATAGGTGACAACATCTACGTATCTTTAGTTGAACCTTCTCTTCGTATAGTGACATCTTTGATTTGGTAGGCAGCATCCTAAACAGAATCATTATGATTCACTAGAAAAGTTTTAAGATCAATTATATATTTTGGTTGAGATTTTTACTATCACTTGTATGTTCTTAAAAATAATAAGAAATGGGAGGTTTTTATGCTTAAAATGAGTTTTAGAAAAATATAAGTGGAGTAAAATTTGAACTATAAAATTAACTATCTGATCTACATCAGCTTTCGTATTTGTCCACATCAATATTCAATTCATATCCTAATCTGCTTAAAACAAATATACATACAAATTTTAGCATTCAATTAATCCTCATGTTCATACTAGTCAAAAAAAACAGATATGGACATGGATACACTAATACCTAATTCATATCCAATCCAATTTCAGCCCTCATTTACATCCACAATGACAATCGAACAAATAACACCCTATCTTTTGTCCCTATTTTACTCTACAAACATACTCATCATTGAAATCCTTTACTTTCATAGTTATTTCTTTCTATAACTAAAACCTCGACTGATATCTCCCATATGTTACACCAGCTGGTCATTTATGGGCTATCCTTCTATGAGAAATTTCCTTAAATTAAAGAGTAATGCTGCGTGGCTGACCTTGGTACCCGCATAGCATAAGAGTTGGTGTCATCAAAGGAATTAGTGTGATTCACAAGCCTGGTGGCATAAAGTACCAGTCCTGTCATATGCAGCTCACCCGCGATGCAGGGGAAATTCTTGGTGAGGGGGCAGGGTGTTGGAGCCTTTTGATTCATACTATTTGCATGTAAGTAGAATCCATGCACATGCCCAAGTCATTCTTACACTTCATAATCTCATACTTTACCATTTTTCACTTCAAAAGATAATTAATCTCTTATTCTAGGTCTGCAACCATCCACAACTACTACACGTGTAAAAGGCATTTGTCAAAAAGTGCAAATTGTTATCAAACATCACAAAATTAGATGGGGTAGGATTCTTCAACAGAATGAAAACACTTCAACAGCACTTTGGGTGGACAACTGTCTACATACAAGTTTACATTGTATTTTAGCCAACTTATCCTAGGATTTCAAAGATGTGCAGCAATAAGAAAAGATGGAGACGAACTATGATGCAATGTTCTGCCATGAAGCTCTCATGATGTTGTAAGCTAGATTGGTAGTTCATGAGATACATTCAATTCAACAATAAGATAGTGACGGCATTCAAGTCATGTCAGAATCAATATAATGCACACTAAAGCATGTAATCAGGATAATAATTTTCAGCAACAAGAAATGAGCCTGATCAGTTGTTTATGTTTAATGGGAACTAGAAATCCTATAGCATTCTACTATGTACGGCAGCCATATTTAGCATATTTATATAAAATAACATCACACTAATGAAGGAATTACCATTAGAAAATTACTACGTATACATTCCCACTTAGTGAAGAGTACTAGTCAAACTCAAACACCCATTATTATGCTATTAAAGCACAATATAAAAATAAACTCATGAGAGCTCTTTTATCACCTTTATTTTATAAAGTTCCACTTCCACACCTTTAACTGTGATTCCCTTTCTATGTAAGGGCCCATTAATTGAGGCCATGTTTACAAGTAATTAATCTGCTACCACCAAGTGACTAGAATGTGCTTGATCAGGCCTACATAGCCTCCACACTCCATGGCCTCTGTACAATCCTCTTGGCATGCCAAGCTAGGAAGCCCATGCTAACAACGATAGCTTGTAAATCTGTCTTGCTCCTAATTCTTTTTCTCAATGGCTCTACCATTATGGGAAAGAATCACACAGATGCTTCCAACCCTTTTCAGAAAATCCAAGATCATGTTGATTACAAGGCCTCTTAACAGTCAATTACTATGTGACTTGACTTCGTGCTATGAATATGATGTTTAATTCTCAAAGCAATGCGGATATTAATGAACGTTCAATCCTAAAGTGTCATCTTCATCATCACACAATTATCCCGTTCTAATCATATGGTTCTCTCATGGATCCCAAACACCATTGACAATATATCTTGCTGACTTCCCACTTGCTGAAAAGGGGACACCCCTGAGTGAAACATTCATGCACATTTCATTGTATATCTTCCTATACAAATTTGATCAGCTATGGTGAAAAATTATCAAGCCAGACAGCTCAATCAGTAGCCAATGATCCATATTCTGCCACCCGATCTGCAGGTTGATTAGCTTTGCTATAGATACGCAATGATTTATAATCACCATGAACCATGCAATAACCTCATAGAATCACCCAGCCAACCATGGGTTCAATTATGATGACAGAGGCTTTCAAATGGGTCAGAAGAATGTCATAAGGATTCCCTGGCCCAAGCTGCCAACCCAACCAGAACCAAGCATAAAGTAGCAGGTTTAGATGGAGCATAATCATGTTTGTCATAAACAGATTTACCCAGCAAACTGTTTATTGAATGGGTCGTGTTGATGTTTAGCTACTTGACAAGCCTGAACTGAATTGACCTGTTCAATCAGTTCAACATGATCATGACTTGAGACTGGTAACCGACCAAAATACCAACCCATTTTTTGTTTAAACAGGTGCAATCATATCTTAAAGGTCCCTATTGTGGAATATTACACAGAACAACATGCATACAAAATGTGTGAAATTAGTGAAATAACAGTAAATCATTAATCAGATAACTGTGTCAGTCTCAAGTGAACCAAGTGGGATCTGGCTTGACAAAGTTGAGCAGGTTTAATAAGTTAGCCATGTTGTCACCTGTTTACTGAATGGGTTGTATTTGTCAATCACAATGCCTGTTTATCACCACTAACACATCATTTTACATCCCATGCTTTAAAAGCCTTATATTGACTAATAAAAACACTAAGCACAATATATTACTGCAAAGGCTAGCTTTGAAATGAAACCAATTTCTACCAATTCTGCAGAAACATCAACAGTGAATACTTATCCACTCTAAAGCATCATGTAACAATTTAGGACCTTATCCAAGAAGGCTACTAGAAGTTATTATCTGGATCCTTGGCCCTACTTAGGTACCCAATATCTCCACAATGCACCACAAATGTAGGACCACAAACACCCACACAAGTTCTCACACACTCCCTCCATATAAGATTTGGTGTCCTTAACAAGAAAGGGTCCAATCAAAAACAAATATCATGACCAATTCATGATCAACCTAAAAGAGATTATGCTGCAATGTCCCCAAGCCACCCATGGGTCTTGGCTGAGTCCTCTCTCATACTATCCATAATGCCCAGTCACATCATCCAATAAGACTGGCCAAAAGTCATTATTTGAGATCTTTGACCTACATAAATATCAAAGATTTTCGAATACACAACCAATGTCAGACTAAATGCATATCCACACAGATCCTCAAATATGAACAGGGCAAGTCCAAACTATTTTTATGGCCAGAGAAAAATATCCTATATACAGCAAAATTAACATTTTATCTCAAGCGTCAAATATTTATTTTACCAATCACGGGTTACCTCATTGGCAATGCATACTAGTTTCCTAAGAAGGATAAATAGCACATTCTATCAGCAACTTCCTTTTTTTCCTTCCCACAAATTAAGAATTGTTGTAATGAATCTTCCTTATCATGCTAATTCCGTCCTTTCTCTATATGTAACACCCAAAAATACAACAAAAGTGCCCATCTGATGAGACCTACTGAAATCCTTATTAACTAGCCTTTGCAACTATCATCCACGTATTCCTTTTTTTGGGAATGTATCATTCATGCCTTTGACAGCTTACTCATCTTATAGATCTTTGTGTAACTAAAGAATCTTTTTTTCTTTGACAGTAAGGGATGGAAATCCACGCACACTATATGCACCATCCAAGACTCAAGACTTGATCTTCTGGTAGCTACTTGCTAAGCAGAGTATTGTAACAATCGGTAAGCCCCAATTCACGCATAGCTGAAGAGTTAGACTACATGAATGTTGTTTTTTCACGACCATCCTCCTACAGTAAGTTTATATTATCACCCTGATCTGCAGATAGGACCAAACTTATCCAACGTCCTTGAGACCTCCGCCATCAATATATGCTCGTACTCAAGATTGACAAAGCGGTATTTTCAATAATTTGACCTTTTTCCTATTCGACGATCTCCCACCATAATTCTACAATAATTCTAGGTTCAGTCTCGATCACAAATCATAACAGGACCTAAAAATTCATTGAAATATCCGGTAACCTCCAAAAAGAAAGCGTCTTTCTCATCAGAAACATAGAAAGGAGGCTAATTTGCATATTAATTTGTCAGGAAGCGCACAATCATGTAAACAGACAGAGGATCAAAGGAAGAACCCTAGAGGGAGGCGCCCGCGGCAAGCTAAGGGACGCCACCGGAAGGCGCTCATCGACAAAGAGCTTCTGGAGCCCCTTGAACCGGTCGACGACGTTCTCCAGCAGCTGATTGGCGGGCCCGGACGCCCCGATCTTTATAGTGCGGCGGGTGGCGCGCTCAAGCTTCCTCCACCGCCGGCACACCAGGGACACCGCATCGCAATCCGATTTGTCCTCGAGTCGCTGGAAGACGTCCATAATCAGCTCGTCGGGGAGCCTGGAGTTGATCAGATCGCTACCCCTCATGGCTGTGCGGTGATTTGGAGATCGAAATCGCGGAGTTAAGGAAGGAGAATTGGGGGAGGGCGGAGAGCCCTAGAGAGCGGTGGAAGTGCCGAGAGAAGAAGCCGCCCGAAACGGCAGAAAGAAGTGCTTTGTGAGGAGCTTTTATATTTATCTTATATATATCTCGGCGTCCGCATGCGACGTTGTTTCTTTTCCGTGAATAAAAAATTATTTTCAGCTACGTTCTGCTACTTTTACTCTTAAAAAATTAATTTTAAAACTTGAGGCTACAGTTGTCAAGCTGGGAGAAAGATCGAGGTTAAACCTATGGGCGAAGCCGAGTGGGCTCGGTATTTTGAAGTCAGTAGAATTTGCTTATGCCCGCGCCGACCCAGCCTTCTGGGCCAAACACGGCCCTTAAAGCTCTAGAGCAGATCCCAAACTTTTTAATCATTTTTAGATTTCTTCTAAAAATATCAAAAAAATTTAAAAATATGTTCTGACATATTAAATATGGATAATTAAATATTATCTATTACATATCAAATGTCTATAATCCCATTAAGTTCATGTATTAATAACAATTATCAATTAAATATATAAATACATCAAACATGTCAAATCAACAAAAGAAAAAATTTTTAAAAAAAATCTAGCCAAGCAAGGCTAAACTTTAATCTCTAAACTTAAGCTCAACTTATTTATTAAATATGCTTATTTTTCTAGCACGGTCTAGGTTGTCAGATTTAAAACCATGGTTCATACCTGTCCAAAACTTCAAGATCAAGCATGCTGCCCAAGTCACCCATTAATGAATTAGCCTAATTGAGATAAATTGAGATCCAAAATTATTATATAAAAGATCTAAGATATTTTGGAACTAAGATATTAAAAATCTTGGTCAATATAACAAAGTCTGTTATTAATATTTAATTAAAAAAAATTTAGAATTTAAGAATTTTATAATTAATTCTCTCCTAATGTCACTTTTGCATGGATTGTCATTTTTTTAAGGTTGTTCATGCCTTCGATCTTCATGAGCTATTTTGCCATGATTCAAGGCCACACCGTAAGAGGGGCATTTCAAGGGTCAGTTCATCACCCTCAACCCATCAATTGGCATCTAGCTTTGTTCTCTATCACTTGTATTAAAATTGATTTTTTTTAAAAAAAAAATATAGTATCAAAAAGATATGAACTAAAGTTGTACCAATTAGGTGGACAAGGGCTCTTATCATTAATGTTGGCACTAACATGAAAAAATGAGATCATCGAAGAGAAATTTAACTTAGGATGTATCTTTCTTTTTTTTTTTTTTTTGGTGTGTAATACTTATTATTATTTTGTATTATTTTTAAAACATCATGTATTAGAATATATAATATAATTAATTATCCATTCTTGTTGTTTAAATTTAAAAATGAAAATTGCTGATAATTTCATGTGACATCCTACCACCTCGGGTGTAAAGGAGAGGAATTTTAATATTTATTATATTTACTATTGTGAGAAAGGTCCTGAAAAAATTTGCATGTGATTTAATTACATGGGTTCATTGGACTATGGATGTACATCTTAAGCTCTTCCATGATAAAAAAATGGTTAATACAATCATTACATATTGGAGTTGAATTATATCAATGGTACTTTTGTGAGCATGTGGACACCAAACTTTAGTTTCAATTTATCCTTAGAGAAGCACATCAATTCTCTTCCACTTCTTGATTTATTAAAATATTTTATCAACATAAATATTACAAATGAAGAGTAATGAAATGTATACAAAGGATGGAATCATATGACATGATTTATCTGGCCACAACAAGTTAATAAGTTGTTAGCTTTGGATTCTCTTATTTGTGTTAGAATTAGTAGTGCTTTCAAATCTTGAAAGATCATTCAAGGAGTCAGAATGTTGGCTCCAAAAAATTAGGATAGGTGTGATCCTAGGACTATGATCTACTTTGATTTTGGGATGGAGGTTCAGCTCTTCACAATCATGAGGCTCTAATTTATGGGTCTCATGGGGGCTACTCAAAGTTTGGACTAAATTTGAATTCATAGAATTGAATGTATGATCAGACCATAGGTATACATGAGTTTGGGTGAGTGCATTCGGACTGGATTAGCCCAGAAAATTTTTTATGGATCAGGATTTCGGTCCATTTATAGATATATATATATATACATGTATATTATAAACCCAAGAATTTGAGATAGTGAGAATTCAATAGAACCGTTTTCTCCTACAACTTTTCCTCTCTCTGGTTTCTTCACATGCCAAGGTGCCTTAGGAGGCGCACCTTCAAACTTGGAGGAAAAAGGCACGCCCCACTCTTCCTTGAGTCTCAATAATGTTAAAAATCCTGCACAATAATTGATATCAGAGCCATCTTGGCGAGGAGGTATGAAGATCAAGATCCAGCGCAAGAAGAGATTTGAGATTCACGTGAAGGAAGAACAGATCCAGCCGGAAAAGATTCCATGGAAGAACAAAAAAAAAGAAAGAAATTGTTTTGGAGGGCCGACAGGCCCCCCCTTTCTTCCTCCAAATTGGCAGCCAACGATTGGCCGCCAATCTTAGGCTTGTAGGCCGAATCCTACGAATTAGCGTCGATCCCAGCATTTGGTGACCAGTTCCGACGAGCTTGTGGCTGATTGTGGTATGTGGAGGCAGATTCCTCAAGCAAGACGCAGGAGATCCAGAAAGGGGGCGACACGGTCGTCTTCTTCTCCAGGAAGGAACGTCGCAGGTGGTGGTAGCATCTTAGGTGGTGGCGCATGACAGCGGGCGCACGTGCAAGAGGCGGCAACCAACCAGCGGTGGTGGCTGGTGGAATGCGGTAGGAGGCGCGCATGTAGTGGAGAGCCGACCCGAGGAGTAGGGATCTGGTGTCGGAGCAGGCCGCAGGGAAGAATTCGGCACTGGGGAGCGCCGATTCGGTGAGGTGGCGCGCGGAGCTAAGCCGATGAGGTGGCGTAGAGCCTCCGTTCTTCCTCCCGATGCATGGGATCCAATACGGTGGAGCTCAGATGCGGTGATGGTAGGCTATGAGCGGCAGTGATGTGCCGTGGTGGAGATCCGACGATGGCGGTGCCCCGATCCGACGGTCGTGCGGGTAGAGCTTGGCCGGCAATAGGCGAGTGGTCTGATTTTGGACAGGAGAAGGAAGGAGTCGAAGGAGACTCTAGAAGTTCCCAGCATGAGAGAAAAAAAACACAAAAAAAAAGGGATTGAGAAAGAAAATCCATTTTCTCGTACATCTCTCTCAGTCTCTCTCTGATTGCTTCACATGCTAAAGTATGGGGCGTGCCTCCAAGCTTGGAGGAAGGAGGCATGCCCATTCTTTCTTCAACCTCAACAACATCAAGAATCCTACATAATAATTTAAAAATATAAATAAAAATTATATATATATTTTAATAAATAAAAACTAAGCTGCTAGAAAAAACACTCTCTAAGAAAACAAGTATCATGGACATATGATAGAATAAAATGAATTAATTATGCTAAGAAATTATAGGTCAACTGACAATCGCCAAGCTTGTGAGTCCCTTGTTAGCTAGACATTAGAAGGTTTATTTCCATTTCAACAAAAAAAAAAAAGAAGATAAATTCTATGTCGATGAGCTCAACAAACAAGAATAAAAATTACAATTATGCTAAGTTTGAACTATCCATTTCAAAATGAGCTTGCGAATCCCCTCAATCCAAATTCCTTACAGTTGAGTAAAAAGAAGAGCCCCTTCAAACAACTACTCTAAGTAGCTGCAAGTTCAACAATTGGCACCGATTTGCCTATTAAATGGATACAATCAAATAAGAAAGTCATGTCAATCTCCGATGATAAAATCTAGCTCACCTTTATTATTGGTATTAAGGGAACCATGTAAATTCAATCTATCTAGGGTGGGGATGTCCGACACATTAAAAAAAAAAAAAAAAAACGACTCAGAGAGGCGAAAGAAGGATAAGAAAACTCTAAATGAAAAGAAGATACTTTAGAGGTTTGGCGCTCCTTGACCAAGCAAAAAATAGATAAAATAACTTTAAGTTTTATACAACTACTTAAAAATAATGAACCAATCCCTGACTTCCAAACTTACTATAAGAAATGTGCAAACTTGATTTGCCATATAACGTTAATCCTACTTAAAAATCAGATGCAAGAAACTGTGAGCATCACTTCAAATAAAAGATGGTAGCTTTAGTTAGGACCACCATTCTCAATTAGAACTACTTTGGCTACCATGGAAGGAACTGGTAGGGCCTAGAAGCAAGATATATCATATTAACAAGTTGGATCGTGCAAGCTCTAACTAGTCCGTATGGCTAATTGATCTGCTTCTTTTTCTTGAAATTAGGTAACTTCTAATCCTGCAACACACCGAGTGATTAAGACCGAATTCCATCTTTTAGGCTCTACATAGGCTGATCAAAATAAAAAATTCCTTTCCAAGATAAACTTCAATTAGGCATATCTTCTAGTTTGAGAAGAATTAAGCAAGGTAACCAAAAACAAAATCGTTGTACAAATCAAAATCTATTTTCCATAGGATTTTATATTTTTATGATTATTTCATCGGTCTAATTTGGAAAATCTATAATCTAGAAGGGTAATCTAATCAAAAGTGTCTCGCCGGTAGATATAGCGGCTTCCGATCTTACTAGTTTAAATTTAAATAAAGGCTTCGTAAGCTAGTTTTATGATTCATTAATGCAAGAAAAAGTGTCTTAAACCATGCTTTCATCAACTTTTTTTTTTATTTTTATTTTTCTTATTTTTTAAAAGGTTTGAGTTAAGCAGGCCAAAAAAAGTGCTTCTCTCTCTTCGTTTAGAATATTATATGGTGATTGTAAGTGAAAAGGACATGATGATAACAGGGTTAAGTAATACCATGCTAATATAGCTTCTTCATATCAGGGAGCCTTTGTCAATATAGCTTCCAAATAAATATAACCATATAGGGATGGTTTTAATTAATTATGCTTAATAATGATTCTAAGAAGGAAGCATAGTTTAAGCCACTGCCTAATAGCGATTTTTTTTTGTATTATAAGAAAGAAAACAATCGCCCTTTCCTTTTCTTCTACACTTCTTTTTCTTCTTTTTTTTCTAATATCTATTTCTCATTTTCTACTCTTTTTGAATGCATCAAGACGGAAAGGGTCTAAAGTCTTGAACATGAGATGCATTCTTTCCTTGGATTGACTTTTATTTTTTCATGCAATCTCCTCTCAAACCTAATTTCTTTTCATGTTTCCAGAGTCTGCCAGAAGCAAGGATGAAGTATCAGGGATTGACTTTTTAACAAAACTTTTATGCATGTTTACCATCATGCAGTCCATATGGTCGCATGATTAGATTAGAAGAAACCTTCTGGATTTTTGTGTATTCCACTCCTTTAGCCTTCATCAACCAACTTAACAGTGCCAAAATTGACCTTTGAAACTAATACATGAGTGCTATCTTTGATATTAGTGAATAGAATTATCCTTACCATCGGTGAATATAACTAAAATATATAAAAACAATTTAAAAATGCACCACTATCCTTTCCCAAAACTGAATTGCCATATAACAAACAAAAAAAAGACCAGAAAGAAAAAAAAAAAAATCCATGATGCATGGAAGAGAAAAGTGAGAAATTATTTACATTAGAATCTTGGAACATCATAATATATATATATATATATATATATATATATATATATAGAGAGAGAGAGAGAGAGAGAGAGAGAGAGAGAGAGAGAGATTATGTTTCGCTCGATCGGATCCTAGTCCATATCCGATCAGATCTTTGATTATTCAATCAACGGACATCTCCAAAAATATATAGACTGTATTTCGCTCGATCGGACCTCAGTCTATATCCAATCGGATCTTCGATTGTTCAATCAACGGGTATCTCCAAAAATAAATGTCTAAAAAGATGCATCTTCTGGAAAAAAAATAGGTACACGCTTGCATCTGAAAAAAATTTAGAAAAAAAATATCTATAGGTCTGCTGAAAAAAAATCTATATAAAAAAAAATACCTACTAGAAAAAAATAAGAAGAAGAAAGATGCCTTTCCTTCTCTCTTTTTTTTTTTTTAGGTGTAGGCATTTTTTTTTTCAAGTTTTTTTTCAGCAGGCCTGTAGGCTTTTTTTCTAAATTTTTTTCGAGATACAGGCATGCACTTATTTTTTCCAACAAGCACGCCTTTTCAGACATCTGCTTTTGGAGATGCGCGCTGATCGAACGATCAGGAATCCAACCAAATATGGACTAGGATCCAATCAAGTGGAGCCCAATCTACCTCCACACACACACACACATATATATATACACACACATGCATGCATGCATGCATGTATGGATGTATATATATATATGTATGTATGTATGTATGTATAGAGAGGTGGATTGGGCTCCACTCGACCGGATTTCAAACTATATTCAGTTGGATCCCTAATCCGACCATTGGATTAGTACGCATCTACGCGTATACGCTTGAAAAAAAATAGGTGCACACCTACGTCTGAAAAAGATTTTCAATTTTCTTAGGGGCCTTTAGGGCGCTTGAAGATGCCTTCAGGCCCAAAAAAATTAAAAAAAATAAAAAAAATCTAAAAAAAGAAAAGAAGTATAAAAGAAAAAGGCACCTTTCTTCTTTTTTTTTCTGTAGCTTTTTTTTAGGTGCAGGACTTTTTTCCTTTTTTTTTATTTTTTTAATGAGAAATAATTTTTTTCTGGTGCAGATGCGCACCTATTTTTTTCAGGTACATGTACGCAAATGCATGCTGATCCAACAGTTGGGGATCCGACTAGATATGGACTAAAATCTGATCGAGCGGAGCCAAGTCTACCACTCTCTATATATGTATGTATGTATATATCACTACTACAAAAAATCCGCTGTCATAGGTTATGGCAGCAAGTTTCTAACCATTGCCACTGCGATCGTCGCCGTAGCTCTATGGCAGTAGTTGTTGCAACGGTTATTTAAACCACTATCATAAATGGTCTATTACAGCGGTTTATAAACCGCTGCAATATATCGACCTATAGCAGCGGTTATGTAACCATTGCCATTGGTAATTTATGGCAGCGGTTTCTTAACCACTGCCATAGGTCTAATGCAGCGGTTGGCACCGTTAGCACCACGGACCTATGACAGTGATTGACATGGATATAGCAGCGGTTATAAAATCACTATCGTAGATCTTTTTATAATTAAAAAAATTAATTTTTTTTTTATATATTTTACCTGATAAATATAGATATATAACATAAAAAAATATAATAAATATAAAAATTATTCTAAAATACTAAAATTTTATTATCAAATAAAATTTATTATAATATTTTTTTAAAAAAATAAAATACATCAAAAGTCTCCTAAATCTACATCATCGGAGCTGAAGTTGGAGCCAAAGTCGGAGCTAGAGCTGGTGCTGGAGCCAGAGCTAGAGCAGGAGCTGGAATGTGGGCCAATATTTTTTTGAAGTTCGTGACTCCAAAACACGCGCTGAGGTGGATGGAGTATGCTCCGATTGCTCCTCGGATGTTAAATTGTGCATAATCTATCGAGGGACAGGGGTGAAAACTAGATGGCGTTTCGGTGCCATCGTAACCTACAATGTTAATAAACATTAATCAATATAACATGTTGAATAATAATATTAATATAGCATCAATAAATAGTCTTTAATATTTATACCAGATAGGGATTCTCTTAGTGGCCGGCACGGTATGGCACCGCACAGCCTACCAGCACAGCACACATTTTTCTTAAGCTTCCAAAGATTAGAAGAAAGAGAGCTCTTTGACCAAAATAAGAAAAAAATAAAATAAAATTTAAATAAAAATTAATAATTAGACTCTAATAATTTATACCAAAATATTGAAGTCATCGCCTAGTGGCATCTACAATATGTACATCACCATCGCTCCTGACAAATATATTTGGGACCTCGACAGTACCAGGTAAGTTTTGTCCTAGAGGAGCGCTTTGCACACATGGTCCAACATCGTCATCAACTTCGGTATCATCAAAAATATGCCTAGGCACCATCCTCACAACAACATCCCATTGAGGCTCCAAGAAATCACTAACGTAGAAGACTTGACTAGTTTGGGAGGTAAGTATATACGGTTCTTCAATATGGAGATGGCGTTGCATGTTAACGAAAGTAAAACCACACTCATCAGTCTTCATCCCAGACTGTGATAAGGTGTCAAACCAATCGCACTTCATCAATGCGATCATTTCTTTAGAATAATAGTCCAAGATGACTATCTTCTCCACCACGCCATAATAGTTCAAATCCTTCGTACGAGGCTGTGAATCCCTCGAGCTAGATAACACCCAGTGGTGGTGCTTAACATGATGCCACTATTTTGTGTTGCCATATTTATAGACCTGTTGTGAATATTAAGCCTGTAGCCATTAATGACGAGCTATTTATATTTACGCATGGTACGATTAGGGCCCATTGAAAGAATATGCACTTCAGGGCTCACGTCACTGAGTGGCAATCTTCATACCTAATTAAGAAGATGATACCTAATTAGTAAACATGTTCCAATAAGTTATACCAGGCAAGAATATATAATCGCTTATATGATCTTTGAACCATTCAGAAAATTCATTGCTATGCATTTTCTCTTTCTCTCGCATACTTAGAGCACCATATTTTACTCTTATGACCTCCTTATATTTGTTGCATGCATAAAGAATAAATTTAGATATAATTAGATATTTTTTTTAATTATTATAAAATAAATAATGCTGAGTGACTCATCTTATATACGGCTCAATGATATCACAATTGAAGAGCACGTAGCGGTGTGCCTTATCCTTTTCCTCAATGCTCAAATTAGTGAGATGGTATGAAGTGAAAAATTCACCTGGCTGTGGAATGGACTTAAATGCAGGCTCAATTGGCTCATACTGATCATCCTGATTCCTCATTGATCGATTACGATGTGTCTCGAGCTTGTTTAAGTATATGGTACAAAATTTCATACACTCTTGATCCAAATAATATTCCGCTATAGATCCCTCCAGACGATTCATATTTCTTACATAAGATTTTAGAGTTTCATTATTTTTCTCGGTAGAATACATCCATCGGCAGAACACTAGGCCTCCAAGTACAACTTTTCCTACAAGGTGCATGGTGAGATGCATCATAATCATGAAAAATGATGGTAGAAATATCTTCTCTAGATCACATAATATAGTCACCATCCTTGCCTTCATTTTCTTTTTCTTAAGCAACCTCTTTGCACAAATATCTCTGTAAAATTTGCAAAGACGAATAATCGCCATTCAAACATTTTTTGGCAACACACGGCGAATAGCTATTGGGATCAATTCCTGCATCACTATATGATAATCATGAGTCTTCAATCTCCCAAGTTAGACATCCTTACTATTCACATGCATTGATATGTTGCTTGAGTATCTATCTGGGATCTTTATGTTCTCCAACACACGAAGAAATATGGACCGTTTGGAGGCATTCATAATATAGCATGCATGAAAAAACCTTCACTGTTCTTCTCCTACCGGCTCTGGATAGAGTGATCTTCTAATATCCCATTCTTTTAAGTCAAGTCGAGAATTCAAGTTATCCTTGGTCTTATCCTTGATATTCAAGATTGTTGCCAAAAGAAGCCCGTACACATTCTTTTCGATATGCATTACATCTAAGCAATGACGCAATAAGTTTGTCTCCCAATATGGCAAGTCAAAGAAGATGCTTTTTTTCCTTCAATTAAAGTGTGTGTCATCTTTCTTTGATAGACGCTTCTTTTTTTATCATAAATCGGATCACCTTTTCCAAATTCAACACTGAGACCATCCAACTCTCTAAGTACTTCACTCCCAGACATCCAGTCAGGTGCCTCACCTTCTTCAACAGTGCCATTGAAGGAGCGTGCATCCCTTCTATATGGATGGTTTCAATGGAAGAAACGTTGATGCCCCATATAGCTAAAGCTCCTCCGATGTGTCAACCTTCTAAACTGGATGTTTCTTTCATAGATCGGATATGCTAGCTCACTTTTGGTGCTCCAATCCGATATTAGGGCATAGGCTGGAAAGTCATTTATTATCTACAAAAGTGCTATGCGCATGGAGAATGACTCATTCAGCAAAGCATCAAAAGTTGGAACACCTTGAATGTTCCATAACTATTTCAGCTCGGCAATAAGAGGCTGCAAATAAACATCAATGTCATTACCTACCTCCATCGGTTCAGGGATGAGCACTATCATAAAAGCAAAGAATTTTTTCATACACATCCATGGTGCGAGGTTGTAAACATAATTAATACTGGTCATACACTATGGGCAGTATTCATATGCTTGAACGAGTTGAAACCGTCGCACGACAAGCCCAACCTCACATTACGTATCCCTTATGCAAAATTGGGATGTAATTCATTAAACTTCTGCCATGCCTCTCCATCGGCAGGATGACTCAATGTATCATTTTTTGTTCGATCCTCTTCATACCATCTCATGTCCTTTGATGTCTTTGCCGACATAAACAACTTTTGTAGTCTCGAAATCAAAGAAAAATGTCACATCAACTTTTGAGGTACATGAGTCGATGTGCCATTTTTATTCTATTTTCATCTTGATATACCGCACCTCGTGCACTCATTACGGTTGACATCTTCCTTCCAATAGAGCATGCAATCATTGGGACATGCATGTATCTTGGTATAAGTAAAGCCTAGCTATTCAATAATCTTCGATGCCTCATAATTATTCTTCGAAATTCGTGCATCATCCAGAAGAATGTCCTCCGAAAGCTCTAGTATGTAGTTCACTCTATTATTACTGAACCCATTGGAGCATTTTGCATGATATAACTGGATTAAGAACTTAAGCTTCACCATCTTTTCACATCCGAGATACAACAGAACATTAGCATCCTCCATCAACTTACGGATCTTGTCCACATCCTCACTGTTTATCATTCGATCAATCATAGGATCAAACATGGACGTAGATGCACCATCATTATGGCCAACAAAAGAAAAAATATCATGAATCATTTGTTCCACTGCCCCTTCAGATTGATCGCCTCCCTGCGGCCTGCCCTCACCATGTTGGTCCCAATAAATTTCATAATCGGCTAGAAAGCCATAAATAGTGAGGTGATCATTGACATCTTGATAAGATAGCCATGGCCCATCTATACACTTTTTACAAGGACATTGGATCAGTTTATGGTCCATAAATTTCTCTATAGCATAATCAAGAAATTTTTAAAGTCCAACCTCATATTCTGACGAGAGCCTACTAAACTTCATCCACCCCTTATCCATTTTAAAAATGATGATACTGCAAGTAAATCATGTGTGAAACTCAGATTAAATATCATTTTTATATACAATAAATGCACCCTATCACCAACTAATAGGTACAGATAAGTCCTATCCCATTCAGAAATTGCATTAATTCTATAGGTTCATTACAATAATCAAATGATATGCAACAGAGATCGAATAAAATTTTGGCAGCATTTTTTCTTAGTTCTTTCATGTAGGGAGAACAAAAAAAATACTATCCAAAATTTTATTTAGAATCCTTAGCATACCATTTGATTACTGTAATTACCTATAAAATTATCTATAATTTTCAAAATATCCATATTAGACAATCAATTGATCATTGTATATAATTTTCTAATTTATATAATTATATATAATTATACGGATGCTGAAGATTATGTACACTAATCAATTAATGGGTCTATCATTATGCAATGCAATAAACAAAAGCAACAAGATATAAATATCCAAAAAATATTATGCAATAAATTCTACAACATAAATTATATTCATAAATAATTAAGGATGAGCAACAGTAGTAGATCCGATCTTTTGTGCGAACCTTGATGTTAATCTAGAAATATGAAAGAAGAACAAAGTAGATAATTTTTTATCATAAGAGTGTTGTCGCAAAAGATTACCTCGATCCAATGGCCCTAGCTTCGTCGATCAAAAAAATTTGATTTCGATGATCACGAATGACGATGCGATGATCTAATAGATGGAGACCTCTAATGGATTCAAAATTTTGCAATGATGTTTATAGCATACTATCAAAGTTTTACTTCAATCGGATATCGTTATCACGGCCAATTTAGTACAGAATGATTTTGATCGTTAAATTAGAAACAAACGATCAAAGGGTTAAACGACGTTCAATTATGACATAATTTTTAGTTAAATAATTTTTATTATAATTTTAAATATTTTATATGATGATGATAGTAAAATTTAAATTATTTTCATATAAATTATTCATGTTAAGTAGATATTGCAAAAGCACGAACATAATAACCAATGAAGTTTCAGAATGGTTATTAGGAGATGTATAGTTTTAGATCGTTTTTCATCTCATAAGTTAAATTTTATAATCACCATCATAACAAAATGATTAAAGTAGTAGCCAAGATCATTTATAAAAAAAATTATCTCATAATTGGGCATCGGTTGATCCTTTGATCACTCGTTTATCATTTAATGGCCGAAACTAATCTATACTAAATTGACTAAGATAACGATATTCGATTAAAGTAATACTTTGATAGTATACTACAAACATCACCAAAATCATCATTGTAGATTTTTTGATCCATCGAAGGTCTCCATCTATCAGATCATCACATCATCGTTCGTAGTCATCGAAATCAAATTTTTCTGATCGACGAAGCTAGGGCCATCGGATGGAGACGATCTTTTATGATGACACTCTAATGATAATTATTTAGATAATGAATGATGAAAATAAAAATTAAATTTTAAAATTATATAATATTTAAAATATATATATATGGCAGCAGTTTCAATTAATCGCCGTCATAAATTATCTTATAGCAGCAGTTCTTAATAACCGCTGCTATAGGTCTGACTTATGGCAGCGGTTACAACGAACCGCTGCTATAGTCGACCTATAGCAGCGATTTTTAGAAACCGCTGCTATAGATCTGACCTACGATAGTAGTTTTTGATAATCGCTGCTATATGTCGGACCTATGACAGTGGTTACAAAAATCGCTGCCATAGGTCCGATCTATGATAGTGGTTAACGAAAATCGCTATCATAGGAGCTATGGCAGCGGTTTCAAAAATCGCTACCATAGTATGCGCTGCCATAAGCCATTATTGTAGTAGTGTATATATGTATGTATGTATGTACTATATACATACATACACACATACATATATATATATATATATGTATGTATGTATCTATGTATGTATGTATGTATCTATATATATATATATATATATATATATATATATATATATATATATATATATATATATATATATATATATATATACATATACATATATATATATGTATGTATGTACATATATGTATGTATGTATGTATGTATGTATGTATGTATATGTATGTATCTATGTATGTATCTATGTATGTGTGTATGTATGTATGTATGTATGTATATACACATACATACATACATATATATATATGTATGTATGTACATATATGTATGTATGTATGTATGTATGTATGTATATATGTATGTATATATGTATGTATCTATGTATGTGTGTATGTATGTATGTATGTATGTATATTCACATACATACATACATATATATATGTTGGGGATAAACCTCGCTCCCACCGAAGTCTAGTTCGATGCTCAGCCTAATGCAACCAGTAGCCGCAGAAGAACTCCAAGCGGCCGGGCTTTAGTCGAACTGCCCAGCGACCGAGCTCCTTCAGACTTCCAACGGTCGGACCTCAGTCGAACTCCTTCAATCGGATCTCAGCCGAGCTCCTTCGGACTTCTTAGCGGCCGAACTCCTCAGCGGTCATCCCTCGGCCAAACTTCTAGCGACCAAGCTCCTTTCGAACTTCCAGTGGTCGAACCTTAGCTGCACTCCTCTAGCTAGATGCATACGAGAGCCGAACTCCCCTCCAAGCTTCCTCTTCAGTTGGACTTTTTCGAGAGCTGGACTCATCCTAGACACCCTTCGGACGGACTTCTTTGGAAGCTGGACTCGTCCCAGACACCCTTCAAATGGACTTCTTCGGAAGCTGAACTCATCCCAGACATCCTTCGGACGAACCTCTTCAGGAGCCGAACTCCTTCCTGACACCCCCTTCGACTGACCGAGCTTTTACCGAACTCTCCAGCAATCGAGCCTTAGCCGCGTACCTCTAGCCAGATGCCCATGGGAGCCAAACTCCTTCCAAGCTTCCTCTTCAGGAGTCCGAACTCCTCCAAAATGGGCACACGACGAAGGCCTTCAACCCTTCATTCGGCTGGCTGTGCAGCCATCACCATCAATCCACCGCAAGCTCTGCAACCATTACCATCAGTCCACCGCAAGGGATAGCGATCCGCTATCAGGCGGCGATGACTGTCACCATCAACCCACCACAGACGGCACCTCTCCAAGAGACTGACTCTGTCGAACCTCGAGCAGCCCACCAGCACGCGGCTGCAGCTGTCACCATCAAGCTCTGCTATAAAAGGGACCCTCCAGATACGCTAATCTCTGAACTCTGATCTCTAAGCTCTCCTCTTCTTCTCCAAGCCTCGGAACTCATTCCGAGCACTCCATTCCTGTTGACCAAAGCTGATTTGATCGTCGGAGGGTCCTACCGGAGCTACACCCCCCATCGGCTCCGAATAGGATTTTATTTTGCAGGTCCCTGACGGTGACCTCATCGGTCTCAACTCCAGCGGACTCCGACGACGATCAGATTCTGCGTCAACAGATTGGCGCTAGAGGAAGGACCGACGACGATTTCTCTCTTAAAGGAAGTCGAGGTTCCCTTATTCTTAAAGGAGTGCTCGGTGACGATTTCTCTCTTCTCACTTTAGAGATCTCTCTTCTTCCTCTTTCGAATTTCTTTCCAAAAAAAAAAAGATGCCCCCCAAGAGAGCCTCAACCCGATGATCGGCGGCCTCCGCGGCCCGATCCCGTTCGGATCCATCGGCTCCCGCTCCAACCCCGATGATCCAGGCTCGCTCTATAGCCGCAATGGATGCGGAGTAATTTAACCTACTCGTCCAGCAGGTTCGTGGTCTCACGGAGGCAGTGCAGGCGGTGCAGGCCCTACACCAGCAGGCCCCAATACCAGCTCAACCGACATGGGATTGTCTAGAGCCGTGTGGTCCAGTCCAGAGACAACCGACATGGGCTATCCGACCTCCCATCCCCAGAAGAGGAAGGCAACGAAGGGAGAGCCCAGGCTCGGACCGCGGCTCGACCCAGGGTGAAGCTTCGCACCCATTCGACAAGAAGACCTTGGAGATCAGAGACTGCGAAGATCTTCTGGATCAAAGGCTCTTAGAAATAAGCCGATGAATCGAAGAACTCCGTCACACTCCCTCCTCATGCGGTAATGACATCTGCACTGACCCTCCTTTTTCGTAGAAAATCATGCAGGAATCGATCCCACCAAACTTCAGGGTCCCGCAGTTCGAGAGCTATGATGGGACCACCGATCCGATCGACCATCTGAAAGTCTTTCGGACAACGATGCTGTTCCATGGCGCGTTAGATGCTATCCTGTGCCAGGCTTTCCCCTTTACCCTTAAAGGGGTCATCAGGAACTGGTACTCGATGCTCAAGCTGAGTACCATCTTATTGTTTGACCAAATGAGTCAACAGTTCGTGGTCCACTTTGTCAGTAGTCAGCATCCGCACCGAGGTTCGGATTCCTTAATGACCATCAAATAGAAGGAGGGGGAACCCATCCGGTTCAATACTACTGCACTAGAGGTCCGAGACCTAGACCAGTCAGTTGCCATGGCCGCTCTCAAGGGCGGCCTTCAGAAGAACGACTTACTGTTCTCCCTGGAAAAGAAGTATCCCAGGGACTTTGCCGACATGCTGGCTCGGACCGAAAGTTATGCTCGGACAGAGGAGGCCTTCGAGGCTAAGAACGATGAAGCCAGCAGCAAGCAATGAATCGGCGGGCCAGGTAGGCCCACCGAAGAAAGAAAGCGAACTGAAGCTCGATCGCGTTCCCAGACTCCCCCTGGTCGTGGGCGAGCCCGGACTCCCCCTCAAACTCGGAGGCGGGGAAGCCCTAACGGAAGGGCACGCCGAGGTTTCCCTCAACACCAAAGTTCTCTCCGATGATGACGATTTCACAACTATACCCCCCTTAACGCCCCAAAGACTCAAGTACTGATGGAGATCCGGGAGCGACTTCCAAGATCGGAGAGAATGCGTTCCCATCCTAGCAAGCGTAATCCCAACAAGTTCTGCCTTTACCATCGCGACCATGGTTATGACATCGAGGAGTGTATCCAACTCCAGGATGAGATCGAAGAGCTCGTCAGGCGAGGCAGACTTAGCCAATTTCTGCGAAGACGGCCTGAGGAGAAGGAAGATCGGTCAAGAGCGTTACCGCCAAGTGGGGAAAATCAGCAAGAAGATCGGCTGCCCCTTGGCGTTATCAATACTATCTTAGAGGGACCCCAGCAAGGGGAGACCAACGAATTCGGAGGATCGGTAAAGAGGTGGAGGATCGTGGAGCTCGTGGCCTTCACCGAGGAGGACGGTCGGGGAATTCAATTTTCGCACAATGACGCGGTTGTAATTTCTTTGAATATTGCTGACTATGATGTACGCCGCATTCTGGTAGATAATGGAAGCTCGACTGATGTGTTGTTTTATGATGCCTTCTAAAAAATGTTTCTGTCCGACGACCGCTTGGGGCCGATGAATTTCCCGCTGGTAGGATTTGCTGGCAACGCCATACCAGTCGAAGGCATAATAACATTGACCATAGCGGCAGGGCAGCGCCCGAAGCTAGCCAAAGCTCGGGTCAACTTCTTAGTCGTAAGGACCCCATCCGTCTATAACGCGATCCTTGGCCGACCTGATCTAAATGCACTCCGGGTGGTAGTGTCAACCTATTATTTGAAGATGAAGTTTCCGATGAGTCATGGGGTCGGAGAAGTCAGAGGAGACCAGTCTCTAGCGAGATATTGCTACTCGATCGTCCTGCATAAGGGAGATCAGTCCGACCCTTATCTTGTAGACGGATTGGACATCTGCGATGACCTCACTGAGGAGCGGGGCGAGCCTGTGGAGGACCTCGTCTCTGTGCCCTTGAATGACGGAAACTCGGAGCACGTGGTGTAGATCGACTCCAACTTGGCGGCCGAGGTTCGGAAGCAGCTCGTTGCTTTCCTCAGAAGAAATGCGGACGTCTTCGCCTGGACCCCAGCGGATATGCCGGGGATCAATGCCGAGGTCATGGAACATCGGCTGGCCATCGATCCGAGGCACCGATCGATAAGAGAAAAGCTGCACCACCATGCCCTGGAGAGGCAGAAAGCAATCACCAAAGAAGTAGATAAGCTCCTCAAAGCCGGACTCATCCGGGAGGTTAGCTATCTGACCTGGGTCTCGAACATGGTTCTTGTTAAGAAAGCAAATAACAAGTGGAGGATGTGCGTCGACTTCAAGAAGCTGAATAAGGCTTGCCTGAAGGACAGCTACCCCCTACCCAGGATCGATCAGCTGATGGATGCAACCTCGGGCCACGAGCTTCTCACCTTCATGGATGTCTTTTCTGGTTACAACCAGATACGCATGGCGCCCGAGGACGAAGAGAAGACTGCCTTCATTACTGACCGAGGTCTTTATTGCTATAGGATTATGCCTTTTGGACTCAAGAATGCAGGGACAACATACCAGCGTTTGGTTAACAAGGTCTTCAAGGAGCAGATCGGCCATAATATGGAGGTGTAAGTAGATGACATGCTCGTCAAAAGTCAAGCTTCAACAGACCACCTGACCGACCTTGAAGAGACCCTCGGTGCACTCAGGAAGTACAAGATGAAGCTGAATCCAACCAAATGCGCCTTTGGTGTAACCTCCAGAAAATTTCTCGGGTTCATGGTGTCGAGATGCGGAATCGAGGCAAACCCCAAGAAAATTCAAGCCATTCGAAAAATGGCCATTCCAAAGACGATCAAGGAAGTTCAGCGCCTGGCCGGGAAGGTGGCATCCCTAAATTGCTTCATCTCAAGGTCGGCCGAACGATGCATGCCCTTCTTCGAGATTCTCAGGCGATCGAAGGACTTCTGCTGGACGGCGGAGTGCCAACAGGCATTCAAGAAGCTCAAAAACTACCTTGGCACGCCTCCGTTGCTGGCAAAGCCTGAGCCCGAGGAAGAATTATTTCTATACCTAGCTGTCTCCCCGATGGCCCTGGCGGCAATCCTGATTAGGGAGGAAGCAAAGATGCAGCGACCGATCTACTACGTAAGCTGAGTCTTGAGGGATGCGGAGATCAGGTACTCTAGGTTAGAAAAACTAACTTACTGTCTTCTAATTGCTGTCAGGAGGCTCCGACCTTACTTTCAGGAGTACACCATAACGGTCTTCACGGATCAACCAATAAAAGCAGTTCTCCACCGAGCAGACGCTTTTGGAAGAATCACAAAATGGGCGATCGAGCTCATAGAGTTCGACATCAACTACCACCCTAGGCCGTCGATCAAAGCCCAGATATTGGCGGATTTTATGCTAGAATGCACCATTTCAGTTGAAGCCGAGCTTGAATCGAGCGAAATCGGCACCAGAGCGAGGCCGAACTTCGACGAAGCCGAGCTGTTACGACCGATCCTCCTCGAAGAGAGCGTCGACCTCCCTGAAGGTTCCTGAGCTCTGCACGTGGATGGTTCGTCCAACTTCGCTAGAGCTGACGCGGGGCTGGTCTTGGTCAGCCCCGAAGGAGTCGTCGCCGAATACGTGCTGCGTCTCGAGTTTCCCATGATCAATAATGGGGCCAAGTATGAAGCGCTGATCGCCGGATTAAAGATAGCAAGAAAATTAAAAATAGATCGGCTTCAAGTCTACAGCAATTTCCAGTTGGTGGTCAGTCAAGTTGGCGGTGGCTACGAGGCACGGGAGAAAAGCATGGTGAGGTACCTCAAAAAAGTGAAGAACTTGATCCCGACCTTCGGTAGTTTCGGCATTCAGCACATCCTGAGGGCGGAAAATGCAAGAGTCGATCTTCTCTCCAAGTTGGCCGCTTCAACGCCGGTCGAACTGTCCAAAGAAGTATTTTTGGAGACTTTGAAGTGCCCGACCATAGAGAAATCTCAGGCCATCCTGCAGATAAAATTCGAGCCCAGCTGGATCAATCCATTGATCGCCTACCTTCAAGAGGGGGTCCTTCTCCGCAACCGAAAGGAAGCTCGGAAGCTCAGGAATCAGGCCTCCCGCTACGTCTTATACGAAGGTAGGTTGTATAAGAGGTCATACTCCCTCCCATTACTGAGATGTCTTCGACCTTCGGAGGCTGACCTCGCGCTATGGGATGTGCACGAAGGACTCTGCGGAAGTCACGTAGGAGTCAGGTCCCTATCGCAAAAACTACTCCGGCAGGGGTACTACTGGCCGACTCTATTTTGCGATTCCGTGGAATATGTAAAGAGGTGCGACCGCTGTCAGAAGAATGCCAGCGTGTAGAGGCAGCCGGCATTCGAACTCACTCTGCTCAGCTCACCCTGGCTGTTTGTGTAGTGGGGAATGGATATACTCGGTCCCTTTCCAACGATGTCTCGGCAGCGAAAGTTTCTCCTGGTCGCGATCGACTACTTCACCAAGTGGGTCGAAGTCGAACCACTCGTAAAGATCACGAAGGTCAAGGTGCAGGACTTCGTCTAGAAGTCACTAGTCTACCGATTCGGCCTGCCCCGAACCCTCATAACCGACAATGGACGATAGTTCGCCGGGATGAGGTTCGTCGAGTTCTGCGAAGGACTAAACATCTCCCACCGCTTCACATCGGTGGCTTATCCGCAGGCCAATGGGGAAGCTGAGATAACCAACCGGACTCTGCTGCAAGAAATCAAAGTGAGACTCGATAGGGCAAAAGAGGCCTAGGTGGACGAACTCTACCATGTCCTCTGGGCATACCGAACTACTCAGAGGGTGCCAACCAGAGAAACACCCTTCGCCTTAGCCTTCGGTACTGAGGCAGTTATCCCGGTCGAGCTTAAGCTCCCGTCTGCACGAGTCGTGGGCTTCAATGAGCGGCACAACCCCTAGGACCTCAGAGTCAACCTCGACTTTTGGAAGAAAAAAGGGAGAAAGCCCGTATCCGGATGGCAGCCTACAGACAGAAGGTGGCTCGGTACTATAACTCCAGGGTTAAAAATAAGACGTTCAGAGCGGGGGACTTAGTGCTCCGACGAGCCGCTGTCATTCAGCCTCAGAGTCAAGGAAAGCTCGCCCCAAACCGGGAAGGTCCGTATGAGGTGACGGAGGTCATCTGATTCAGAACTTATCATCTGAAGGAACTCGGAGGGATAGTGCTTCCCCGACCGTGGAACTCAGAAGATCTGAGGATGTATTATCAGTAGACTTCTTTTTAAAACTCCTTTACTCAGCATTATTGATTTCTAGCATTACGTGATGACAGGAAAGAAATAAGCGAGAGTAGCCCGTTAGGAACAGGAGGAGAACCTCGTCCTGATGCGAGCAGGTCAAAGACCCCTAAACCTCGACTGCAGGAGACAAGATCTCCCTCGGGGCAACATCGGATGTGAAAAATAAGACCTTTCCAAAATCGAAGGCCTCGTTCACAAAGGACGAGATGGGGGGAGACGGACGGCGGTCCGAATGTGCCCCCATAGCCCGTTAGGAATAGGAGGACCTCGTTCTAACGCGAGCAAAGTTGAAGGCCTCGTTCACCTTAGATGAGATGGAGGAAGAGGCTCGGACGATGGTCCGCATGTGCCCCACAGTCCATTAGGAACAGGAGGGGACCTCGTCCTAATGCAAGCAAAGTCGAAGGCCTCATTCACAAAGGACGAGATAGAGGGAAGCTTGGACGATGTTCATATGTGCCCCCACAGTCCATTAGGAACAGGAGGAGGACCTCATCCTAATGCGAGCAAAGTCGAAGGCCTCGTTCACTTTAGACAAGATGGAGAAGACGAACGACGTCCGAATGTGCCCCCATAGCCCGTTAGAAATAGGAGGAGATCTCGTCCTAACGCGAACACAAGTCGAAGGCCTCGATGAGGACGAGGGGGAGAGGCATGGACGATGGTTCGTATGTATCTCCACGGCCTGTTAGAACAAGAAGAGGACCTCGTCCTAACACGAGCAAAGTAGAAAGCCTCATTCACCTTAACGAGATGGAGGAAGATGGACAACGTCCGTATGTGCCCCCACGGCCCGTTAGAATAGAAGAGAATCCTAATGCGAGCAAATCGAAGCCTTTCACCTTAGACGAGATGGAGGAATGGCACGTCTGAATGCCCCCACACGAACAACCGTCTAAAGCGAAAGGGAATAGAATCCTGTCCTCACGACGGCAACCTCAGCCAAATCCAGCGACGATTCCAATTCTCAGCTAGAGACCTCGGCTAGAGATATCTCTTCGACGATCGGGCCAACCTCGGCTGGAGAGCTTCAACTTCGACCTCAGCTAGAGATAGAATCTCTCTCGAGCGCCCGCATCGACCTTGGCCATAGGAGACAATGTCGCCCCCGAGGAGCTCAACCTCCGACTTCGATCGCAGCGGACGAAGCCTCCCTTAACCTCAGTTGGAGATGGGATCTTCTCTGGGCTTCAACTTCGATGTCAACTTTAGCTGGAGATGAGATCTCCCCCGAGCTTCGACCTGGACCAGCACGAGGCCCAGAGGAAGACTTCGGCAGTCGTCTTTCCTGCACTCCCTTCCTTCGAGTTTCGAACTCGAAAGTGGGGGGCTAGTGTTGGGGATAAACTCTGCTCCCGCCAAAGTCTAGTTCGATGCTCAGCCTAATGCAACCAATAGCCGTAGAAGAACTCCAAGCGATCGGGCTTTAGCCGAACTGCCCAGCGACCGAGCTCCTTCGGACTTCCAACGGTCGGGCCTCAACCAAAGTCCTTCAATCGGGCCTCAGTCGAGCTCCTTCAAACTTCTCAGTGGCTGAACTCCTCAGCGGTTGTCCCTCGATCGAACTTCTAGCAACCGAGCTCCTTCCGAACTCCCAGTGGCCGAACCTTAGCCGCACTCCTCCAGCCAGATGCATACGAGAGCCGAACTCCCCTCCAAGCTTCCTCTTCGGTCGGACTTCTTTGGGAGCTGGACTCATCTCAGACACCCTTCATATGGATTTCTTCGGGAGCTGGACTCATCCCAGACACCCTTCGGATGGACTTCTTCGGGAGCTGGACTCACCCCAGACACCCTTCGGACGGACCTCTTCAAGAGCCGGACTCCTCCCTGACACCCCCTTTGGCCGACCGAGCTTTTACCGAACTCCCCAACGGTCGAGCCTTAGCCGCGTACCTCCAGCCAGACGCCCATGGAAGCCGAACTTCTTCCAAGCTTCCTCTTCAGGAGCCCGAACTCCTCCGAAATGGGCACACGACGAAGGCCTTCAACCCTTCATTCAACTGGCTGTGCAGCCATCACCATCAGTCCACTGTAAGCTCTGCAACCATTACCATCAGTCCACCGTAAGTGATAGCGATCCGCTATCAGGCGGTGATGGCTGTCACCATCAACCTACCGCAGACGGCACCTCTCCGAGAGACTGACTCCACCGAACCTCAAGCGGCCCACCAGCACGCGGTTGCAGCTGTCACCATCAAGCTCCGCTATAAAAGGAACCCTCCAGATACGCTAATCTCTAAACTCTGATCTCTAAGCTCTTCTCTTCTTCTTCAAGCCTCGAAACTCGTTCCGAGTACTCCATTCCTATTGACCAGAGCTGATTTGATCGTCGGAGGATCCTGCCGGAGCCATCCCCCCACCAGCTCCGAACAGGACTTTGTTTTGTAGGTCCCCGACGGTGACCTCATCGGTCTCAACTCCAGCGGACTTCGGCAATGATCAAATTCTGCGTCAACAATATACATACACACATACATACGTACGTACGTACGTATATATGTATTTACACATACACACACACACACATATATATATATATATATGTATGTATGTATGTATATATATATACACGTACGTACGTATGTATGTATATGTATGTATGTATATATATGTATATATGTATGTATGTATGTATATGTATTTATGTATGTGTATGTGTATGTATGTATGTATGTGTATGTTTATGTATGTATGTATACATACATACATACATACATATATATATGTACGTACGTGCGTACGTACGTATGTATATAAAATAATACTTTGTGGAGGAGTATTGTGGTGTTGCCACCTCAGCATTTTAGCTGACTTTTGTTGTACCATTTGGAAAGCTCGGCCACTCCAAGCCTCTCACCCGGTTGGAAATCTTGAGGACCAAAAAACAAAGAAAAATAGGGGGGAACATAGGAAAAATCAACAAAAACATGGAAAAGATGAAACAAAAAGGCCGTCGGAGTCCGTCAATGCTGCCACCACCAAGATCCTCACCTCCATCTTCTGCTAGTATGGCGAGATTGAGGAGTGTCGTGTCGTCGTCAACCACAACACCAGCCACTATAAGGGCTACAGCTTCGTCCTCTTCCACACCCATGCAGCTGCCCGCAAGGCCCTCAAAGAACCCTAAAAGTGGATCGGCCACTGTATGACCTCCTGCCAGCTCGCCTCCTTCGATCCTCTTGATGTTCAGGGCCCCGCCAACATCATGCCGCCAGTAGGCTGCTATGGATGGCCGGCCATATCCTTCGCAGCCATGCATGAGAGGGATAATGGGGAGCAAAACCCCTAATTTGAGAGAAGAAGAGGAGAAGAGAGGTTCTTCTCTCTCTCTGGTCCTTTTGGTGCTCAAAGCCATGCCGGCATCATGCCATTAGAAGCCTTGTAAATCCTTTTCTCCCTTTTTTTCTTCTTTAATTTAGTTTCTTAAGTTCCGATCGAGTTTTTTCTTATGGGATTCTATACTATATAATGCATGAGTTTCCCATACTATTTTCTATTGAGGACATCCCACACTATTTTCTATTAAAGACTATCATGTAAAACCAGACAAAAATCTTTCTTCCCTTGCCTTCCCTCTTTTCTTTCTAATCTTTTCTCCCTCTACAATCTCTCTCTCTCTCTCTAGATTTATTCCTCTCTTCATTTAGTTGGAAGGCTTTTGCAAATTGGATCGGCACTTATAAGTGGGACAACTTCCTTCACGATTACAAGACAGTCCGCAACTACAAGGCCCATACTATGGCTTCTGCCGCCAGTAGTGCCACTCAAGACCGGCCTTCCTACTGGGCCATGGAGCGGCACGAGCGAAATTCAAAATACAAGAGCACGCGAAGAGGATAGGATGGAGGGGGGATGGCTAGGATGGGAGATGTTGGTGGCGACAAGAAGGGGATAGGACAAGAGGCAAGGGAGGAGAAAGGAGGGCAATAGTGGTGCCGGGGGTGGCGGTACTAGTAGTGGCATCAGGAGGTGTTGGGATATCAGCCACTTTGATACTACTATGTTAAGAATCTAGTATCAGGATATTGCAGCAAGAAGAAAGAAGAAAATAAAATAAGAAAATAATCAAGTATATGGATCAATCCAAAGGCTCGTCTCCTTAGGGCATGCAAAGCTTTACTATGAAAGAGAAAAATAAATACAAGAGGAGAATACCCACTCTTAACTCATTATACATAAATCTCTCTAAACTAGAAGCTATTCTCTCAAAAGCTCTCTTAGAATCCCAAGGAGACCCTCAGAAGCTATAAGATGCTCTGCCCTCACAACCTTCGCATCGGATGCTATGCACCTATTACTTCTATCTCTCGGGGGCTGCACGTACTCGGCACTATTCCAAGCTTCTCTTGGCGGTTGCCTGAGCCTCTCTACATGCCTCTTATGCCACACGTGCTACCTCAATCCTTTAAATAGGATGAGAATCCTCTTCTCAGCAGTTCATAGGAGTTCTAATAGGGCTCTTTCTCCTAATATAAGTTGAACATGATCTTGATGGAATCTTTAGAATATTTTCTAACCTTTAGATCATGACCGCAGCCCTCCATGGCCACTAGATCCTATGATCCACGCATAACTCTCGTGGATCCTTTGGATTAATCACAATCCAAGTCTAAATAGAAAATCCTATCCCGTTCTGTTCATCTTCGTCGAGCCGGTTCTATCAGGGGTCGAGCTAGGTCGACTGCATCTTGCCCAAACTCCTGCTTTCTGCCTGCCTAAGAGGATCGGCTCGATTTTGATTCGAGCCAGCTCGATCTCACTTCCCGACTCAACCCTATATCCGAGCTAGCTTGACTGCTTGATGATTTAATTTTTCTCTACTATGGATTGAATTCGAGACATCAAATCCTAGCAATCTCCATCTCGACTCGATATTTGGCCTTCACCTGACTTTGAGAGCTTATGATCCATCTCGCCCCCATGCCCTGAGGCACGCATGCTGATCATGAAGGGGCAAACATAAAAGTTGAGCCAGGCTGCTCGATCCCACCTATATCAATAATAGTATCCACTCTAATCAAAAATCTGCTCGAAAAAGTCTTCTGCAGTAATAGAATCAGTCCAACTAAAAATTAGCCACCCCCACAGCGCATAGAGATGTGGAAGGATCTTCACCCGAGCACTCTGCTTTATCCGATTGTGATGATGAGGGCGAATAAGGATCATTTGTCATGATTCAGTATCTGGTTACAGAGTTTTGACGTAAGGTACTGCTTATCAACGTTCGGTTTAAGCATGATTGATTGATTGCTAACCGGCTGGTCAAAGGCTATTGGAATCAAAAGTCCAGATCAATAGTTGGGGTTATACTTTGACGGGATTGTAAGTTTTTTGAAAGGTGCAAGGAGATGAGCTTCCCTGTTTTTACGGTGGATGAATGATCAAGTGAAGAACAAACTAGTAGAAGTATATGATAATTGATTTTTAACTTGTCATTCTACGTCCTTAGGCTTTGTGTTTTATTTCCTCTGTGCATTTAAATTTTATTTATCAATGTGTAGCAGGTTATTTCTGAATGAAGATGATAAAGAACCTTTTTTTTTTTTTTTAAATTTTTTAATATAGGTTTACTTATTAGTTAAATTGATCAACATGGACAAATTTAGTGTATTTTGGATGCTTAATAGTCATCTCTACCTTGATGAAGATGACAAAATCAGTGTTCTATGGATGAGGTTTGTAAGCTGAAATCTTTTAAGACTGGAGTTTGCAATAATAATTTCTTGAATATTAAACTTTTATTATCCTTGCGTTCGCCCTTTTGCCCTGAGTCTCAAGCTAATGCGTGAGCACTGATGGTGTAAAAGCATTTATAATCATGATTTTCTTGAAAAATATGATCTTAGTGTAAAATGATGAAACTGAAAATTTGGTGTTCTTCCGTCTGATGCTGCAGAGCCAAGACGAAAGCCATCCATCTTTCGGGGGGTGGCTAATTTTTAGTTGGACCATGTCCATAATAAAGTAATATATACAAACCTGCATATATTGTGCGCCCTTTTTTTTTTTTTTTTTAATCCATCTCTATGCATATTGCTCCGCGGTTGGACTGATTCTCTGGCCCAGAGATGGACTTATTTGAGGGATACTATTATTTGAGCAATAATCCTAACCAACAAATGCGAATGAAAACCATAACAAGCAAAATCATGTTGCACAATGGTTAATCTAGATGGTTCTTGCTTTTTTTTTTTTGGCAACAAAGCTCTTATCATCATTTTTTTTGGTTAAAAAAAAAGTACACAACAACATACATAGCATACACCATAAAAAATTATGGCTGGAAAAAGTTATTGATTTTTTTGCTATTACTTGATTATTTATGAACTGAGATTTTAGATAATGGTGTTGGATAATATGTTGTTCCTCTGACAATTTTTCTTTTATCATAACAATATTGGTAGAAGGCTAGATGGCATAAACAACAGCCATCATATATATATAATTCATGATTAACACAAGGTCATTCCAAGAGTCTGATTGGATCGGTAGCAAGTCGGATAAGCTACGCTGCTCCCAACCCTCTTCGAATCACATAGTTAATCTTCGTTGCATCTTCTTGCCATAGCTCCGTTTATGTGTATTATTTCAAAATTTTTAACCATGGATGCGCTTCTTGTACCATGGAAAAATATGACCAAGTTACATTGGAATTTTAGAGGTAGAAATAGATGCCCACAATATGAGTTAAGAATATACACATGTTACACATATTCGATAAGATACAGCCATTACTTTAGTTAGACATCTATATATAAACTAATTAGTTCGCGTGCATAACCGAAATGGGAATTTGAATGATGAATCAGAATCAAGAATCAAAATCGATATTAAATTTGAACTAAAGAAGTAGATTTTTTTTAAAAAATAAATTTTTAAATAAATCTGGTGGAATGAAATTTAAATACTAAGAGAAGAGCCAAAAACGGGTTTTGAAAAAATTGGAGCATATTTCTACACCGGTCTGGAATCAAGATGAGAATGGAATTCCTCCGGTCAAATACGTGGAGTGGGAGCCATTCCTTCCCATTTTCGCTTCAGAGCTTTTCAACCAAATATATTCTAAAACCAAACGGCACTGTCTTCCTTCACCGGGCCGGTACGAAGGGGAGCTGGACGGTTGGAGACATGGCGGTGACGGGAGTCGACGGTGAGATGGGAGGTTAAAAAACTTACAATCCCGTCAAAGTGTAACCCCAACTATTGATCTGGACTTTTGATTCCAATAGCCTTTGACCAGCCGGTTAGCAATCAATCAATCATGCTTAAACCGAACGTTGATAAGCAGTACCTTACGTCAAAACTCTGTAATCAGATACTGAATCATGACAAATGATCCTTATTCGCCCTCATCATCACAATCGGGCAGGTCACTCCTCAGAGAGTGCTCGGGTGAAGATTTATCACAGCGCATAGAGATGTGGAAGGGCTAATTTTGCTTGTTATGGTTTTCACCCCCGCGCATAGAATCACTCTACGATATCGCCTCTGGTCCTTTCGAGTCTCCCATCTTATGTTCAATCAATCTCTACTTGAAGCTCCATCTCGCACGTAACTCTCTTTGATTCCTGAAGTTCTATCTTGCATTGGGCTTTCTGTCAGATAGTAATGTCCTCTCGTCCTCTTCTTTTCCTCCAATATAATCCTATCATCGTGCATGACCTTCAAAATTCCATCACCAGCTATCCATCTGTAGCCGTTTGAATCCAATCTACTCAGTGAGATAAAATTCTGCCTGAAATTGGGTATGTATCGGATCTCTCCCAATCTCCTCACTGCACCATAATGTGTCCTCCAACTGACCATCCGATGCCTCTGATTGCATAGCTCGATCTATCACTACTTTCTAGAAAGTCAAACTATTTTTTTCTACAATAAACATGATATGTACATACAGAATCTAAAATTCACTATTGAAAAGAAGTAGATACCTCATCAGATATCTCCAGAGCATCATTCTCTGACTCGCTACTGGCCATCACTGCAGTAGCCCTCATCCGATCCATGAGTTATGGGCAATTTCCGACACAATGCCTCAACTTATCGTACCTGTAGCATCTGATCTTGTAAGGATCTCCCATCTTGGATCTGGATTGCCCTCCTTGCGATCCTTTACCGCTTTGTCTACTACCTCCTACTCCTCCAAAAATTGTCAAAGCTGAGCTGCTGCCATCTGAGCTCGAAGGTGGATTCTTCATCCTGAGAACCTCATTCTAGAGTATCATTACAGTGATCTCGTCCATCTTGATGGTGCTCTTTCCCACTATAAGAGCAGTCGTTAAGGACTCATACGAAGAAAAAAGCGATGCTAACAAGACCAATATCCTGATCTTCTTCTTAATTTTTTTGCCAATGTTGAGAAGATCGGTGAGAATCTACTGAAAGTTGGATAAATGCTCCTACACACTCTGACCTTCATTCATCCATAACTGGTAGAACTACCTCCAAAGGAATAGAGTGTTGGTGAGTAACTTCGCTATGTACAACTCCTCGAGCTTCAACCACAGCATCATCGAGGAAGTCTCATCAAGTACATGAATCACCACATCATTCACTAAGTACAAGCGGATCGTACTTACCATCTGCATTTGGATTCGTTTCCAATCCTTCACCTCCATGGTAGCTAGCATCTTGTCATTCATGAGAGCATCGATCAATCCATATTGGATGAGGACATTCTTTACCATTGCTTGCCATAAGAAGAAATTGCCCTTCTCATCAAATCTATTGATCTCCATCTTGATTGTACTTGTCTTCACCATATTCTTCAATCTCTATCACTACTACTGTAATTTGCACTCTGATACCATCTGGCTCTGATACCAATCTGTTGGGATATCAGCTATTCTGATATCATTTTGTTAAGAATCTAGTACCGAGATATTATGATAGGAAGAAAGAAAAAAATAAAATAAAAAAATAATCAAGTAAATGGATCAGCCTAAAGGCTTGCCTCCATGGGGCATGCAAAGCCTCACTATAAAAGAAAAAAATAAGTACAAAAGGACAACATCCACTCTCAACTCATTGTACATAAATCTCTCTCAACTAAAAGCTATTCTTATAAAAGCTCTCTCAGAATTCTAAGAAGATTCTCAGAAGCTATAAGATGCTCTGCCCTCACAGCCTCCACGCCAGATATTATGCACCTATTACTTCTCTCTCTCATAGGCTACACGTATTCAAATTTTGCTAAGCTTGTCTCAGCGGTTGCCTGAGCCTCTCTACGTGCCTCTTATGCCACACGCGCTACCTCCTGCTCCATAGTACCTCGATCCTTTAAATAGAATGAGAATCCACTTCTAAGTAGTTAATAGGAGTCCTAATAGAATTTTTTCTCCTAATATGAGTCGAACATAATCTTGATGGAATCTTTGGAATGTTTTTCAATCTTTAGATCATGATCGCAGCCCTCCATGGCTGCTGGATCCTGTGGTCCATGTGCAACTCTCGTAGACCCTTTGGATTAATCACAATCTAAGTCTAAATAGAAAATTCTATTCTGTTCTCTTTGTCTCCATTGAGCCGACACTGTCAGGGGTCAAGCTGGCTCGACTGCAACTCGCCCAAACTCATGCTTTCTGTCTGCCTGAGAGGGTTGACTTGATTGCGGTTTAAGCCGACTCGATCTCAGCCTGAGCTGACTCGACCCTATATCCGAGCCAGCTCGACTTCTTGATGATTTGATTTTCTTCTATTATGGATTGAATTCAAAACATCAAATCCTAACAGGAGGTGCGATCGAGATCAACGTTTACCGAAAGAGAAGGAGAGTCATGATAGGACAGTACAAAAATATTATTAACAATACTCCCTAAAATCCTGTCCCTTCCTCGGGGAGCTGAGCGAAGGGGGGATAGGCAGGCAGGAGATGTTGGCGGCGACAAGAAGGAGGTCGGGTAGGAGGCAAGGGAGGATAAAGGAGGGGCAATTATGGCACTGGGGGCAATGATACTAGTAGGGGCACCGAGGGGTGTGATCGAGATAGATGTGTGCCAAGAGAGAAGTGGAGCAGTGGGAGAGTGGTAGAGGATGGGTCGGCACCAACTAGCATGAAGAAGATACGAGAAGAAGAGAGGGAGCAGGGGTGCGATCAGAATTAGCATTTATCGAGAGAGAAGAGAAGCTATGGTGGGGCGGCAGAGGGATGGGGTGGCACCGACGAGCAGAAAATCAGAGGTATATTATATATATTATTATTAATTATATATATATATATAATTTTTATTTCTCATTAAGAAGAAGAAGAGCAACATTATTTGAGATATTTTGAAAATTTAGTTTTATATTATCAGTAATCTAATTGTCATATCAAACATGTCAATTAAGATTTTTAGTTATTTTATTGCAACATTATATATATGTACCAAACACAATAATCAACATTACTGATGATTTGATGGTGGCAATATATCTTGAAGGTAATCCAGATTATCTTTTAAGATTGCATGGCAATGCACCAAACACAATTTAAAAAATATTTATTATAAATATTTATTATTAAAAATTTTAATAATTATAGATCATAATTATCCATCCTGTGTAATGTGTGGGTCTTCGACTAGTTTTAATATAAAAGAAAAGCAATTGGATGTCTTGCTCTTTATGTTGTGTATATCTTAAAAAAATCTCCAAGAATCCACAATGTTGTAAATTTCATAAATTGACATAAGACATAAACCTATGGTTGAGATTTATTGGTATTTTTAAGCTTCTATTATTTCAAAAAGATCTAATTAAATCAAGCTAAGATCAGCTTAAGTTAGAATACTACCATAAACAAAGTTGGTTTGAGATTATATGATGTGGAATATGTTTATGAATCATTATCTCCTAAAGCAAAACTAAATACAACCTACCTATAGTTACTCATTATGATCCAACCCAAGAATCTAAATCATCTTGATACAAGCAAATCCATTTGGCTTTCTTTAACCTAGCATTTACTAAATATATTTAAATATTTATTTTTGTAAAATAAGTTTGTGCTCGCATTTCTTGTAGAGGGTTTTTTCATTGTATCCTAATATCCATAAATTCCATGAAGGTATTACCTATACTTAAAAAAAGTGAAATTTACACTTCTTTCAAGTAATTTTAAGAATAGTTAATATTATTTTATTCTTAAGGAAGCATAAAAAATTATATAGAAGGAAGATGATCCTCCGAAGGACTGACATCTCGCGATGGATGGCGAAGTGGGCCATAGGACTTGGAGAGTTTGACATTGGCTTCCAATCTCGATCTGTAATAAAGACTCAGGTATTGATTGACTTTCTTGTAGAATGTACCATCCCCAATGAGGAAGAATTCTCACCAAAAACCTAAGCTTTGAAGGAATAGTTCCCGACAAGATCCAAGGACACCTGAGAGTCATCCTCGACAAAATCTGAGGATGCCCAAGAACCAACCATAACAAGATTCGAGGTCGCAGAGAAGCCTTTGCAATGGATCCTTCATATTGATGAAGCCTCAAACGTGCAAGGATGCGGAGCCAGGCTCATCCTTGCCAGCTCAGAAGGGGTTGTAACGAAGTATGCCCTCCGGTTCAACTTCAAAGCCTCTAATAATAAAGTTAAGTATGAAGCCCCAATTGTTGGGCTCCACCTTGTCAAAGAGCTCAAGGTATGAGACATCAAAGTATTCATCGATTCATAGTTTATTGTTAGGCAAATTCAAGGCAAGTACAAGACCAAAGGATCGATGATGACAAGACACCTTCAAAGGGTAAAGAAAATATCAACGATCTTCCAAATGTTGGAAGTTCAACAAATATCCAGATTGGAGAACATCTGAGTCAATGCCCTTCCCATCTCGCCACCTCGGGCACTACCGACCACAATAAGCAGGTCTTCATTGAACGCTTGCAAACACAGAGTATTGAAGAACCCGTGGTGCTCCAAATTGAGCATAACCAAGTTGGATGGACCCAATTATCAACTACGTGGTTAAAAGGGAGGTATCACCCGACCCCATCTAAGTTCATGCAGTCAAACAAAAAGCACCATGGTATATAGTCCTCGATAGAAGGCTCTATTAGAAATTCTTCTCTTTACTACTACTCTAATGTCTGCAACCCTCCGAGGCCAACTGTGCTCTTTGTGAGATGCATGAAAGCATTTGCAGCAATCACCTGAAAGATAGATCACTGGCGTATAAGCTCCTCAAATAAGGATACTATTAGCCAACCATGCAGATGAAAGCCATCAAGCTCATCAAGCAAATTGAGCAGTGTCAAAGGTACACCAATATCTAAAGGAGGCTGGTGATCGAACTTGCATCCATAGTGGCTCTTTGTCCATTTGCTATATGGGGAATCGACATTCTCAGACCATTCCCATAGGCAACTAGACAGAAAGTTTTTGATCATAGTAATCAACTATTTTATCAAATGGATCAAAGCCGAACCCCTAGACTAGATAATTGATGCCAAGGTTCGAGACTTTATTTGGAAGTTAATCATTTGCCAATTCAATTTTTTTCGAGCCATCATCACTGATAATAGGCACTAGTTCGACAACTAGAGGTTTAAGAACTTTTGTTTGGAACTCTATATTGACCATCGGCTCACTACGGTAGTGCATCCACAATCCAATGGTGAGGCCAAAGTGACTAACCACATGATCCTCCAAGGATTGAAGATCAAGCTCGACCAAATGAAGGAGTTTTGGGTGGAAGAGCTTTCCAACATCTTATGGATATACATGATGTCTCCTCAAACAATGACCAGGGAAAACCCCCTTCAACCTCGCCTTTAGAGCTGAAGTGGTCATTCCCGTAGAGATCAGTGCATCCTCGACCAGGATTGATCTAAAGTTTGCCGACCTAGAGATCTTGTCCTGAGGTGAGCTGAGATGTCTAAGTCCACAGAGCAGGGCAAGTTGGCTCTGAATTAAGAAGGATTGTGTCGAGTCATGGAAGCTTGTGAGCTAGAGCCTACAAATTGAAAACCCTTAATGGCACCCTGATCCCATAGATGTGGATTTTGGTAATCTCAAATGTATTATCAATAAGATGTAACTGCTCTGACCATATTAATGAAAATCTTTTTCTTATAATTCATCCCTTATTAAATTATCAGGTGAGGATTTCTGTCGGGATCAACTTGTAGAATGCCATTAAAGCCTACATCCAAAGTGAAAGCCAAGATTGATAAGAAGAGGGGCCAATCCTTCGAGGATCCCATGTGGCCGCTTGATGCTTCTTATCTGCAAACAAGTCGAGTGGAGGCCTGCTCGGAGTGGCTTCAGATTCACTCCAAACAAAACCCCTTCTTTTGGATGGGGATGAAATGAAGACGATAACACAACCAACAACATCGGACCAACCGAACAAAGGAACATTTTATTCATAGAATTTGTACAAACATGTTATAAACCGAGTACCTATGCGACGAAATCCATTATAATAGAAGAAAGAAAGGTACAAGCTTGGATCTAGCATCAAAATGAAGTAGCCCTCGATACAAGTATAGAGCTCAATAGAATCGCTTGAGGGAGCCCCAACGGCTTGTCATGGAACTTCACATATAGGGGGCATTGACGGTGTAGCTCCACCACAGTCAAACGCACGTTCATCTTTACAATGCACCTCCAAAGAAGGCCATAGAGCCATGAGTGCCTCAAGGGCAAAACTGCTCTTAGAGAGGTCTATGATCTCTCTATGGAAGCCTGAAGCATGGGCAGCCTCTTTCTCTCACTGCTCTAACTCCATCATCGGTGTGGCGATATTTTTTGATACTTCCCATACCAAAATGGGTTTCTTAGCGCCATGTCATCTAAAAGCGGAGGCACCTTCCAACCATTCAGAGATAGGCCAAGACCCATCTAACTGAAGAAAAATGTCGATAATCTTACAACGACGAACCAAGTGGCACCCGGCAACATAGTAGAGAAGTGATGGATGACAGCTTTTGGTGCTCAAGGCCCCTTTTATAGAGATTCTAGACCTAGGCATCACCTACTATGCCCTCTCATAATGTGATAGATGTTGCTATCTGAGAGGCATAGTAGACTATGCCTCTTGGAAGTCAGAGGGGAAGATTGGGGGATCACCATTGAAAAATGCCAAGCATTAAATACTCTTGAGAATATGATCCTCTGACAACTGACATTTTAGAGATATCTCAACTTCGATCGAGATCTCTAATAGTAAGATTGGCCTGATGCCCTTGACGATGTCGAGATATTCAGATGAGAGTTTGAACTCTTATGACTGGATCGGTGGATCGATCCATCAAAGATATTTTGGCTAAGGCTGAGATCTTCGAATTATGACTGGTGGGATGGCAACCAGGAGTTATCTTGACCCAAGTTTGAGGTGCTTAATCCTTTGGAGATATTTTGGCTATGGCTAAGGCCTCCAAAATTATTAATCGGCATAGTGCTAAGTCCTAAAAGATATCCTGATCCAAGTTAGGACCTTTACAAATCAACACTTATAGGCTAGTGTCTTCGGGCAAAAGCCTTAGAATGAATCCAACGACAAACATCGGGACCAAAGTTTGACTAATGGAGACCTGCCAAAATAAGGCTAAGAGTCATATCGACGAGAACCCAAAAATTTTTGTTGGATGAATAATAGTACCATACAGTATTCAGACATAGTCTGAAGCTAGAAGCTTGGCCAAATCCTAGCGTCTATAGCATGACTGTGGATAAGCCAGCGAACACCCACACGACACAAATAATACATCCAAGCATAAGATAAATAAAAGTCAATTATTTATTTAATCCTTATTTTTAGAGAGTAGGTGTCACAAAAGGAGCACCGAATACAAAAAGCAAAAAGGATGAGGCCTTAATTCTCATTCAACAAAAATGCCTTGACTTTATCATCGCTATTGTCGAGGCTAGAGATCCAGCTTTAGAACCATGCACTTCAGACAGACCTTATAGTCCTCAAAGCCCTAAATGTACATGGAGGTAAAGGTGTCAACAACCTTCTTCCTAAAGGTTGCTAAGGATTTGCATTTTCCGACACAACGTTCCTAGACCTCAGTCGGGATCCATGGGGAGGAGTGAAAAAAAATTCCTGCTGCTTCTAGGTAAGGGAGGATCTACTCCAAATGCCACAGGAGGAGCCAGATCTCGATCTGGCAGTGGTGGGGCCTGGGATGACCCAAGGGCATGAGTAACGAGACCAGACTCGAAGCTTCTAGCCTTCTTTGAAGAGGACTCTTCACGTGCCACTACCATCCTCTTCTTCACAGCATGTTTAACATATTTTGATGAGAGCTTCAAGGCTACCAGGTGACACAGAAAGAATGATCCATGCTAATGATGGAGCCTCACCCCACAAGCGATCTATTTATAGATGCCTTTAACGATGTAGATTCATCCACCAAATCGTCAGATCGAGCCACCTGGCCAACCTCATACTACTACAAAATGATTCTATGGCAGCGATTTTCGAAATCGCTGCCATAGATCCTATGGCAGTGATTTTGTTAACCGCTGCTATAGGTCGGATCTATAGCAGCGGTTAGATGATACCGCTGTCATAGATTAGATCTATAGTAGTGATTTATTGTAACCACTGTCATAGGTCAGACCTATAGCAGTGGTTAGTGAAACCGCTGCCATAAGTTGGATCTATAACAGCGGTTAGTAGAAACTGCTGCTATAAACTTATTTATGGTAGTGGTTAATTATAACCACTGCCATATATTTTTTTTTCTTTAAATATTATATAATTTTAAGATTTAATGTCCATCTTCATCATTCATTATCTAAACAATTATCATTAGAGTATCTTTGCAAAAGATTATCTTGATCTGATGGCCCTAGCTTCGTCGATCAGAAAAATTTGATTTCGATGATCACGAACAATGATGCAATGATCTGATAGATGGAGATCTCCGATGGATTTAAAAATTTACAACAATGATCTTGATAATGTTTGTAGCGTACTATCAAAGTTTCACTTCAATCGGATATTGTTATCTTGGTCAATTTAGTATAAGTTAATTTCTATCGTTAAATGATAAACGAATGATCAAAAGACCAAACGGTATTCGATTATGAGATAATTTTTTTTATAAATGATCTTGGCTACTACTTTAATCATTTTTTATAATAGTGATTATAAAATTCAACTCATGAGATGAAAAATAATCTAAAACTATACATCTTCTGATAACCATTTTGAAACTTCACTGATTGTTATGCTCGTGCTTTTGCAATATCTGCTTAATATGAATAGTTCATACGAAAATGATTTAAATTTTATTATCATCGCTATATAAAATATTTAAAATTATAACAAAGATCATTTAACTAAAATATTATCTCATAATTAGACGCTATTGAATCTTTTGATCGCTTGTTTCTAATTTAACAGTCGAAATCATTCCATACTAAATTGATTATGCTAACGATATCCGATTGAAGTGAAGCTTTGATGGTATGCTACAAATATCATCGAGATCATCGTTGCAGATTTTTGAATCCATCATAAATCTTCATCTATCATATCATCGCATCATTGTTCGTGATCGTCAAAATCAAATTTTTCTAATCGATGAAGCTAGGACCATCGGATCAAGGCGACCTTTTGCGACGATACTTTAATGATAATTATTTAGATAATAAATGATGAGATGAAAAATAAATTTTAAAATTATATAATATTTAAAAAAAATAAGAAAAAAATTATTTCCAACATACTACAGTCGTTATCAAAAATTACTGTTATAGATCTACAGCAATGGTTATAGAACCGCTGCCATAGATCTATGGCAGCGGTTTTGGATAACGACTGCCATAAATCTATGACAACATTTTGATAATCGCTATCGTAGGTTAGATTAAAAATTTTTAAATTTTTTCTGCTTTTCTTTCGTGCGTGCTCGATCTCTCTCTGTCTCTCCTTCTCTCCATCGTCGGTGAGGCTTCTTCCCCTCCGGACCGACGCCGCCCCTTCTTCCCCCTCGACCGGCGTCGCCCCTCCTTCCCCCTCCCCCTCTGCCCCCCATCCCCAGCCGCCCCTCCCCACCAACCTCCACTTGGCCCCCCACCCGCCAACCCTCCCCCAATTGCCCCTCCTTCACCCCATCCCCAGCCGCTCCTTTCTGCCACCCACCCCCACCTGGCCCCCCCACCCTCCCCTCGGCTGCCCCTCAGCCCCTCATCTCCGATCGCTCCTCCCCGCCATCCCCAACCTGACCCCCCTCCCCGCCACCCCCACCCAGCCCCCCACCCTTCCCTCGGTCCCCCCCTCCTTTCCCCCATCCTCGGTCGCTCCTCCACACCACCCACCACCTTCGACCCGGCCCCCCCACCCCCTACCCTCCCCCTGACCGCCCCCTCCTTCCCCCTCATCCCCGATCGCCCCTCCCCACCATCCTGCCACCCCCAGCCCCCCATCTCTAACTGCCCCTCCCTGCCTGCACCCCCCATCCGGCCCCCACCCTCCCCCCGGGCACCCCTTTTTTCCGCCCATCCCTGGTCGCCTCTCCCCACCACCCACCACCCCCCGCCCCCCATCCCCGGCCGTCCCTCCCCGCCATCCCGCACCCGACCCCTCCACACCCCCCCACTCCCCCTCTCAATCGTCGACCCTCTCGTCACTGTGCCTCTCGGACCTCCTCGTCACTGTGCCCCCTCCCCCTGACCCCCCATCCCCGACCGTCCCTGCTCTCTCTCTTTCCTCTTTCTCTCTCTTCTCTATCTTACTATCTTTCTTTTATTTCGTAGGTTACCTCTAATGCCATCATCCTCCTCTAACATCATCACCGACGACCCTCAGAACTTTCGGTGCAATCCGCACTCTATAGCTGTAGGTATAATTTTTTTTAATTTTGTAATATTATTTATTAATCATGTATATTTATAATAATTTATAAAATATTTATAATAAATATTATAAATATTTATTATAAATATTATAATTATCTGCATGCCATAGTTTTTGGATCGTGCCGTGGTGGTAGCCTTGGGTTATGTTATGTTGGCAGCTATGCACTAGATTTATCAATAAGTTAGGTTCGGATCGAAATTAGAATATTCAGATTCAGATCTAATTTTAATTATTGGTATCGAATGCGAACCTGAATACTCGATGAGTCTGCTTGAAGTATCAGACCCGGATCCTAATGGATCCCAGAAGGCGAGACCCAAAACTAAGAAATGGAGAGACCGAGAGGAAGACCGACATATTGAGAGAGGGAGGGCCGGTCGCTCGTCGGCTGTCGGTAAGGGAGACCGAGAGTGGGAGGGAGGGAGGGAGGGGATCCGACCTCGCCACCATCATCGACAAAAAAGATCGAGAGAGGGAGAGAAAAAGGGAGGGATTCGACCTTGCCGCCATCACTGAGAGGGAGGGGGTCTGGCCTTATCGACGAGGGAGATCGAGAGAGGGAGAGTGAGAGATCGAGAGAGCAAGAGAGGGAGGGAGGGGGTCTGGCCTCGTCGGCATCACTAGGAGGGATGGGGTCTGACCTTGTCGGTGAGGAAGATCGAGAGAGTGAGAGAGGGAGAGAGAAAGATTGAGAGATGAAAAAATTGGAAGGGAGGGATTCGGCCTCGTCGCCATCACTGACGAGATAGATTGAGAGAGGAAGAAAGGAAGTGATCGAGGGGATGGCACACAATCGAGCCGGCTTGGGCCATGATTGAGCCGACTGGGGAAGGACCCGAGCTGGATGTCTCAGACACGGAGTCGATTGTCTCAGGTATGGGGCCGGCTCGACTTCTGAGCGAATAGAATTTAATATGTCTTTCTAAGGTTCCAACTTTAAATCCTATGGTGCCACCATCATCTACTTTGTTCTTCTTTTAGATTTCTGGATTAACACTAAGGTTCACATAAGAGATCGGATATATGACTATTACTCATCCTTAATTATTTATGAATATAATTCATGTTGTAGAATTTATTATACAATATTTTTTGGATGTTTATATCTTGTTGCTTTTATTTATTGCATTGTATAACGATAGACCTGTCAATTAATTAGTGTACATATTAGAGACTATTTATTGATGCTATACTAATATTATTGTTCAACATGTTATATTGATTAATATTCATTAATATTGTAGGTCATGATGGCCTAGATACCTCTGGGCCTCATGACCATCTGTCTCAGGTCTTGGAGCCTGAGCACTTTGGGAGGATCCGATGCAGGCTTGAACACACACCGATGAGCTACTAGTCTGAGGTGAGCATATTCTTACAGACTTTTGGTGTCGTTAGTCAGAAGGAGCTTGAGGTATTGGCACACGCAGATCATGCTGCAACGTGGGTAGATCGATCTGAGGAGTGTGCATCTCATCTGAAGGGCATCGTGAGAGACATGATGTCGACGCTCAACGCGTATTTTGGAGTCATGGACTTCGAGGATATGTTGGCCTACATTTCAGCTCCGACTCCAGCTCCAGCACCAGCTCTGGCTCCCGATGACGACGACGATGATGTAGATTTAGAAGACTTTTGATGTATTTTATTTTTTTAAAAAAATATTATAATAAATTTTATTCGATAATAAAATTTTAGCATTTTAGAATAATTTTTATATTTATTATATTTTTTATATTATATATCTATATTTATTAGATAAAATATATAAAAAAATAAATATTTTAATTTTTTAATTATTTAAGATATATAGTAGCGATTTTATAATTGCTGTCATATCCGTACCAACTGCTGCTATAGATCTCTGATGCAAATGATGTCAATCGCTGCATTCGACCCATGGCAGCGGTTATGTAACCGCTGCTATAGATGACCTATAGCAGCGGTTACATAACTATTGCTATAGGTCGATCTGTTATAGTGATTTATAAATCACTGTAATAGGCTATCTATGGCAGTAGTTCAAATAACCACTGCAACAACCACTATCATAGAGCTACGACGATGGCTGTAATAGCAGCGGTTAAAGAACCGTTGCCATAGCCTATGGCAGTGATTTTTTGGGCTACGACAGCAGTTACGAACCACTGCCGTAGCCCTTTTTTATAGTAGTGTCAAAATGACAGCCATAATTAATTCTCTGGCTATTTGAGTCCAAGGAATGATTTGCAAAGAATGCCTTGGAACCCATTACGAAATGCCATGTGGTGAGCCTATGCAGAACTGCGAGTCAACTCCTAAATTTATTCTCTTGGAAGAACTGTTTCATGATCTTTCGAGCCTCATTCCTAATAAAAGTAGCCCAAATCATGAAGCAATACACCATAAGTTCTTAGAAAGATCTCTTTAATTAAGAACACCACCAATCTGCTCGGACCATCCCGAAGATGAGATTCGACAACCACATTGACCAAATTCATTGGCATCCTGCCCGACAAAGCTCCGATGATATAGGGCACCCTGGTTCAAACCACGGACTATAGATTAAATCCTCAGAACAAATTTGAGGATATATCCAAGGTGTTCGACTTAGCTAATCATGCCCAATATATAGTCAAAACAACATTCGGAAGCCCACATCGGTGCCAAGCATCCTTGGATGAAGCATGGCTAAGTCATCAGATTTCGCCGAGATGGCATGACAAAAGAGCGCACTTGGCAAAGGGATGCTGATCGTAATCGAGAAGTTCAATCGAGGAACAATAGCATGGCTTGGGAAACCAAACTCGAACACAATGCATAATCTTCCTTGAAAAGTCCAACCACGAGCAAATTTAAGAGAGACAAGCCCAAACGGTAAGCTTACATACCCATAAGTTAATTATATTACAAATTTTTGATTATAAAAAGATGCCAAAGGTGGATATAAGAGAAGGTGAGATAGACTCAAAGTCATCAGACAGCACTTTGACCTCCATGCCAATGACTAGGTCGAGGGTCAGGGCTGGAACGATGATTGGCTCACTGACTATTAACTCAATGATAAGTGGCATAGGCTCTGATGGTGCTTCCATGGGTGGCCGATCATCTCCTCCAATCCCCGCATAGGGATTGAGTTGGCTAATGTTGATCCTTGGAAAGAAATGTGCCACTTGCACCTTACAGGTATCGAAGCCGAATCCATAAGACACTGGGGAGCATTTGACAACTTCGGTCTCGAACTTGCTTGATGCCTTGAATTCCTCAATAGCCTTCAATTTATCTTCGACGACCGTCGATGCCTTATTAGCCATGCTTCAACCTCCACCGACCGTAACTTGTCCTTGGCCTCCTTTATTAACGCCTCCTTTTCCTGAAGTTCTGCTTCAAGCTTAGCAATCTTCTATTGCCGCATCTTCATAAGACTATGCCTTAGGATAAGAGAACCCTCAAATTGGGCAAGGTGCTCCCATGCAGTCGAGAACTCAAACCGAGCCCAAGCAATATCCTCCACCATCGGGAGCTTGCCCTCAAGCTTTCTTCTCACCAAACTGAAACCATTGACCACCTCATAGAGATGGGCGATGTCGTGTATCAACTATGGAGGAAAACCAAAGTCAGGATACTGTAAGGGCTAGACAAGAAGGTCGGTGAAGGCAAAGACTCACCCTCACGAGGTTGCTGAATGACGACTGCATGGCCTTGTCTAATGGTCGAGCCTTGATTTTCACCCAGTCATCCAATAGCAGTATCATCTGGATGATCTCCTAGGCAAGCTACCAGTTGTGGAGGGCCGAACCACCCCTCTGGACTCTTACCGAAAAGGTAGGGGGCTCCCCCACAATAGCTGACGATGACAGCCCTGCTCCTCATTCAGTCGCAGAAGTCAAAGCTACCGATGGAGCTAGAAAGTGAGCTAGTCTGCATTGACGATTGAGGAGAAGGTGGTATCACCACCCGAACCGACTCTATGGTGATAGGGGATGCTGTCCCTAGGGGTAGCACGATGACGACCCCAGAATCACCAGTGTTGGCTATACCAACGCAGGAGGTCCCAGCTAATCTAGAAGGAGCAGCCATAGACGAGCTCGGAGATGCTTATTTCTTTGAGGGTCCACCCTCCAAAGCGGAGCTTGGCCTTTTTTTCGCAAAAGAAAAACTTATTATGTCAGGCATAATCCTCATCACTATAACATAAAAGGAAAACAGTCAGCATAAAAGTTGGAAGCAAACCACAAAGCCAGTGGAACAAAGAAACCTAGACATACCTTAAGGGAGAGCAGACTGATGCCAATGTTGTAAAGGTTCTATTCCATCATTAATTCTGTCAACTTTGGAACCTTAATATCGAGCAACTTTTGATAGTCCTTTTTATTTTCAAGGAGGACCAACTTCTCCTTATTGGGGAAAGACACATATTATCCTAGGCTCAGTTGAAACCCCAAGGGACATTCATTGAAATAAAAAAGAATTTGCTCTTCTAATCATGGATAAAGAAAGGAAGACCATCAATGAATTTGCATCCATTATGGGAATAAAGTATCACCACCCTTTCTCGTAGGGGTGCTTCTTTAGGATAAATAGTGCTCTGAAAGGAAAACCCTTGGATGAATATGGAGCCAACTATAGAGGATAATTGAAACTATGATCACTTTAATGGAATTCGAAGTAATCTGGATCAAAAGGATCATTTAGAAATCAAAAATATTGGAGGCAAAAGAGTGGAAAGGCAACCATAGACCCACTCAAAGAGTCTCCTTATACCAAATGACTCAACCCTTTGGGGCCAAAGACACCCACTCCTCCTAACTCGTAACTTTGAGTCGAAAGGCCAAAGGAATGGAATATCGATATCTAAGCCACTAGAGGTCATCCTCAATAATCATTGACTCCTCGTCCTTAGGGCCAAAGAAGTCTTTGAATAGCCTCACTAGACTCTCCACCCTGAGGAACTCAGGATCTCGATGACCGGAAGAGGAGACACCCATGGCAGGAGCCTGAGGATCCTCCTCGAACTGGGATTGAGAAGTGGGCCGCCAAAGGTTTTGGCCGCCTCAACTACTTTCATCCTAACCCTTCCTATTGGATGACATTACCATGAGACCAAATGAAACCAAAAGAAAAAAAAGCAAGCAAAAGGACCAACTGAAAGCAAGTCCGGAGAAGATAACTAAAGGAAGTATCACCCCCCAGCAAGGATAGCGCCCACCAAAGTCGGAAGAGAAAGCATGAAGTAGCTGCAGAACTCCTCCAAGAGTTAAGCAAGAAGGGAGCAAATAGGGCAAGAAGATGAACGCCAAAGTAGGGCAATCCTATTTATACGACGCGCTTATGACTTGAGTGAACCTTGAGCAATCAGATCCAAGCGATGTGGCGAAAATCGATACGGCTAAGATCTACTACTCTTTTGAGCACCCTACCACTTTGATTTAGTTGCCTATACTGATCCATGTGAAGTTGATTGGGTTGATCGTTGCTTGATAGATGCATCCTGTGGTTAGCAAGACCGCAACCATCAAAAGCATCTTTCAGGGCAAAATGATGATCTGCCTTGAGCTACCCGTCCCTCATAAATGCTCCATGATTCATGATGCATCGAATCCCCCATAATGATCGAGGAGTGATTTACAAGGTAACTTATCCTATTAGAGCCAAAGACGATATGATAGAGCTTTCAAGGATTGATAGACTCATAATCGCTAGCTCAAACATGTCCCGAGGATCATCCCCAAAAAGTACTACTTCTTCCACCCAAGCTGAGCATCTTAGACTCAGAAGTAGGAGGCATGTATTATGGAGTCGATTCATCTGGGCCACGATCCTTGGGGCTCATCCTCCAAAGCACACCTGACGACAGGCACCAACCGACCTCCGGGTTGGGACTTCACCGATGACATGGATAAGTCCCCATAATTAGATTTGAAGCAAATACAGCCATGGCAACTCGTCGATCGTGCTCTGACCTCAGCCCATTCGTCTGGCCATATGGACAATCGCTAAATCTTCTGATGCACTCCAGAATGTGGGCTTGATAGATGCCCATAACTAATAACCCGACAGACGTGCCGACTAACAACCTAACAAGCGCTCGCCTAGCGTACGCCCATAACCAACAAACTGAACAGCCTATCCTGACAGCTTACGGACTAGGGCATAACAAACTCTGGCCGTCTTCTATATAAAGAGGTAAATAAGAGGACTCTCAGAAGAGGTAAGCCTAAAAAAAGCACTCAAGGCTAACTTAAGCATTAAAAGATCTCTTGTCAGAGAATCCCCAACATATGGACTTTTTTTTGTAGGTTTTTGGCGCCCCGCCCCCTCAGAGTCGATGCCCTATTAGCAGCCACATTAGCATCATGGAGCCTTGATGCCAATAGTTCCAAGATAGTAGGTGCAACTTCTTTTGTTATTTAGAGTGCCCCCACAAGAAACTATGAAACTCACTTTTCAGTTATTTAAGAACTAACTTCGGATATTAGGAAGCATGCCATAATATAAAAAGCCATAGAGAATTAAGGATGACAATTTTAGCCAATCCATCGGAAATCCAACTTGATTTGACCAGAATGGGATAGGTTTTACTTGACTCGATTAGTACCTAGGACGGATATGGGTTCTAGAAAAAATAGTTTAAGCAGTTTTGGATCGGATATGGATAGTGACATACCCCACCCCAAACTCGACTCGTTATAACCTTAATCCATATTTTTTTTTCAAAATTATAATTATCTTGTAATCTTTACATGTACCCAACCCAATCCCTTTTATTTACCCGATCCAAGGCGGGTACGGGGCTGATATGATATGAGATTTTTAATTATAGGATGGGTATGAGAATTGGCTGATCCCGATCCATACCAAACTTATTGTCATCCTTATAGAGGATAAGACCAATCACAAGAAGGTTGCTCTCCCAATTAGGAAGAGAGACTTCTATTGCCATGTATGCATCCTAGCTCCCACTCTGTCCACTAGACATGCAAACTTGTTGAGGCAACTAGTTTCTAGACAATGGTAGTACATCCATATATCTTCCTTCATTAGAATTTGCATAAGCCAATGAAAAAGACTTTGATGCCGAACCAAAATTGATGGGCTAAACATGATGTGTGGCTTGGCTGTATTAACAATTTGACCTGATATGGCATGGTAGAGATTCATGACCAGCTTTAAACAAGCAACATCAAAGAGTGTAGCCCGAACCACAAGCATGGTATCATCTCCAAAAAAAAAAAAAAAAGAAAAAAAAAAGGTGAGCAATAAAAGATAATTTTACCAAAATAATGTTATTTTAAAAAAAATTATGAAAATAATATTCTTTTTTAATTATTTACTAAAATAATATCCAACTTAAAATCGTCCTTTGAAATGATGACTTTATGCGCTGAGTCAGCAAAAAAATATCATTCAAGTTTGACGACTTGCCATGTAAATAATCGTCCTATCATAAGGTGCCTCTGTAAGTTATCCTATCATAAGACGACTTAGGAGTAGAAAAAAACTAAACCTCTCTCTCCTCTGCCGGCTAAATCCTTCTCTCCTCTCTCGTCTTTTTTTTAAGTGACAAGAGAGAGAGGTTTAGTTTTTTTCCTATTTCTAAGTCGCTTTATAATAGAGCGACTTATAAAGGTGCTTTATGATAGAGTGATTATTTATATGGCGAGCTATCAAACTTGGGTAGTATTTTTTTGGCTGACTCAATATATAAAGTCGTCTTTCTAAAAAACGATTTTAAGTTGGATATTATTTTGATAAATAATTTGAAATAAATATTATTTTCATAATTTTTTTAAAATAAATATTATTTTAATAAAATTGCCGCAATAAAAAGTTGCTGCCATATAAGAGTAAAAATTCTTAGAGCATAATACTCAATAGCTATATTAAGTAGGTGAGAAAAAATCTCAAAACATCAAATAAAAAAGATATGGCAATAAAGCACAATCTTATCTTAGTCCAACCGAAGGAGAAAACCAAGAAGCTTGGGTCCGATCAATCAGAAGAGCAAATTTTGACCGAAAGACATAGCTATGCACCCATCCAGTGAAACCATGATGGAATTCAAAATGCACCATTATCTAGATAAAAATGTCCAATTAACTACATCACATGCTTTTGCATATCTAACTCGATTGCTATTAAACTCTTAGTTCTTGGTGCATGTACGAGCGAATGCATTATTTATTGGGCTAATAAAATATTTTTCATAATTTGACAACCATATAAAAACTCCACTTGAGTTTGAGATATCAGAGATGGTAACCAATACTTAAATCTATTAGCTAAGACTTCGGCGATAAATTTATTAGTATTACATAGACTAACCGGTCAAAAGTCCATTACTAGGGAAGGATTAGGCTTTTTAGAGATAAGGACAATGTGAGTGGATTTTTGGTCTCAAAATCCTTTCTCCGTACGACTAGAATGTGAGTGGATTTTTGGTCTAAAAATCCTTTCTCCATATGATTAAAATTCTACCAACAAGCCAACTGCCGGAACGACATAAAAATTCCAAATAGGCCCCATGATATGTTGCAATCTCAACAAGGACTCAGCGACAGTTTGGTTTCTAGAAAGCAACAAACATCCTACTTACGTTCCCTAACCATATTCTTAATATCAGAAGCGAAGAGCTATGGCTTGGCAATCTCCTTCCCTTGGTGTGAGATCACCGGCCGTGCATCATGATTAGCAAGCAAGCCTTTAGAAGACACCTTTGCCACCTGGCCCTGAAGCATATCTGAACCCTTCCCTTCAACTATCATGACCTTAGCCTGCGGTGGTGATGATGAATTGTATGATGTACCCCATCCCTCAGGCTTGGGAGGGAAGTGTTTACGCTTCACCTTTGATGCTGAAGCCGAAAACACTAACCAGATGTTGAAGAAGCACTCACCTCTCTATTGGCATCACACCCGAAGGTGACTCACCCATAACATTAATTTTGCAGAAGTGCAAACCTTGAGCCACTCGCCTGAGCCCCCATTCTTTGGATCCAGAGAAGAGAGACCTCATAGGTCTTTTCGATTTTTAAGAAAAATCTGAGTGTTGAGAATAAATTTCGCTCCTACCGAAGTCCAATTCGACGCTCAGCCTAATACAATAAGTAGCCACGGAAGAGCTTCGACGGACGGATCTTAGACGAACTCCTTCAACCGATCGAACTACTCAGCGGCCGAGCTTCTTCAAACTCCCAGTAGCTGGGCCTTAGCCGAACTTCTTCAGCCGACCGAACTACCCAGCGGTCGAGCTCCTTCGGATTTCCAGCGGCCGGGTCTTAGCCAAACTCCTCCAGCTGAACTCCCTTCAAGCTTCCTCTTCGGCCGGACTTCTTCAGGAGCCGAACTCCTTCCAAGCTCCCCCCTCGGCTGAACTCCTCAGCGGTTGCGCTCCGATCGAACTCCTCAGCGATCGAGCTCCAATCGGACTCCCATAGGAGTCGAACTCCTTCCGAGCCTTCCCTTTGGCCGAACTCCTTCAGGAGTCCGAACTCCTTTGGAATTGGTATATGCCCGAGTCCACTGACCAACGCCTGCTTCCTCGAGCTACGACTGTCGGATCTCAATGGTATGACCGCCACTATCAGTCTGACGGCACATTTTTCTCTATAACAAGCTCCATGCGGTCCACAATTGGACGACATGGCCACCACTACTGGTGACACCACTCTCTCTGTAACCAATTCCATGCGGCCCACGATCCGTCAGTATAGCTGTCACTATCCGTCTGACGATGCTTTCCTCTCCGTACCGAGTTCCATGAGGCCCCGAGTGGCCCATGATCGGATGATATGGCCGTCACCATCAATCAAGCTCCGTCTATAAAAAAGACCCTCCAGATATGCTAACTCTAATCTCTGATCCCTAAGCTCTAAGCTCTCCTCTTCTTCTCTAAGCTCTGTCGGAACTCATTCCCGAGCACTCCATATCCTATTGGCCAGAGCTGACTTGATCGTCGGAGGGTCCTGTCGGAGCCACCCCCCATCCGGCTCCGGACAGGACTATTATTTTGCAGGTCCCCGACGGCGAACCTCGTCTACCTCCGCTCTAGCTGGATCCTAACGAACGATCAGTTTCTGCACCAATAGATTTGGTGCTAGAAGGAAGGACCGAACCTCCGAGGTCCCCTTATTCTTAAAGGAATGCTCGGCGACGAATTTCTCTCTTCCTCTCTCCGGAAGATCTCTCTTCTTCCTCTTTAAAGTTTTTTTCTAAAGAGAAAATGTCTCCCAGGAGAGCTTCGACTCGACGATCGACAGCCTCCGCGCCAGATCCATCTGCTCCCGTTTCAGCCCCGGCAGCCCAGGTTCCACCCGAAGCCACCGTAGATGTAGGAGCAGTTCAACCTACTGAGTCCAGCAGGTTCGTGGCCCCGTTCGAGATGGCCCCATGCAGAGATGATGCAGGCCGTGCGACAGCTTTCGATGAAGACTTTGCTAGCAAACCCGCCATGAGGATGCCAGGAACCGACCTTAAGAAAGAGCATTTGGCCTAGCATACCAATCACCCTTAGGAAGGAGAAATAGAGAGCAAAAGTTCTCCCTTAAAAGGCTTCACAGGAGGCGGAATGAAGTTCGACCGTGTTCACGACCTCCCCAGCGCAAGTGAGGCCGAACTCCCCCTCAAGCTCTCCATCAAGGAAGCTCAGACAAAGGAGCATTAAGTTCTCCTACTAAAGATTTCATAGGATGATGGAATGAAGTTCGGCATGTGCGAGGCCGCCGAACTCGCCCTCGAGCTTGGTATTAAGGAAGCTCCGACAAAGGCGCATGAAGTTCTCCCACAGGTTTCACAAGAGGATGGAATGAAGTTCGGCCACGCTTATGACCTCCCCAGTGCAAGCAAGGTCTGAACTCCTCGAGCTCGCCATCAAGGAAGCCCCGACAAAGGAGCATGAAGTTCTCCCACTAAAGATTTCACAGGAGGATGGAATGAAGTTCGGCGTGTGCGAGGCCGCCGAACTCGCCCTCGAGCTCGCCATCAAGGAAGCTCCGATAAAGGAGCATGAAGTTCTCCACCGAAGGTTTCACGGAAGAGCGGAATGAAGTTCGGCATGTGCAAGGCCGTCAAAACTCACCCTCAAGCTCGCCATCAAGGAAGCCCCGACAAAGGGGTATGAAGTTCTCCTGATGAAGGTTTCACAGGAGGGCGGAATGAAGTTCGACGTATGCAAGGCCACCGAACTCACCCTTGAGCTTGCCATCAAGAAAGTCCCGACAAAGGGACATGAAGTTCGGACTCACTCACGCCGATAAAGGGGCATAAAGTTCTCCCATAGGTTTCACAAGAGGATGGAATGAAGTTCGGCTATGCTTATGACCTCCCCAGCACAAGCAAGGCCTGAACTCCTCAAGCTCGCCACCAAGGAAGCCTCGACAGAAGGGCGCAAAGAAGTTCTCCTCCTGAAAGGTTCCGCGACTACGCCCCCCACAACGCTCCTCGAACTCAAATTCTCATGGAAGTTAAGAACCAGCTATCAAGACCAGAAGGATTACGATCTCTCCCAAATAAATACGATTGAAGCAAGTACTGCCTCTACCATCGCAATCATGGTTATGATACTGAGGAATGCATTTAGCTCTGAGACGAAATTGAGGAGCTTGTCAGAAAGGGGTGGCTGGGTAAATTCTTTCGATGCCAGCCTAAAGTAGGAGAAGATCGACCAAGGGTGCTGCCATAGCCAAAAATGACAAGAAGGTTGGCCGCCTCACGATGTCATCAACGTTATCCTTAGGAGGAGCTTGGTACTTTGGCGATTCGTCATCTCCCAGCATTAAAGCCAAGAAAAACTTGCTCTAAATTGAGAAGACCAAAGGAGGTTGTCCAACCTGGGACTTACTGCTCGAGGAAACTCGGAGGAATAACGCCCCCACGACCCTGAAGCGGGGATGTGCTGCGAGTAACTTTTCCTCGATAAAATTCTTTCCTTTCAATAATATTGTTTTTGAGTGCAAAAACTATGTGATGATAGAAAAGAAACGAGCGAAAGTGGCCCATTAGGAATAGGAGGAGAACCTCATCCTAACGCGAACAAAGTCGAAGGCCTCGTTCATTTTAGACGAGATGGGGGGAGAGGCTTAGACAATAGCTCTTATGTGCCCCATAGCCCGTTAGGAATAGGAGGAGAACCTCGTCCTAACGTGAGCAAAGTTGAAGGCCTCGTTCACCTTAGACGAGATGGAGGGAGAGGCATGGACGACGATCCATATGTGCCCCTACAGCCCATTAGGAACAAAGGAGAACCTCGTCCTAACGCGAGCAAAGTCGAAGGGCTCGTTCACCTTAGACGAGATGGGGAGAGAGGCACGAACGATGGTCCGTATGTGCCCCCACAGCCCATTAGGAACAGGAGGAGAACCTCATCCTAACGCGAGTAAAGTTGAAGACCTCATTCACCTTAGACGAGATGGAGAGAGAGGCACAGAAGACGGTCCTTATGTGCCCTCACAGCCCGTTAGGAACAGAAGGAGAACCTCATCCTAACACGAGCAAAGTCGAAGGCCTCGTTCACCTTAGATGAGATGGGGGGAGAGATACGAACGAAGGTCCGTATGTGCCCTCATAGCCCATTAGGAATATGAGGAGAATCTCGTTCTAACGCGAGCAAAGTCGAAGACCTCGTTCACCTTAGACAAGATGGGGGAAGAGGCTCTGATAGCGGCCCGTATGTGCCCCCATAGCCCGTTAGGAACAGGAGGAGAACCTCGTCCTAATGCGAGCAAAGTCTAAGTCCAAGCTTCGAAGTCAGTAAGAGATGAGATCTCTTCTGAGTGATCGAGCCAACCTCGACCAGAGATAAGATCTCTCCTGAGTGACCACGATAATCTCGACTAGAGATAAGATCTCTTCCGAGTGACTGCGACAACCTCGGCCAGAGATAAGATCTCTCTTGAGCGATCGAGCCAACCTCAGTCAGAGATAAGATCTCTCCCAAGCGACCGTGACAAACTCGGCTAGAGATAAGATCTCTTTCGAACAATCGAACCAACCTCGGTCAGAGATAAGATCTCTTCCGAGCGACCGAGCCAACCTCGACTAGAGATAAGATCTCTTCCGAGCGACTGAGCTAATCTAGGTCAGAGATAAGATCTCTCCCGAACGACCACGACAACCTCAGCTAGAGATAAGATCTCTTCCGAGCGACCGAGCCAATCTCGGCAAAAGAGATAGATCTCTCTCTCGAGTGACCGCGATAATCTCGGCTAGAGATAAGATCTCTTTCGAGCGACCACGACAACCTCGTCTAGAAATAAGATCTCTCTCGAGCGACTACATCAACCTCAGCTGTAGATCAGATCTCTCCTGAGCAATCGAGATAATCTCGACCAGAGACAAGATCGGAGACAACCTCGGCCAGAGATAGGATCTCTCTCGAGCGACCGCGTCAACCTCGATCAGAGATGAGATCTCTTTCGAGCAATCGAGACAATCTCAGCCAGAGATAAGATCGAAGACAACCTCGGTCAGAGATAAGATCGGAGATAACCTCGGTCAGAGATAGGATCTCTCCCGAGCGATCGCGTCAACCTCGGCCAGAGATGAGATCTCTTCCAAGTAACTGAGACAATCTCGATCAGAGATAAGATCGAAGACAACCTCGATCAGAGATAGGATCTCTCCCGAGCGACCAAGACAACCTCGATCGAAGATAAGATCGGAGACAACCTCGCCTAGAGATATGATCTCTCCCGAGTGACCATGTCAACCTCAGCTGCAGATCAGATCTCTTCCGAGCGCCCGTGTTAACCTCAGCTGCAGGAAATGAGATCTCCCCTGAGTCGACCTCGATTGTAGGAGAGGAGATCTCCCCCGAGTCAGCCTCGACCGCTGGTGATAATATCGCCCCCGAGGAGCTCAACCTCCAACCTCGACCACAGGAGGCGAGAGCTACTTCAACCTTGGCGGAAGATGAGATCTTCCCCGGGCTTTAACTTCAACATCAACTTTGGTTAAAGATGAGATCTCCCCCGAGCTTCAACCTGAACCAGCACGGAGCTCAGAAGAGGACTTCGATAGTCACCTTTTCTGCACTTCTTTCCTTCGAGCTTCGAACTCGAGAGTGAGGGGGGACTATTGTTGGGGATAAATTCTGCTCCTACCAAAGTCTAGTTCGACACTTAGCCTAATGCAACAGGTAGCCACGGAAGAGCTTCAGCGAATGGATCTTAGATGAACTCCTTCAGCCGATCGAACTACTCAGCGATCGAGCTCCTTCGGACTTCCAGCAGTCGGACCTTAGCCGAACTCCTTCAGCCGGCCGAACTCCCCAGCGGTCGAGCTCCTTCGAATTTTCAGCGATCGGATCTTAGTCGAACTCCTCCAGCTGAACTCCTTTCAAGCTTTCTCTTCGGTCGGACTTCTTCAGGAGCCGAACTCCTTTCAAGCTCCCCCCTCAGTCGAACTTCTCAGTGGTTGCGCCTCGGTTGAACTCCTCAGTGGCCGAGCTTCGGTTGGACTCCCATAGGAGTCGAACTCCTTTCGAGCCTCCCCTTTGGCCGAACTTCTCTAGGAGTCCGAACTTCTTTGAAATTGGTACATGCCCGAGTCCACTGACCAACGTCTGCTTCCTCGAGCTACGGTTGTCGGACCTCGACAGTATGGCCACCACTACCAGTCTGGCGGCACCTTTTCCTCCGTAACAAGCCCCATACGGCCCACAACTGGACGACATGGCTACCACTATTGGTGACACCATTCTCTCCGTAACCAGCCTCATGTGGCCCACGATCCGTCAGTATAGCTGTCACTATCCGTCTGACGATGCCTTCCTCTCTGTACCAAGCTCCATGAGGCTTCGAGCGGTCCGTGGTCGGACAATATGGCCGTCACTATCAATCAAGCTCCGCCTATAAAAAAGATCCTCCAGATATGCTAACTCTAAGCTCTAAGCTCTCCTCTTCTCTAAACTCTGCCGAACTCGTTCCAGAGCACTCCATATCTGTTGGTTAGAGCTGATTTGATCATCGGAGGGTCCTATCGGAGCTACTCTTCATCGGCTTCGGATGGAATTTTATTTTGTAGGTCTTCGATGGCGATCTCGTCCACCTCCACTTCAGCTGAATCCGATGATGATCAATTTTTACACCAATATCAAGTAAAGCATGGATGAAGTTGTACCTATTGCCGGACTTGCTGAAGGGATATAAGCAGTATTTGAAACAGGGACCCCTGCCCCTCGAACCCATGGGCCAAAGAGTGGCTTCTAAGCAGGAGACTGATCCGGTAATTCCTCGTACACAAACTCCTACCATACTTCAACATCCTCACCCTTGATGAAAGTGCCTAGGCATAGCATACTTTGGAGATCCAAAAGAATACAGACACGGACAAACCCAACATGAGCATCAAACATAGGCTTTCCAGTAATAACAGCAATGCCAAAGATCTTGTCTTCCTCCCAAAATTCAACTAATAAACTGGGCATTCTCAACTAGATGGCAACTTTAGTAACAAAATATTTTCCACCATTTTTCCAAGGCCAACAATTGCCCAGCTAGAGAATTAGGATCCTCGGCCAAGGTTGCGTCTCTTACCTCCTTTGATGGCAGCATGCAGATGTGCAACCCCTCTGCTACTGGCACAGCTTTCCCAACACCCCACCTACTCGCCAACTCCTTCTACATGAAATCAAGTAGTAGCTCTTGATTAGGTAGGTTCCCTATCAGTATCGTTTTACATAACATATACCAGTTTAATCTCCACTTCAGAAAAAATAACTACCGCCTTCAATCTCCGTTAAAGAGTAGCCAATTCATCATCCGAAGTCCTCAGCATTTCCCAACGAAACAGCTGTCCTTCTCGAACCACCTGAGCTCAAGAACAAACGCACATCACAGAAGGTTGATAACCTAGTTTAGCCGACCTCCGAATAGGTGAGGTAGAAGCCCTCGATTCACCCACCAATCACCATCCTTGAGGTGAACGAGATTGCCCTTTATGAACCTCCTTGGAATCGAGGTGGATGCTGGATCCCCCTCCCTTCCCCGCAGTTACCAAAGAGGGCGACGAAACTCTTTTCCCTTTTTCTGCGCTCCTTGGAGCTCATTAAATCGATTTACGCACGGCTGACGCACGGTGCTCAAAAAAAAAAAAAAAAAAAAAATTCGTGCATGAGCCAATTTGCTTGCGAGTAAAAAATTTTTCTAAATATAAATAAACTAATTTATAATCTTATATGAAATGTATATTTTAAAAATATATTTTATTTTATTATTTTTATATATATTTTTAAAAAATTAAAAAAATTATACATATGAATTATAAACTATTTTTTTTCTAAATTTCGAGTTTCTTAGCTTTTAGAGAAAAGTTTAATATTTATATATATTATTATTAGAAAGTTGGAGAAATACGCACACTCAATTGTCTTGTGTTGGATTCATTTAGATTTACATCTATCTATTCTTGCTTTTTTTTTTTATTTATTTTTTAAAAAAAAAATATATCCATGATGGTTAATTTATTTGCTTGATCACCACATGTGCACGATTTTTCATATAAAATTAATTTAATTTTTTTTAAAAAAATATTATTGATATTTTATAAATATAAAAATAAAATTAATAATACAATATGATGTTTATCATATTAATGTATTAATCTTAATTATTATTATAAAATATCATAATATATTTACCCATAGTCCTACCAAATTTGGTAAGTTCAAAATCCTTTCTAGATCAATGTTAATATTTTTTTTATTCTAATTTCAAACATATTAATATTGATTTTAAAAGAAAAAAATAATGAATGGAGAGACATATAATTAAATACTATATATATAATAAATGGAGAGACTTGGCCAACTTTCCTTCCAAGAAAATTCCAACGATATCAATCATTGGTTGTAGCAAAAAAATATTTATACTGATTTTAACATTAATAAAATAGTATTTAAATTGATATTATTTTTCTTTCTATTATATATACCTCTATATAGAGCTAATAATTGAGGGGCATGTTATATTAGAAAACCAAAAGAAAAACCACCAAACTATTATTATAATTTTATAAAAAATATCATGATCATAAGTATCTACTTTTTTGGAAAATAATGAAAAAGAAGAATTTAACAATACAAAATCTTCATTTTAATATGCATATATATTAGATATATTAGACTTGTTCCATGTTCTTAAAATAAATATTTTTATAATTAAGAAATGAATGGATTTATGATTTTAAGCTTTCTAAATTTTAAAAATAATAATTAATTCTATGTACATATGCATCAAAATTAAGTTTACACTAGAGTACTAAACACCATCACTAAGAAGGAAGGTCTCAAAATCCAAGCACAATATCCTTAAAAGAAAAGCAATAATTAATACTCTCATTTTATGGAGAATTGACTTAATTAATAAAGGGCCTCAGAATATGAGGATTAGGAGAGATTGTCGGGCTAGCCAAACAAATAATGCATGAATGAATAGGCATTAATAGAATAGTATTTAAGCTATCATTAATCAAAATTATTTCTTAACATTTAAAATAGATTTATTTATGAAAGATGACATTAATGGAACAAGCATTAATAAAATAATATTTAAGTTGATATTAATTAAAATTATTTCTTAACATTTAAGATGGGACTTTTTTTTGATAAATAAATATAATAATTTTGAAGGTATTTTTAGAAATAAAAGATAAAAAATAATCTCCACTTCCATCAAAGGGAAAAGATAAGAAACCTTTTGAAGCAAATACAATTTGATTTCTATTTCTTGAAAACATGCCAAAAAAATTGGGGCTCTAGCCAAACAAAAAATACGGGAATGGAATAAACATTAATAGAATAATATTTAAGTTATCATTAATCAAAATTATTTCTTAGCATTTAAATGGATTTATTTTTGAAAGATGACATTAATGGAATAAGCATTAATAAAATAATATTTAAATTGATATTAATTAAAATTATTTCTAAGCATGGGACTCTTTTCTGATAAATAAATATAATAATTTTAAAGATATTTTTGGAAATAAAAGATCAAAAATAATCTCCACTTCAATCGAAAAAGGAAAAAGATAAGAACCTTTTTGAAGCGGTTACAATTTGATTTATATTTCTTGAAAACATGCCAAAAAATTTGGGGCTCTAGCCAAACAAAAAATGCATGAATGGAATAGGCATTAATAGAATAGTATTTAAATTATCATTAATCAAAATTATTTCTTAGCATTTAAAATAGATTTATTTCTGAAAGATGGCATTAATGGAAGAAGCATTAATGGAATAATATTTAAGTTAATATTAATTAAAATTATTTCTTAGCATGGGACTCTTTTTTTGATAAATAAATATAATAATTTTGAAGATATTTTTGGAAATAAAAGATCAAAAATAATCTTTACTTCAACCAAAAAGGGGAAAAAAATAAGATTCCTTTTGAAGTAGATACAATTTGATTTTTATGTTTTTGAAAATGTGTCAAAAAAATTGGGGATCTTAAGTCCTATTTTTATTTTTTGTTTAAAAAAGAATCTCTTCAAAAAATTTATTTTTATCGAGTATGAAAATTCCTAATGCTTGCCCATCCACTCCACCACGGCACCAACGACTATAGACCCATGCTTCCTTCTCTCTCCTTCCTCCCACATCTCCCCTGCATCCCTCCACTTCTCGTTCCTCATCCTGAGTGCCAAGGCAACAATGGCATCGCCACCATCGTCATTGCCACTAGGCACGAGAGCACACACGAAGCTATCTTACAGGAAGAGAACATTGCAGGGAGGTGGCACTATAAGAAAACTAAGCTTTTGCGATAGAATTATTTACTATAAAAATAATTTCAATGTAAATAATAATATTTATAATAAAAAATATTTTTATTATAAATAATTAATTATTTATGATAATTTTTTATTAATAATTAATTATTTATAATATAAATTTTATTTTTATCATAAATAATTGATTATTTATGATTAGAAGTTTTCATCGTAAATAATTGATCATAAATTTATTATTTAAAAAATGAAAAATGGCAAACTATTTATGTTAAAAAAAATTTTATAATAAATAATTAATTATTTATGATATAAATTTTATTTTTATCATAAATAATTAATTATTTATGATAGAAAGTTTTTATTGTAAATTTATCATTTGAAAATTAAAAAAGGAAGGATTATTTGTGATAAAAATTTTTCATCATAAATAATTGATTAAATTTTCATCATAAATAATCAATTATTTATGATAAAAAATTTCTATCATAAATAATCGATTGTAAATTAGTCATTTAAAAAATAAAAAAGGTTGGCCTATTTGTGATGAAATTTTTTTATCATAAATAGTTGATTATTTATGATAAAAATTAAATTTACATCATAAATAATCAATTATTTATGATGAAAAGTTTTCATTACAAATAATTGGTCATAAATTTATCATTTAAAAACCAAAAAGGAAGGATTATTTATGACGAAACTAATATTTCTATCATAAATAATTAATTATTTATGATGAAAAAATTTTTATGATCGTAATATAAATAATTGATTATTTATAATATTAAATTTATTTACATCATAAATAATTTATTATTTATAATAAAAAATTTCATCATAAAGAATCGATCATTATTTAAAAAATAAAAAAAATGATAGACTATTTTAAAAACAAAAAAAGGGTAAAGATGCACCATATATGACCGACGTGATGGAATTGAGGGGTGTGAGCATGTCCGCTATTAGCTAGCCTATGTATTTTTTTAATTTTTTAAAAATTAATATTTTCTTAAAAAAATATTTTTTTAAATATTATATAATTTTAAAATTTAAATTTCATCTTTTTTATTTATTATTTAAGTAATTATAGTTAGAGTATTATCATAAAAAATTGGCTTGATATGGTCACTCTAACTATATTGATCAATAAAATTTGATTTTGACGATCATAAATGAATGCATGTGATCTATTAGATAAAGACTACCGATGGATCCAAAAATTTGCAACGATGATCTCTATGATATTTTTAGCATACTATCAAAATTTTTATTTCAATCATACATAATTATTATAATCAATTTAGCATAGAATGATTTGGACCGTTAAATAAAATATGAGTTATCGAAAGGCCAAACAACGTCCGATTTTAAGATGATTTTTTAGTTAAATGATCTTTGCTAATATTTTAATCATCTATATGGTGGTGATTGTAAAATCTAAACTTTACATATATGAATCATTCACGTTAAGTAAATTTTATAAAAGCTTAAGTATAATTACTTAAAGACTTTAAGAATGTATATCAAGAGATATATAGTTTTAGATAGTTTATATACACATAGTTTATTTTTTATGATCACCACTGTACAAACAATCAAACTATTAGTAAAGATCATTTATCTAAAAAAGTCATCTTATAAGCACATGCCATTTGGCCTTGTAATTACTCATTTTTATTTAACAGTTTAAATCATCGGATGCTAAATTGACTGTGATAATTATATTTAATTGAAGTAAAATTTTAATAGTATCCTATAAATATCATACAGAGATCATCATTGCAAGTTTTTGGATCTAACTTTCATCTCTATCTAACAAATCATCATACGATCATTCATGACCGTTGAATCAAATTTTATTGATCGACATAGCTAGAGGGATCGGATTGAGGCAGTCTTTTATGACGATACTCTAATAATAATTACTTAAATAATGAATAGAAAAGATGAACTTTAAATTTTAAAATTATATAATATTTAAAAAAATTAAAAAAATATTTTTTAAAAGAATATTAATTTTTAAAAAATTTAAAAAATACTAATTTGCTAGCAGGCTAGCTAATAGTGGACATGCTCACATCCTTCAATCCCATCGCATCAGCCATACATCGGGCATCTTTGCCCTTTCTTTGTTTTCAAAATAGTCCACCCTTTTTTTATTTTTTAAATGCCTAATTAGTGGATGATTATTTATGATAAAAAAATTTATCATAAATAATTAATTATTTATGATGTAAAATATATTTATATCATAAATAATCTATTATTTATGATAAAATTTTTTTGTCATAAATAGTCCATCCTTTTTATTTTTTAAATGAATAATTTATGGCCAATTATTTATGATGAAAAGTTTTCATCGTAAATAATAGATTATTTATGATGTAAATATATTTTGTATCATAAAAGATAAATTATTTACAATGAAACATTTTGGTCACAAATAATCCTACCTTTTTTATTTTTTAAATGATAAATTTATGATCGATTATTTTGATAGAAATTTTTCATCATAAATAATTGATTATTTGAGATGCAAATATGTTTTGCATCATAAATAATTAATTACTTATGATAAAAAATTTTCATTACAAATAGTGCACACCTATTTAATTAGATAATTATTATTAGTGATGGAAAATATATTTTTGCCACAAGTAACTTTTCAATTTTTTTTTAAGAGGAAAACTTTTTTTTAGTGAAAAAAATGGGGGATTTATTAGCGATGAAAATTATGTTTTCATCATGAATGATATTTTTAGTGATGAAATTTTTGTTGTTAAAATTTCGTCGCTAAAAATCTTTAAATATCCATCACATCAACGTTGCTTCTTTCCTGCAAAATCCACTCGCGCTCCAAAATCCTATCCTCTCCTCTCTCTTCCCCTCCTCCTAGGATATCACTAATCGGTGACTGCATCTCCTGCTGCCACCACCGTTGCTGCCGCTGTTGCCACTGTCATTACCGCATGTGAACCGAAGGTAAGTTTCGGGATCATCGATTTAATTTTTCTTTGTTCTTTCGTCGGCTTACAAGTGTTGCTGTGTGGTGGCCGATGATGGGTAGAGGGGCACGAGGGATAGTGGGGGTGGCGGGTGGGTGTCGGCTGAGAGTGGTGGCAATGTTGATGAGCCAGGTGGGGGCCGCGGGTGGTGAGAGATGGAGGGTCACCATAGGATGATGGGGGCCCGCAAGAGGTGGGGGGTGGAGGGGCACTGCAAGGGGCAGAGGATTGCAAGGGGTGGGAGGCGGAGAGGCGCTATGAGGGGTGGGGAGCCAAGGGGCACTGCAAGAGGTGGGGGGCCATGGTGGGTAGGGGGCAGAGGGGTCATGGTGACGGGTTGGGTGGGGGGCCATGCATGGTGGGAGGCGGAGTGGCACCGCGGGAGGTGGGGGGCTACGATCGAGGGTTGGGACATGGAGGAGTGCCGTAGGGGGTGGGGGCGGAGGGGCGCCATAAGGGGGGCGCGAGGGGTGGGGGTAGAGGGGCGGTGGTGACCGATCGAATGGAGGCCGCAGAGGGTGGCGGGTGGTGGTGGGGGGACCCGGGGGAGTGGAATGGGGGGTGGGTTATGGCTTGTTTAAAAGTTAATTATTTTTTAAAAATTAATAATTATTTATAATAATAATTAAAAATAGATTATTAAATAAAATCAAATAAAATATTTAAAAATAAATTATTTTTTATAATAAAAATAGTTAGAGTTCTAAAATAATTTTATATTTTTATTTGTTATAGTTTTATATTTTTACTTGTTTAGTTCCTATATTTTATTATAATTATAATTTAATATTTTAATTTAGATTAGCCAAGGTTTTAATTTTAATGCATATAAACTATCCAGACTGAGATCTGGATAGGGATCCAATCTGAGATCTGGATCGAGATCCAATCCAAGATCTGCATTGGGATTTGGATTGAGATCAGATCGACGTCAGGATCGGGGTCGGGATTTGATCCGAGATCCAGCTCAAAATCCAGTCCGAGATCCAATCCCGGATCCAACCTAGGTTCTAAATCCCGATCTGAGTTGGTATTCAATTTGAGATCCAGTTTGAAATCCTATTTAGATATCATATTCATTGCCACTGGTATGCTGTAGTGTACGACTAGAGGGTGCAGCACAGCAGTAGCCATATGACAACATCAGTATCGAGGACTGGGTTATCATATGCCACACTTACGAGGATCCAGTATATCATGTAACTTTCTTTGATTTAGAGTTTAATAATTGAATCATTTATGTTTAGATTCAATTAATTACTTACTAATTTAACTGTTCACTGTGCATCGTCAATATGCCAAAAATACCATGAATCGGGCGAGATAGACAGTCTCGCATTATGGAGGTTTGAGGCCATTTGCTTGCCATATGGAGTAGATGGTAAGTATTTTTTATTTAATTAATAAATTTTAATTTTTTAAATATTTAAAAATTTTATTATTAATTATTCTCAAATTATAGAGAGATGTAGAGAGTGGTGAGCTTTCTGATAGAATCGAGATCTACCAGTAGACCCACCAGCAATGGTCAAAGGACTGAACAGTGGGAGCCAAGAGTTATATATAAGTTTTTTCAACTATTTTTTATTGATATTTTAATTTTCAGTACAAACTTAGTGTTGAAAATAGTATCCCAAAGCTAATCATCAGTCTGTTGACGATTGAGCTATTTTATGTAATTGTATATGAATTATTAATTAAATAAAAGTTATTCTGACTTTTCATCATAAATCTTTCATCTTCCAATAAACTCCTGTCTGTTATGATGAGGTCCTTAGGACTATTTAGAATCGATAAAAAAGGATTTATCATTTAGTCCTTAAATATGTTTACGACTAAATGATACGTTGTTATCAAGGACGACAACATTTATCGAGTATAGGTCGGTGTGTGCCATATAAGTTGATTATCCTCTTAACTAAAAAATGTGGAGATACTAGTATTGCATGTAGGTGAGATATAGGAGTACATCTGTACTGAATGTGATCAACTCCAAAGCTTTTTTGCTGTCAAGAATTGCTTTAATAGAATATGAACATAAGTATCCCTCTGATCTAAGATTACCATGGTGACTTTCAAGTAACTCACTATGTTTTGATACCGGACTACTTGAATTTCTAATTCAGTGATGGAAGATTTTTGAATACAGTCAAGTACTTGAGGAGTCAATGCATAAATCAAGATGGGATTGACTACTCCTGGTCTCAGGAGCTGTGTTTAATAGTATTTCAAATTAATAAAGCCTTGGCCATGGTAGTCCTAGTGAAGAGTCACAGGACTAATTGCTTTGAGACATGATTTGGATGTATCTTTCAGGATTGATAGTTAAATCCTGAGTCATCCTATGCACAAAGATCAAAGGGATGAATTATGTGGTAACTATATTCATATAGGTTCTGAATATTGTGATTACACTATTTGGTCTATCCGGACGTCGGATACCATTGCTAAAAGGTTACTTCGATTAGTATAGAAAATTGATTCCTATGCTACCGACTTAGGTTCGAACCTATGAAATCACACACACTAGAAGTTTCTAGTCAATCTAATGGCTGATCTAGAGAAGTTTAATTAGTAAATTTGATCACTAATTAACTCAATTTGATTAAGTGATTATTTATGGATCAAGACCAATTGAATTGGATTCATTTGGATTTGATCCGATTAGGTTATAAGATGATCTAATCGTTAAGAAGGTTTAATCTCTAATTTGATCAAAAGTTTGGCTTGATTAATTTTTGATTTAATTAGAATTTAACTAAGCTTAATTAAGTCTAAATAAGTTGGATTTAATCTAATCCAATTGGGCTTAACCAATTTGGATTGGATTGGTTCAATTGGATGATAAATAATAGACTAGTTTGACTAGTCTTCTTATGCATCACATCATCCTTTGTTTTGTGCCATACTATCTCCATAAGAAAGAGGTTTCTCATGAATATTTTTTCATGCAAGGGAGGACGTGTGTTCTTCCTTCTCACATGCCATATGGATTAGGTTTAATTTGGTTACAAGTTCAATTAAAATAGGATTTGAGTTTGAATGGGTAACCACTTGATCTAAACCTTTTCCTCACGCCTCTCTTTGTTTGTGTGATTTATAAAATGTTTGATTTTATGGGCATGCAGAATATAGAGAACCCAACGAAGAGAGGAGAGAGCAATGGAGAGAAGAGAAAGTCTATTCTGTGCATGCATGAGAAAAACCAGAAAAGAAAGAGTTCTAGGTGCAAGGATATTTGGGTGAGTGCATACCCTAGAATCTATCTAGGATTTGGGATTTAGATCTATGAGGAACGAGAGTCATGAGTACATAGATCTTGGTGAAAATCTCTGCTAAATCTCTTCTATGTTCATTGAGATTCGGAGCATCTGAAGATTTGGTGAAGAAGATCAAAAGAGTTTGATTTGTATCAGCCTATAAAGACTTCTACACGAGCTAGCACTCGAGAGGAGTTGATTGAGATCAGAACCTCATATGGATTATCCGTGGAGGTCAGATACGTGTGTGACTGTATCGCGGTGATCACATCTACACCGAAGAGATCATATTGCGGAGTTCATCTGTCCGTGAAAAGATAACATATTCTGAACATGTAGAGTAGTAAAAATAGTTTTACTGTAGTTGCTGTTTTTATTTTTAGATATGCATGTATATATGATACATTAGATTCTATAGCATGTAAAACTTTTAGATTAGATCTATAGTTCTTATTATTAATATGATTAATAATTTCTCTGCTGCGTATATTTTTTGAAATTTTTTTTTGAAAGTAGAGCTAGAAACCATGTACGCTCCCCTTCAATTGGTATTAGAGCAGCACGTTCTTTGATGTATTATATATGCAAGATATAGATTATTTTTAGATTGGATCTAATAATAATATATTTTAAAAAATAAAAATGATAATCACATAGACTATAGGTTGTCCTGCTATAAGATTAACCCCTTACAGTAAAGAGATTATCCTAGTATGTTGCGATCGAGAAAATTAATCATAAAAATTTTAGATTAGATCTAATGATTTTTATGATATGTTTGGAGGTTTTAATCTAATTTTTATCATAAAAAAGTGTTTAGAATAGATCTAAATAATTTTATGATTTTTTTTGTAGAGTATGTAGTTTTAGATTAAATCTGAATAAGATCTTGGGAAGCTTCTGTTCGCTGGTCGAGTCGGCTCTCTTAAGATTCGAGCCAGCTCGACCAGCATGCCAGCATAATACGATTTTTGGATTGATGCTCCAGTCGGCTCGGTTAGGAGCTGAGCTGGCTCGACTTCAATTTAGGCTGACTCGGATGGGATCCAAGCTTGCCCAACGGGAAAGATGGCCATCAGGCCCTTTGCTTGAGCTGGCTGCCTCAGAAACTGAGCTAGCTCGGCTTCTACTCGAGCTGGCTTGGATCCTGAGAAGTTGGCTGAATGTCATATTTTGCTGGTTTTATGTGATCAAATATACATTTAGTGTTTGTTTATGAAATAAGTCAATCCATTTTTAAAATGAGTCGACCTATTTAGTGAAATGATGCTTGGATGTAAAGAATCTTTCTAAACTTTTGAAAAATATTTTCGAAATATCGAACCCCAACTCTCAATTCTAAAACTTAATTGAGAATTTAGTATGATGAATTAGGTTCTAGAATTATGAATTAAAGATCCTAAGTCATTGATCATAAAATATGGGTTATTGAGTTAGTCGAATTAGGTCCATTAATTAGGTTAGACCTAAGGTTAGTTAAAGAATGGACTAAATTAGAGTAATTGATCAAATCTAACCAAATGTTAATTTAAATTAGGTCAAGAACTCTTTAGACCAAATTATAATAGTTGTAATTAGTCAAATCCATGCCTTTAATGAGGACCAAATGGACTTGATTCATGGCTACGTGATCGAATCTAAAATTGCTAGAATGGTCAAAATTGAAACTAATAAATCGGATGGTGTCTAAGATAAGTCTGGCAGCTCAAGCCAGTGGTTTTTAATTGGAAGCTACTCACATTGATTCGGTCTTGGACGAGTTAATGGCATATCCCTTCTACTGATCTTACTTACCTGGCCATCCTGGTGAATTAGATTTTGATTAGACCACTTGGTGATTTGGGCTCACTCATGTCAATTAGGTAAATAAGTTTGACTGATTTAGATACTCCTGATACCAAATTTAATTATGTCCTTATTGATCTGACTTAGTAAAGTCAGTGGAAAGATCTAAATTGATTGGTTAATTCTTCTTAAAATTGGTTAATAAAATCTTCTAAAATTATTAGATCCTTAAAATGATAAAGTTATGGTGATAACTAAGTCATAGCCTCCCATTAAGTTGAGTGATAATGGGTTCACTAGTTTAATAATCATTGAAGGTCCAAAGATCTGGTGCTTATTGACTAATAAAATTATCATTCATAATATGATAATTTGATCACGTCTTTTTAATGGTGGTTAGGTTGGCCGACCAAAATTGGACCTGATCATTCGTTGGTCTGATGTACCAAATATGGTCATGTTAATAGTTGGACCTAATTGAATCTTTTCAGTGAAGACCAAAGCCTGTTGATTAGACTTTCGAGATAAAAATTAAATTATTAAAAATTATTTGATGAAATAATTGATTATGAACTTATCCATAGGTGCACACAGGTTGACCAACCAAAGTTGGGCTCGTGTATAGTCTATGTGGATTCTAGTATCCACTAGAAAATTAAAAAAAAAATTTTGAATTGAAGATAGAAGCTACCGATTTGAACAAAATAGTGGAAGGACCTTTAGACTAAAGTCCAAGTCTCTAGAGTAAATAATTTATATACTAATTAGATCTATGATTTTTTTTTTGGTGCATAAATGGCCACTATCCTGTTGCTCCGATCATTGCTGGACAATGACAAACTCATGGGATCCAACTTCGATAGTTGGTATCGAAAGTTTAAAATCATTCTAAGGCATGAACGGATCTTATATGTATTGACTGATCTGGCACCTGAGGAGCCAGCTTTGAATGCTATTAAGATGGTGAGAGACACTTACCAGAAGTGGCTTAATAATCGTACCACCATTCGGTGCATTATGCTAGCGTAATGAATGATGAGTTCAGTCGTAGGTTTGAAAATATCTAGCCCAAGGAGATGCTTTAAATGTTGAATGACTTCTTTGGCATGCCTAACGACGTTGAAAGGCATAAGACTATTTATGCCATTTTCAACGCTCATATAAGGGATGGGTAGTCAGTCATTGATCATGTATTATACATGATCGAGATGATTGAATGCCTGAGTATGCTGGGTTTTCTCCTGCATGAGCAACTCGAGAAGAATGCGATCCTGAATTCATTATTCAAGTCCTTCCTCCCATTTTTTACTCATTTCATATATTATTGGGATTACCGCAGAACTTTAAAAAGAATCATCAACTCCAAAAGGGGTCGATGAATGTAATGGAAGGATCTTCTTATGGTTGATCCTTTAAGAAAGAAAAAAAGAAACAAGAAGATGCAGCCTCATGCTGGGACATCAGCACAGGATCAGACCAAGAAGCACAAGCCCAATCAGAGCCAGGTGGAATGCTTCTTTTGCAAGAAGGGGAGGCATTGGAAGAGAAATTATCCTCAGTATATCGCTTTACTAGATCCAAATAGGCCAAGAAGAAAGCAAGTAGTTGCTGTGCAAGATAATAATATGATAACCTCTTCCAACTTCTTAATTTATGATACTACTGTTTGGGTATTAGATACCGAAAGTTTTTATCATATTTGTAATTCGATGCAGGATTTACAAGTTAGTAGAAGATTTGGTGAAGGTGACAGATTCCTGAACGTTAGAGATGGAAGATAAGTTTTAGTTCTAGCTTTAGGAATCATGAATCTTGTAATCAATTCTCATCGTGTTATTCTTAGTGATTATCACTTTTGTCCAAATTTTTTATTGAATATAATTTCTGTAGGCCTTTTGGCCAAGAACAGTTATCAATTTTCAATAAAAATAAATTTTTATGATATTATTTTGAATGGTGTTACAGCTTTTATTAGATAATTAAATAATAAAATATATCTATTATCACAATCTATTAACATAGTCCAAACTTTCAGTAAATGCCCTAGATTAGATGAAGTATTAGAAGTCTACCTTTGGCATTATAGGCTAGGTCACATCAACAAGAATAGAATGAATAGATTGGCTCAAGAAGAAATTCTTGAGGTCAGTGATTGTGAATCACTTCCGACCTATGAGTTCCATCTTCTTAGAAAAATAATCAAGTTATCTTTTATTGGAAAGGATGAACGTGCCAGTGAACTCTTGGATCTAGTACATATTGATGCATGTAGATCCATGAGCATAAGTGCTAGAGATGGATATTTCTACTTTATAACCTTCACAGATGATCCATCGAGGTATGGGTATGTCTATTTAATGAAGCATAAGTCGGAGTTGTTTGAAATGATCAAACTATTCCATAATGAGGAAGAAAAGCAAACTAGAAAGAGTATTAAAACTCTTCGATCTGACCAAGATGGTGAGTATCTTTTCAGTAAATTTCTGACATATCTTAGGAAGAATGGGATTCTCTTTCAATGGACTTCTTCTAGAACACCACAGCATAATGGTATGTTCGAAAGGAGGAATCAGATCCTATTGGACATGGTTCGATTTATGATGGATGTTGGTGCAGAAATCCGTCTTCGCCGGAGGTCGCCGGGGTCGAGGCCGTTGAGGTCGCCGTCGGGGACCTGCAAAATGAAGTCCCATCCGAAATCGGTGGGGGGGTGGCTCCGGCAGGACCCTCCAACGGTCAAGTCAGTTTTCGGCCAACAGTAATGGAGTGCTCGGAATGAGTTCTGGAGCTTAGAGATGAGGAGAGCTTAAGGAGTCGAGAGTTCAGAGAGCTTAGCCTTAGCGTGTCGGGAGGGTCCTTTATATAGTGGAGCTTGATGGTGACAACTGCAGCCGTGTGCTGGCGGGCCGCTCGAGGTTCGGCGGAGTCAGTCTCACGGGATGGTGCCGTGTGCGGCGGATTGAGGGTGACAGCCATCGCCGCCTGACAATGGGTCGCAATCGCCTGCGGTGGACTGACTGATGGTGCGACAGACTGACTGATGGTGATGGTTGCAGAGCTTGCCGAATGAAGGATTGAAGGCCTTCATCGTGTGCCCATTTCGGAGGAGTTCGGACTCCTGAAGAGGAAGATAGGAGGGAGTTCGGCTCCCATAGGCGTCTGGCTGGAGGTATGCAGCTAAGGCTCGTCCGCTGAAGAGTTCGGCCGCTGAGAATCCGAAGCTCGGCCGTTTGGGGTTCGGCCGGCTGTTGGACTTCGGCTGAGGCTTGGACACTTGAGAGTTCGGTAGGAGCTCGGTCGGCCGAAGTTCGATGAGGGTGACCACTGAGGAGTTCGGCCGAGGGGCGATCGCTGAGGAGTTCGGTCGAGTGACGACTGCTGAGGAGTTCGAGCTCCTGAGTGACGACCGCTTGGGGATTTCGCTAAAGCCCGTCCGCTGAGGAGTTCGGCCGCTGAGAGGACTTCATTGAAGCTCGGCCGCTTGGAGTCGGTCCGAAGGAGTTCGGCCGCCCAGGAAGTTCGGTCTCGACGCTGGGAGTCTGGAAGAAGCTCGAAAGCTGACCAGTTCGGCCTGCTGGAAGAAGTTCGACAGCTGGAAGTTCGGCCGCTTGGCAGTTCGGTCGGCTGAAGGAGTTCGGCTAGACCAGTGCGCTGAAGCTCTTCTGCGGCTACTGGTTGCATTATGCTGAGCGTCGGGCCGGGCTTCGGCAGGAGCGGGATTTATTCCCACGCGGAGCCTGGAAGAAGACTTCGACAGTCGCCCGCTTTGGTACTCCCTTCCTTCAATTTTTGAACTCGGGAGTGGGGGGGCTACTGTTGGGGATAAATTCCGCTCCTGCCGAAGCCCGGCCCGACGCTCAGCATAATGCAACCAATAGCCGCAGAAGAGCTTCAGCGCACTGGTCTAGCGAACTCCTTCAGCCGGCCTTCGAGGTTCCTTTGTTCTTAAAGGAGTGCTCGGTGACCCTTCTCTTCCCTCTCCGGAGATCTTCCTTTTCTCTTCCGAAGAGAAACGCCACCCAGGAGAGCTTCGACTGCGATCGACGCCTCCGCGCCGATCCATCTGCTCCCGTTTCAGCCCCGGCAGCCCAGGTTCCACCCGCACCACCGGTAGGATGTGGAGCAGTTCGGCCTGCTTGTCAGGTTCGTGGCCCACGTCGAGATGATGCAGACCGTGCGACAACCTCCGATGGAGACTTTGCCAGCAAACCCGCCATGAGGGTGCGAGGAACCAGTCCTTAAGGAAGAGCATTTAGGCATACCAATCGCCCCGAAGAAGAGAAACGGAGAGCAGAAGTTCCCACTGCCGAAGCGGAATGAAGTTCGGTGCGAGGAAGGCCGAACCCACCCATGAGCCCGTCATCGAGGAAGCTCCGACAAAGAAGTATGAAAGTCCTCCCGCGGAAGCTTCCAACGAAGTTCGGCCGCGTTCACGACCTTCCCAGCGCAAGCGAGGCCGAACTCCCCCTTGAGCTCGTCGTCAAGGAAGTTTGTAAGCCGAACTCCACCTTAAAGCCCACCATCACAGTGAAGTTCGGCGCAAGCGAGGATGGAACGAAGCCCCCCGCGGAATGAAGTTCGGCATAAAGGAGGCCGAACTCCGCAGCAGATCACCCAGGTGAAGTTCGGCCGCGCTCGAGACCGCCCAAGGGCGATCGAGGCCGAACTCCCCCTCAAGTACGTCGCTACAACGAATTCACGGGAGGTGCAATAAAGTCCAGGCAAGCAAAGCCGACCCCCTCTCTGTGAGCAGGGAAGTCCGGACAAAGAAGCGTGAAGTTCTTCCACGGAAAGGAAAGTTTTGCGGGAAAGCGGAATGAAGCTCCACGCAAGCGAAGCCCGAACTTCTCGAGCTCACCGCAAAGGAAGCTCTGACAGAAGGGCGCGAAGAAATCCTTCTCTCGAAGGAGGATTTCGCAGCTACGACCCGTCAATCTCTCTAACTCGAATTCTCGGCGAAGTTAAGAGCCAGCCGCCAAGAACCTGAAGGACTACGGCCTCCCTAAACGTGCAGCGATCGAAGCAAGTAAAGCCCCTACCATCGCGACCACGGCTACGACACTGAGGAATACATTCAGCTCCAAGACGAAGATTGAAGAGCTCATCAAAAAGGGACGACGGGATAAATTCCTCCGACGCCAGTCTGAAGCAGGAGAAGATCGGCTAAAGGCGCTGCCGTAACTAGAAAAGATAAGAAGGTCGACCGCCTCGCGGCGTCATCAACGCCACCCCGGGGAGGAGCTAGGAGCTAGCTACATCGGTGATTGTCATCCCCCAGCGACAAAGTCAAGAGAAGCATATTCCAAATTGAAGAAGGCCGGCATGAGATAGAGGAGGTCGTCTGGACGGGACTTACTGTCCCGAGGGAACTCCGAGGAACAACACCCCGACAACCCTCGAACGAAAATGTGCTGCGATCAGCTTCTCCTCGGTAAAACTCTCCCCTCTCAATAAAATCATTTCTGGATGCGAAAACTATGCGATGATAGGGAAGAAGCAGTCAGTCGCGTTAGGAACAGGAGGAGAACCTCGTCCTAGCATGAGCAAAGTCGAAGGCCCCGTCCACGAAGGACGGGATGGGGGGAGAGGCGAGGACGACGGTCCTCATGTGCCCCCACAGCCGGCTAGGAACAGGAGGAGAATCTCGTCCTAGCGCGAGCAAAGTCGAAGGCC
>QRFJ01001916.1:188850-220469 GCA_006176705.1 Cocos nucifera
GCTTTAGCAGAATCCCAAGCGGTCATCACTCAGGAGCCCGAACTCCTCAGCAGTCGTCACTCGGCCGAACTCCTCAACGGTCGCCCCTCGGTCGAACTCCTCAGCGGTCGCCCTCATCGAACTTCGGTCGATCGAGCTCCTACCGAACTCTCAAGTGTCCAAGCCTCAGCCGAAGTCCAACAGCCGGCCAAACCCCAAACGGTCGAGCTTCGGATTCTCAGCGGCCGAACTCTTTAGCGGATGAGCCTTAGCTGCATACCTCCAGCCAGACGCCTATGGGAGCCGAACTCCCTCCTATCTTCCTCTTCAGGAGCCCGAACTCCTCCGAAATGGGCACACGACGAAGGCCTTCAACCCTTCATTCGGCAAGCTCTGCAACCATCACATCAGTCAGTCTGCCGCACCATCAGTCAGTCCACCGTAGGCGATTGCAACCCACTGTCAGGCGGCGATGGCTGTCACCCTCAATCCGCCGCACACGGCACCATCCCGTGAGACTAACTCCACCGAACCTCGAGCGGCCCACCAGCACGCGGCTGCAGTTGTCACCATCAAGCTCCACTATATAAAGGACCCTCCCGACACGCTAAGGCTAAGCTCTCTGAACTCTCGACTCCCTAAGCTCTCCTCATCTCTAAGCTCCGGAACTCATTCCGAGCACTCCATTACTGTTGGTCGAAAACTGACTTGACCGTCGGAGGGTCCTGCTGGAGCCACCCCCCCATCGATTCCGGATGGAACTTCATTTTGCAGGTCCCCGGCGGCGACCTCAACGGCCTCGACCCCGGCGACCTCCGGCGAAGATGGATTTCTGCACCAACAATGGGGTTTGCTAGTCTGTCGATCTTTCTTTGGGGATATGCGCTCGAGTTAGCTTGTTATATTTTGAATAGGATTTCTAGTAAGTCTATTTCTAAAATGCCACATAAGATATGAACAGAGCATAAATCAGTACTCTCGCACCTTAGGATTTGGAGGTGTCTGGCTTATGTCAAACATTTAGTAATGGACAAGCTCGGACCTAGGTCTAACAAGTGTAGCTCTATAGGATATCCAAACGAGATCAAAGGATATTACTTTTACCTAGTTGATGAACAAAAAGTGTTGGTCATCCTTAAAGTAGTTTTTTTAGAAAGGGAGCTCCTTGGTGAAGAGACTAATGCCTCTAAGGTCGAGCTTGAGGAAGTTCGACAGGTGGAAGAATCGACACAAGTAGCTAAACATGAATTGGATTTGATTCGATCAGACCCAGAGCCTACTGAACCTGCACCCTTAAGGCTATCTGGTAGAGTATCACGTCAGCCGAACAGATCTACGATTTTTTGGTTCGGGACAAAGATCCCATTGAACTCGATAAGAACGACGAGGATCCAATTATCTATATGGATGCAATGCAGAGATCCAACTCTGAAAAATGGCTTGATACCATGCAATCCAAAATGGAGTCTGTTGGGGATAAATCCCGCTCCTGCCGAAGCCCGGCCCGACGCTCAGCCCAATGTAACCAGTAGCCGCTGAAGAGCTTTAGCGCTAGGCGCTAGGCCGAGCCCCTACCACGGCCGAACTGCCTAGAGGCCGAACTCCCCTGCGCCAAGGTCCGGGCCGAACTACCTAGCTGCCGAACTCCCCAGCGCCAGGCTCCGGGCCGAACTCCCACCGCCAGTCGAACTTCCTGACGGCCGAGCTCCTTGGACTCCAAGCGGCCGAACTCCTTCAGACTCCCCACGGTCGAACTCCTTCGGATCGACTCCAAGCGGCCGAGCTTCAATGAAGTCCTCTCAGCGGCCGAACTCCTTCGGACCGACTCCAAGCGGCCGAACTCCTTCGGACCGACTCAAAGCGGCCGAACTCCTCAGCGGTCGCCCTCATCGCCCTTCGACCGATCGAGCTCCTACCGAACTCTCAAGTGTCCGAGCCTCAGCCGAAGTCCAACAGCCGACCGAACCCTCAAACGGCCGAGCTTCGGATCCTCAGCAGCCGAACTCTTCAGCGGATGAGCCTTAGCTGCATACCTCCAGCCAGACGCCTATGGGAGCCGAACTCCCTCCTATCTTCCTCTTCAGGAGCCCGAACTCCTCCGAAATGGGCACGCGACGAAGGCCTTCAACCCTTCATTCGGCAAGCTCTGCAACCATCACCATCAGTCAGTCCGCCGCACCATCAGTCTACCGTACCATCAGTCAGTCCGTCGCAAGCGATAGCGACCCACTGTCAGGCGGCGATGGCTGTCACCCTCAATCCGCCGCACACGGCACCAGCCCATGAGACTGACTCCGCCGAACCTCGAGCGGCCCGCCAGCACGCGGCTGCAGTTGTCACCATCAAGCTCCACTATATAAAGGACCCTCCCGACACGCTAAGGCTAAGCTCTCTGAACTCTCGACTCTCTAAGCTCTCCTCCTCATCTCTAAGCTTCGGAACTCATTCCGAGCACTCCATTACTGTTGGCCGGAAACTAACTTGACCGTCGGAGGGTCCTGCCGGAGCCACCCCCCCACCGATTTCGGACGGGACTTCATTTTGCAGGTCCCCGGCGGCGACCTCGGCGGCCTCGACTCCAGCGACCTCCGGCGAGGATGGATTTCTGCACCAACAGATTGGCGCTGGAAGAAGGGCATGAACCTTCGAGGTTCCCTTGTTCTTAAAGGAATGCTCGGCGACCCTTCTCTTCCCTCTCCGGAGATCTTCCTTTTCTCTTTCGAAAGAAAATGCCCCCCAGGAGAGCCTTGACCCGGCGATCGGCGGCCTCCGCAGCCCGATCCAGTTCGGGTCCGTCTGCCCCCGCTCCGGCCCCAGCTACCCGAACTCACTCCGTAGCCGCGGTGGACGTGGAGCAGTTCAGCCTGCTTGCCCAGCAGGTCCGCGACCTTACGGAGGCAGTGCGGGCGATGCAGGCCTTGCATCCGTGGGACCCGGTATCAGCTCGACCGGTGCGGGATTCCCCGGAGTCCCGGGATCCGGCCCAGGGGCGACCAGCATGGACTACCCGACCTTCAGTCCCCAGAAGGGGAAAGCAGCCGGGGGAGAGCCCCCGCTCGGACCACGGCTCGACCCAGGGAGAAGCTCTGCGCCCATTCTATGAGAAGACTTTGGAGATCAAGGATCGCGAGGACCTCCTGGATCAAAGGCTCTTAGAAATGAGCCGACGCATAGAGGAACTTCGTCATACTCCCTCCTTTCGCGGTAACGACGTCTGCACTGACCCCCCTTTTTCGCAGAAAATCATGCAGGAGCCGATCCCGCCGAACTTCAAACTCCCACAGTTTGAGAGCTACGACGGGACCACCGATCCGGTCGATCATTTGGAAGCCTTTCGGACGACGATGCTGCTCCACGGCGTGTCAGACGCCATATTGTGCCGGGCCTTCCCCTCTACCCTTAAAGGAGCTGCCAGGAATTGGTACTCGGCGCTCAAGCCGAGTACCATCTTATCGTTTGACCAGATGAGTCAACAGTTCGCAGCCCACTTCATCAGTAGCAGGCGGCCCCGTCCGAGGTTCGGATTCCTTGATGGCCATCAGGCAAAAGGAGGGGGAACCCATCCGGGCTTATGTCACCCGATTTAACGCTGCCGCGCTGGAAGTCCGGAACCTGAACCCATCAGTCGCCATGGCCGCCCTCAAGGGCGGCCTCCGGAAGAACGACTTGTTGTTCTCCCTGGAAAAGAAGTATCCAAGAAATTTCGCGGACATGCTTGCTCGGGCTGAAGGATACGCCCAGGCAGAGGAGGCCTTCAAGGCCAGGGATGATGAAGCCGACGGTGAGCGACGAGCTGAAGGGCCGAGCAGGCCCATCGAGGGAGAGAAGCGGAGTAAAGCTCGGCGGCGCTCCCGGACTCCTCCCGGTCATTGGGGGACCCGAACTCTCCAAGGGAACCCGAGGTGGGGAAGCCCAGAAGGAACAGTGCGCCGAGGTTCTCCTCAGCGCCGAAGCTCTCCCCGACAAAGGTTCCGCAACTACGCCCCCCTCAACACTTCGAAGGCCCAAGTGCTGATGGAAATCGGGGAACAGCTTCCGAGGCCGGACCAAATGCGTTCCCGACCCAGCAAACGCGACCCCAACAAGTTTTGCCGCTATCATCGTGACCACGGCCACGACATCGAAGAGTGCGTCCAGCTCCGAGACGAGATCGAAAAGCTCGTCAGGCGAGGTAGACTCGGCCGATTCCTGCAAAGACGGCCCGAAGAGCGAGGGGAGCGGCTAAGGGCGGTACCATCGGGTAGGGAGAGCCAGGAAGGTCGGCCGCCTCTTGGCGTCATCAACGCTATCTCGGGCTGCGAAGAAGCAGAGGATCGCAGAGCCTGTGGCCTTCACCGAGGAGGGCGGTCAGGGAATCCAATTTCCGCACAGTAACGTAGTTGTAATTTTCTTAAATATCGCTGACTACGATGTACGCTGCATTTTGCTAGATAATGGAAGTTCGGCCGATGTATTGTCCTACGATGCCTTCTTAAAAATTGTCCCTGCCCGACGACCACTTGGAGCCGATAAATTCCTCGCTGGTAGGATTTACCACCAACACCGTACCAGCCGAAGTCTGCTCCGAATCGGGGAGGCCAGCGCATGGTAGAGGAGGTCGTTTGGACGGGACTTGCTGCCCGAGGGAGCTCCGAGGAACAACGCCCCGTCGACCCCTCAAACGAGAACGCGCTGTCCGCGACTTCCCTTCGGTAAAATTCTTCCCTCTGAATAATATTAACTTCTGGATACGAAAACTATGTGATGACAGGGAAGCAGCAGTCAATAATCGCCGCGTTAGGAACAGGAGAACCTCGTCCTAACGCGAGCACCAAGCTCGGCCGCAGGAGATAGGATCTCCCCCGAGCGCGCACCTCGGCCGCAGGAGATAAGATCTCCCCCGAGGGAAGCTCGGCTGTAGGAGATAAGATCTCCCCCGAGCGCGCACTTCAACCTCGGCCGTAGGAGATAAGATCTCCCCCGAGGGAAGCTCGGCTGTAGGAGATAAGATCTCCCCGAGCGCGCACTTCAACCTCGGCCGAGGATATGACGCGGACTTCAACCTCGGCCGCAGGAGATAAGATCTCCCCCGAGGGAAGCTCGGCTGTAGGAGATAAGATCTCCTCCGAGCGTGCACTTCAAGCTCGGCTGCAGGAGATAAGATCTCCCCCGAGCGCGCACTTCAATCTCGACCGCAGGAGATAAGATCTCCCCTGAGGAAAGCTCGACTGCAGGAGATAAGATCTCCCCCGAAGGGAAGCTCGGCTGCAGGAGATAAGATCTCCCCGAGCGTGGACTTCAAACCTCGGCCGTAGGAGATAAGATCTCCCCGAGGGAAGCTCGGCTGCAGGAGATAAGATCTCCCCCGAGCGCGCACTTCAACCTCGGCCCGCAGGAGATAAGATCTCCCCCGAGGGAAGCTCGGCTGTGGAGATAAGATCTCCCCCGAGGGAAAGCTTCGGCTGCAGGAGATAAGATCTCCCCGAGCGCGCACATCAACCTCGACCCGCAGGAGATAAGATCTCCCCCGAGGGAAGCTCGGCTGCAGGAGATAAGATCTCCCCCGAGCGGCGCACTTCAAAAGCTCGGCTGCAGGAGATAAGATCTCCCCCGAGCGCGCACTTCAACCTCGACCGCAGGAGATAAGATCTTCCCCGAGGGAAAGCTCGGCTGCAGGAGATAAGATCTCCCCGAGGGAAAGCTCGGCTCAGGAGATAAGATCTCCCCGAGCGCGCACTTCAACCTCGGCCGTAGGAGATAAGATCTCCCCCGAGGGAAGCTCGGCTGCAGGAGATAAGATCTCCCCGAGCGCGCACTTCAACCTCGGCCGCAGGAGATAAGATCTCCCCCGAGGGAAGCTCGGCTGCAGGATAATAAGATCTCCCCGAGCGCGCACTTCAACCTCGGCCGTAGGAGATAAGATCTCCCCCGAGGAAAGCTCGGCTGTAGGAGAGATTAAGATCTCCCCGAGCGCGCACTTCAACCTCGGCCGCAGGAGATAAGATCTCCCCCGAGGGAAGCTCGGCTGTAGGAGATAAGATCTCCCCCGAGCGCGCACTTCAACCTCGGCCGCAAGGAGATAAGATCTCCCCCGAGGAAGCTCCGCTGTAGGAGATAAGCTCCCCGAGCGCGACTTCAACCTCGGCCGCAGGAGATAAGATCTCCCCGAGGGAAGCTCGGCTGCGGGAGATAAGATCTCCCCCAAGCGCGCACTTCAACCTCGGCCGCAGGAGATAAGATCTCCCCCGAGGGAAGCTCGGCTGCAGGAGATAAGATCTCCCCCGAGCGCGCACTTCAACCTCGGCCGCAGGAGATAAGATCTCCCCCGAGGGAAGCTCGGCTGCAGGAGATAAGATTCTCCCCCGAGGGAAGCTCGGCTGCAGGAGATAAGAATCTCCCCGAGCGCTGCACTTCAACCTCGGCCGTAGGAGATAAGATCTCCCCTCGAGGGAAGCCTCGGAGATAAGATCTCCCCCGAGCGTGCACTTTCAACCTCGGCCGTAGGAGATAAGATCTCCCTCGAGGGAAAGCTCGGCTTGCAGGAGATAAGATCTCCCCCGAGCGCGCACTTCAACCCTCGGCCGCAGGAGATAAGATCTCCCCCGAGGGAAGCTCGGCTGCGGGAGATAAGATCTCCCCCGAGCGCGCACTTCAACCTCGGCCGTAGGAGATAAGATCTCCCCCGAGGAAAGCTCGGCTGCAGGGAGATAAGATCTCCCCGAGGGAAGCGGCTGCGGGAGATAAGATCTCCCCCGAGCACGTACTTCAACTCGACCGCAGGAGATAAGATCTCCCCCGAGGGAAGCTCGGCTGCAGGAGATAAGATCTCCCCCGAGCGCGCACTTCAACCTCGGCCGCAGGAGATAAGATCTCCCCCGAGGGAAGCTCGGCTGCAGGAGATAAGATCTCCCCCGAGCGCGCACTTCAACCTCGGCCGCAGGAGATAAGATCTCCCCCGAGGGAAGCTCGGCTGCAGGAGATAAGATCTCCCCCGAGCGCGCACTTCAACCCTCGGCCGCAGGAGATAAGATCTCCCCGAGGGAAGCTCGGCTGCAGGAGATAAGATCTCCCCCGAGCGCACTCAAGGCCGCCGGGAGATTCAGATCCTCCCCCCGCAGGAGAAAGCTCCCCCGAGGGAGCTCGCTGCAGGAGATAAGATCTCCCCGAGCGCGCACTTCAACCTCGGGCCGCAGGAGATAAGATCTCCCCGAGGGAAGCTTCGGCTGCAGGAGATAAGATCTCCCCCGAGCGCGCACTTCAACCTCGCCCAGGAGATAAGATCTCCCCCGAGGGAAGCTCGGCTGCAGGAGATAAGATCTCCCCCGAGCGCGCAACTTCAACCTCGGCAGAGATAAGATCTCCCCCGAGGGAAGCCCGGCTGCAGGAGATAAGATCTCCCCCGAGCGCGCGCACTTCAACCTCGGCCGCAGGAGATAAGATCTCCCCCGAGGGAAGCTCGGCTGCGAGGAGATAAGATCTTCAGCTGATGAAGACAATGTCGCCCCCGAGGAGCTCAAATCCGACCTCAACCTCGACCGTAGGAGATAAGATTCCCCCGAGGGAGCTCGGCTGCAGAGAATAAGAATCTCCCCCCGAGCGCGCACTTCAACCTCGGCCGCAGGAGATAAGATCTCCCCCGAGGGAAGCTCGGCTGCAGGAGATAAGATCTCCCCTGAGCGCGGACTTCAACCTCGGCCGCAGGAGATAAGATCTCCCCCGAGGGAAGCTTGGCTGCAGGAGATAAGATCTCCCCGAGCGCGCACTTCAACCTCGGCCGCAGGAGATAAGATCTCCCCCGAGGGAAGCTCGACTGCAGGAGATAAGATCTCCCCCGAGCGCGCACTTCAACCTCGGCCGCAGGAGATAAGATCTCCCCCGAGGGAAGCCCGACTGTAGGAGATAAGATCTCCCCCGAGCGCGCACTTCAACCTCGGCCGCAGGAGATAAGATCTCCCCCGGGGAAGCTCGACTGCAGGAGATAAGATCTCCCCCGAGCGCGCACTTCAACCTCGACTTCAGCTGATGAAGACAATGTCGCCCCCGAGGAGCTCAAATCCGACCTCGACCGTAGGAGGCGAGATTTACTTCGGCTTCAACATCAGCTTCATCGACTTTAGCAGGAAACGAGTTCCATTTCAACTCCAAACATCGACTGAAGATGAGGTCTCCCCCAAGCCTCAGCCTCAACTTCAGCGTCAATATTGGCTGGAGATGAGACCTCCCCCGAGCTTCAGCTGCAACAAATGCGGAGCCTGGAAGAAGACTTCGGCAGTCGCTTGTTTTGGTACTCCCTTCCTTCAATTTTTGAACTCGGGAGTGGGGGGGCTACTGTTGGGGATAAATCCCGCTCCTGCCGAAGCCCGGCCCGACGCTCAGCCCAATGTAACCAGTAGCCGCTGAAGAGCTTTAGCGCCAGGCGCCAGGCCGAGCCCCTACCACGGCCGAACTGCCTAGAGGCCGAACTCCCCTGCGCCAAGGTCCGGGCCGAACTACCTAGCTGCCGAACTCCCCAGCGCCAGGCTCCGGGCCGAACTCCCACCGCCAGCCGAACTTCCTGACGGCCGAGCTCCTTGGACTCCAAGCGGCCGAACTCCTTCAGACTCCCCACGGTCGAACTCCTTCGGATCGACTCCAAGCGGCCGAGCTTCAATGAAGTCCTCTCAGCGGCCGAACTCCTTCGGACCGACTCCAAGCGGCCGAACTCCTTCGGACCGACTCCAAGCGGCCGAACTCCTCAGCGGTCGCCCTCATCGCCCTTCGACCGATCGAGCTCCTACCGAACTCTCAAGTGTCCGAGCCTCAGCCGAAGTCCAACAGCCGACCTCCAACGGCCGAACCCTCAAACGGCCGAGCTTCGGATCCCAACGACCGAGCTCATTTCCAGCAGCCGAACTCTTCAGCGGACGAGCCTTAGCTGCATACCTCCAGCCAGACGCCTATGGGAGCCGAACTCCCTCCTATCTTCCTCTTCAGGAGCCCGAACTCCTCCGAAATGGGCACACGACGAAGGCCTTCAACCCTTCATTCGGCAAGCTCTGCAACCATCACCATCAGTCAGTCCGCCGCACCATCAGTCCACCGTACCATCAGTCAGTCAGTCCGTCCGCAAGCGATAGCGACCCACTGTCAGGCGGCGATGGCTGTCACCCTCAATCCGCCGCACACGGCACCAGCCCATGAGACTGACTCCGTCGAACCTCGAGCGGCCCGCCAGCACGCGGCTGCAGTTGTCACCATCAAGCTCCACTATATAAAGGACCCTCCCGACACGCTAAGGCTAAGCTCTCTGAACTCTCGACTCTCTAAGCTCTCCTCCTAATCTCTAAGCTCCGGAACTCATTCCGAGCACTCCATTACTGTTGGCCGGAAACTAACTTGACCGTCGGAGGGTCCTGCCGGAGCCACCCCCCCACCAGTTTCGGACGGGACTTCGTTTTGCAGGTCCCTGGCGGCGACCTCGGCGGCCTCGACTCCAGCGACCTCCGGCGAGGATGGATTTCTGCACCAACAGAGTCTATGAAGATCAATGATGTATGGACATTAGTTAACCTATCCGAAGGGATAAAACCCATAGGATGTAAGTGGATTTTAAAAAAAAAAGAGATGCAGACGAAAAGATGGAGATCTATAAAGCCCGTCTGGTTGCCAAGGAGTATCGTCAACGTTATGGTATTGACTATGATGAGATATTTTTTTCTATGGCAATGCTCAAATCTATTTGGATCATGCTTGCGATAGCTGTGTATTTGGACTATAAAATCTGACAAATAGATGTAAAAATAACTTTTCTAAATGAAGAGCTAGATGAAGAGATGTATATGATACAACCTGAAGATTTCACATCCACAGATGAGTCTAAGGTGTGCAAGCTTCAAAAGTCTATTTATGGACTGAAGCAGGCTTCTCGGAGTTGGAATATACATTTTAATAGGACGATCAGGATGTATGGCTTCGTTAAGAATGAATAAGAGCCCTGCATATATAAATGGGTTAATGGTCTAGTAGTTATATTCCTCATTTTGTATGTAGATGACATTCTCTTAATCGAGAATAATGTCTCTGCATTACAAGAAATAAAGATCTGGCTATCATCATAGTTTTTCATGAAGGATCTGGAAGAAGCTTCCTATATCCTAAGGATGAAGATCTATAAAGATAAATCTAAAAGATTGCTTGGATTGTTCCAGTCTGTACATTGATACTATGCTGAAGAGATTCAGTATGGAGAATTTCAAGAAAGTCTATCTATCGATAGACTACAAAATTTCTCTCTCAAAGAGGGATTGTCTGATAACACCTCAAGAGAGAGAGTATATGAGTAAAATTTCATATGCTTCAGTAGTGGATTCTATTATGTATGCCATGATATGTACGAGATCAGATGTGGCATACTCACTAGGGATAGTGAGTAGATACCAATCTGATCTAGGAAAGAACCACTGGAAGGTTGTTAAAATTATCTTGAAGTATTTGAGAAATACTAAGGATCAATGGTTTGTTTATAGTGAGTTGGACTTGAAACTTGTGGGGTTTATAGGCTTCAGTTTTCAGTCTGATCATGATGACAGCAAGAGTATGTTGGGGTATGTGTTTATCCTTAATGATGGAGCTGTTTACTGAAAAAGTTTTAAGTAGCACACCATGGTCGATTCAGTGTACGAGATGGAGTATGTTGCTGTATCAGATGCTGCCAAGAAGCAGTGTGGCTGAAGAAGTTCATCACCAAGCTTGAAATAGCATCCTCCCTTGATGGTCCAGTTCTATTTTTCTGTGACAGTTTTGGAGCCATTGCTCAGACGAAGAAACCAAAAGCACACTAGTAGATGAAGCATATTCTATACCACTTTCATCTTGTCCGAAAGATCGTGTATCAAGGTGATGTCGATCTTCAGAAGATCGACGAGAAGGAGAACTTGATCGATCCATTCACTAAAGCCATTGCGGTGAGGGAGTTCGACGATTTTAAGTCGAAGATGGGTATACGATACTGCACCGATTGGCTTTTGACCAAGTGAAAGATTATTGAGAATAATGTTCTAAAGCCAATCATCAGCTTGTTGATGATTAAGCTATTTCATATAATTATATATAAATTTTTAATTGAATAAAAGTTATTTTGGCTTTTTCATCATAAATCTTTTATCTTCCAATGAATTTCTATCTGTTATGATAAAGTCCTTAGGACTATTTAGAATCGATAAACAAGGATTTATCGTTTAGTCCTTAAATATATTTACGATCAAATGATACGTTGTTATCAAGGATGACAATGTTTATCGAGTATAGATCGGTGTATGCCATATAAGTTGGTTGTCCTCTTAACTAAGGAGTGTGGAGACACTGGTATGGCATATGAATGAGATGTGGAGGTACATCTGCATTGAACATAACTAACTTCGAGATTTTTCTGCTGTCAAAAATTGCTTTGATAGAATATGGGCATAAGTGTTCCTTTGATCTGAGATCACCATGGTGACTTTCAAACAATTCACTGTGCTTTGGTGCCAGACTACCTGAATTTCTAATTCAGTGATGGAAGATTTTTGGGTATAGTCAAGTACTTGAAGAGTCGATGCATGAATTAAGATGAGATTGACCACTCTTGAACTCAGGAGCTGTGTTCAATAGTATTTCAATTAGCAAAGCCTAGGTCAGGATAGTCCTAGTGAAGGATCACATGACTAATTGCTTTGAGACATGATTTGGATATATCTTCCAGGGTTGATAGTTAAATCCTGAGTCATCCTATGCATAGAGATCAAAGGGATGAATTATATGGTTACCATATTCAAGTAGGTTCTGAATATTGCGATTATACTATTCGGTCTATCTAGATATTGGGTACCATTATTAGATGGTCACTTTGATTAGTATAGAAAATTGGTTCCTGTACTACCGGCTTAGGTTCGAACTTGCGGGGTCACATATACTAGAGGTTCCTACTTGATCTAATGATTGATCTAGAGAAGTTTAATTAGTGAATTTGATCACCAATTAACCTAATTTGATTGAGTGATTATTTTTGGATCAAAACCAACTGAATTGGATTCATTTGGATTTGACCCGATTAGGTTATAAGATGATCTAATCATTAAGGAGTTTTAATCTCTGATTTGATCGGAGGTTTGGCTTGATTAATTTCTGATTTGATTAGAATTTAGCTGAGCCTAATTAAGTCTAAATAAGTTGAGTTTAATCTGATTTAATTGGACCTAACCAACTTGGATTGGATTGGTTCAATTGGATGATAAATAATAGACTAGTTGACTAGTCTTCCCATGCACCACATCACCCTTTGTTTTGTGCCATACTATCTCCACGAGAAAGAGGTTTCTCGTGAATATTTGTTCCATGTAAGGGAGGGCATGCATTCTTCCTTCTCACGCACCATATGGATTAGGTTTAATCTAGTTACAAGTTCAATTCAAATAGGATTTGAGTTTGAATGGGTAACCACTTGATCTAAACATTTTCCTCACGCCTCTCTTTATTTGTGCAATCTATAAAATATTTGATTTTATGGGCATGCAGAATATAAAGATCCCAACGAAGAGAGGAGAAAGCAATGGTGAGAAGGGAAAGTCTCTTCTCTGCGTGCGTGAGAAAAATCAGAAAAGAAAGAGTTCTAGGTGCAAGGATATTTGGGTGAGTGCATACCCTAGAATTTATCTAGGATTTGAGATTTAGATCTACGAGGAATGAGAGTCGTGAGTACATAGATTTTGGTGAAAATCTTTACTAAATCTCTTCTGCATTCATTGGAATTTGGAGCATTCGAAGATCCGATGAAGAAGATCAAAAGAGTTTGATCTGCATCAGCCTACAAAGATTTCTACATGAGCTAGCACTCAGAAGGAGTTGACCCAGATCAGGGTCTTGTGTGGATTATTCGTGGAGGTCAGACGTGTGTAGCTGTTTCGCAACGATCAGATCTATATCGAGAAGATCAAATTGTAGAGTTTTGAACACGTAGAGCAGTAAAAATAGTTTTACTGTAGTTGCTGTTTTTATTTTTAGATATGCATGCATATATGATACATTAGATCCTATAGCATGTAGGATTTTTAGATTAGATCTATAGCTCTTATTATTAATATGATTAATAATTTCTTCACTGCGTATATTTTTTGAATTTTTTTTAAAAAAAGTAGAGCTAGAAATCCTATGCGCTTCCTTTCACTTAGAATAGCTATAACTCTAATTTTAGGATCATATAATAGACATTAGATCCCAGCCTATCTTTATGAGCTTGATCGCACCCATAGATGATGAGATCTATGATCAGATGCTTGGTACGAGATCCTATTATTTTAGAAGGCTAGGACATGAGATCAGAACTTCCACATCTTCACATTCGTCTAGGGTTGATATCCATGTTGCTTGTGATGTTCGGCTGGCAGAGATACGAAAACAAACTACTGAGGATCGACTGTGGGCTGCTGAGTTGATTGCATGCATCAATGAGTATCAACTATTCTACATGTAAATGATGGCGCAGATGGTACAAATAGAGCAGATGATACAGTTGATGAGCCAATAGCAGACCGATCCGAACTCCTCCGAGCACTCTCCTCCTTTGACCCGTTCTCTTCCAAATACCAATGCTTGATGGGCAGTGACATATTTTTGTATATTTTTATTTTTATTTTAATTTTTTTATATTTATAAAAATACTTTCTATAATTATATTTTTATATAATAAAATAATAAAATTTATTTATAAATTTATTATGTAGATTTTTTATTTTAATTTTATAAATTATAAATATAAAATATTAAAAAGATAAATTAAAAAATATATTTATTTATATTTTTTTAAAAAATAATTTATGATGTAAATATTTTCATTGTAAATAATTTTTATTTGCGATAAAATTTTTACGTTGCAAAAAATTGATTATTTGCAATGAACAAATTTCATCGCAAAAAGTAAGTGATTTGTGATGAAAAAAATGTATCACAAATATCTTTTTTTGCAACAAAATTTTCCATCATAAACAAGAATTATTTGTGATAGAAAAATGTTCATCGCAAATAACCTTTTTTTGTGATGAAAATATTTTATCATAAATAATTTAAGTATTTTTGACTAATATTTTTCATCAAAAATAAAAAATTATTTATGATGTAAAATTTTAATTTTTTATTATAAATATTTTTATCATAAATAATTAAATAAATAAAAAAAATTATCGATGAAGATTTTTCATCATAAAAAAATATTATTAGTGATAAAAAATTTAATTTTATTGATAAATATTATCTACAATCCCATTTTTTGCGATGAAGAATTAGCGATAAAATTTCTGTCACTAATAATTATTAATGACAAAAATTTACTATTTGCGATGAATTTTTTACATCGCAAAGATAACTTTTGTTGTAGTATGGTGCCAGGCAAGGAGAGGTGGCGGGGCGGTAAGATCAAGATGGTGGGCGGTGGCTGAGGCAGTGGAGATGCTGAAAGGATATGTAGGAGCAGGCATCGAAGTGGGAGCCATCGAGGACGTAGAGGTGGGGGCTGAGGGAAATGGGGATGAAATTAGAGAGGTCGTAGAGGTGGGGACTGCAAGGGAGTGGGGGAAGCGGTGCCCAAGTGGCGGCGATGAGGTCAGAGAGGTATGGTAGAGCAAGGGAGGGATCCTCTAGGAAGAGGCAGGGGGAGGGATCCTTCGGTTGTCCTTTCCGCATCTTGTCCTTGGGCTACCGCACCCCGACTCCTTGCAAACTCCCAATCTCCTTATCAGTCTTAGGGACTAAACCCCACTTCCCGCTCGCTAGGCTGCCGTGTTGACGTCGGAGGTGGAGGTTGAGGCTTTCTTAGATGTTAAACATGGTTTTGAAGAGAGGGCATGTGAGCGCATATTTGACCATCATATTTTTCTCTTTTTTTTCGGACGGAAGCTGATGTCACATGGCAGATAGAGGTGCCTCTATTTTATACACTTGGTGGATGGAGGCAGAAGTTTCCATTTTAATATATATACTAGTCAAAGACCTAAATGTTGTGTAGAGTGGATAATTATGATCTATAATTATTAAAATTTTTTAATAATAAATATTTTTTAAATTTTTAATCATTTATTTATTTATTTATTTATGATATATATATATTATATATTTTTTATTATTTTATAAAATAATATATTTTTTTTTCTTTCTTTCTGTAATTATTTAGAAGACCCACGGGAGGTAGTGGCATGGAAAGCAAGAGAGAATGAATTTGAGAGAGCCTCTCATTAATTTTGTAGTATAAAAGCATCATCTGAGAGGGTTTTAAAAGGGTTGATACTGTGCTTGTAGCAGCCCTCCACTTTCATTAATGGATTGTTTAATGGATATGAAAGTTTAGGTGAGTTAGAAAGATTTTGCTTAAAAGTATTTGAAAAATTTTGGATCTATTTTTTTCTCATCATGTTAGGAGATTGTTGTTTGCAAGATCATAGCCTTCCAATTCCAAAAGAAACCATCATTTAAGAAAGGATTTATAGTCTTATCTGATGCAACAAGATAGTAAATAAAAAATAAAAAAAAAAGATTAAAATCAGTTCACCATTTTGATAGATTTTGGATCTAAAAAAAAATTCAACACTCACCTTTCCTCGATTTCTTAACTGCCAAATACCCAGAACACCACCATTCTTAATTTTTTATATTATTTAAAAAACTAACAGAATACCAAAAAAATAATAAACAAAAGTTAAAAATAATTATTAAAAAAGATACCATCAAACTCATCTTTTTCTTGAAGGATGGAAGGGCTCGATTCTACTGCCCATCCCCTTGCTTGCCCATGGTGCCCCCGCCACCATCCCCCCAACTAAAAGAGATAAAAATTCAAAGAAAGAGGTAAGGGGAGCGAAAAGTGACATACTTCATCATTAGTATCTTATAAACTTTTGGAGGCTATTAAATATAGAGATTTGACTTTAAAATTGATAGAGTGCCATACTTTATTTATAGATAATTTATTAGATTTGATCTAATTTGATCCGATGGATCGATTCAGATCTTAAAACATATTATTTTTAAAAAATAATAAAAATATTATTTTTTAAAAATAAATTAGTATATTATTATTTTTAAAATAAAAAATAATAACTTATTTTTTAAATAATAATAAATTAATATTTTTAAAAATATATTATTATTATTATTATTATATTTTATTTTTAAAAAAAATAATATTTTTTTTAAAATATTATTTTCATCTCTTATCCCTCCCCTACTTTTATTTTTAAACTATTATTTTTTTTAAATTTTAAAATACTACTTTATTATTATTTAAAAATAATATTTTAAATTATTAATAATATAATAATAATATTTTTTTCCCCTCCTCCTTTCTAAATATTTTTTTTCTTTTTTCTTCTTTTTTCCCCACTCCCTTCCCTTCCCTACCTCCTACCACCTCCCTCCCCATCTTGCCCCCACCGCATGAGGCCTAGATCGCGGCCATCCGTGCCGCCTCCATTATCGTTCGTGCCGCACCTACTATCTGCACGACCATCAAATCCGCTTTCCTAGCTCCGGCATCACCAACCCCCCTCCCATCCCCTCTTCCGGCTCCGACACTACCACCACCCCTCGCCTCCCCTCTTTGGCCCCTGGCACCTCCCACACCTCCCCGGCCCTCGGGACCGCCCCCCGCAGGGAGGGTCCCCACCATCCCTTGCCCCCCCTCGCCATGAGGCCTAGGTCACGATCATCTATGATCTCCCCATCGCAGCGTTGTCCCATTGCCGTTCGCGCCGCATCTGGCTCCGCATGACTATCAAACTCCCTCCCCTCCGCTCTCCTAGCTCCGGCACCACCAATCCACCCCCTCTCCTCTCTTATTTCTTTTTCCATCTTTTTCTGGGAAGAAAGAAGAATTGGGGGAAAGTAGAGAGCTCTAAAGAGCGGTGGAAGTGTCAAGAGAAGAAGCCGTCCAAAATGATTGTAGAAGATGGGAGGCTTAGTGCGGCCGAAATAGTCGATTTCATATGGCAAAACTAAAGTCTCTCTGCTTCCACCTTTAGGTCTGGCGATCGGGCCAAGTTGGAGCTGGGCTTATCGTGGCCGGAGCAGGATGGCGGCGAGTGGGAGGCAAATCCGGTGGCCTGGAAGCAGGCTTGGCATATGTTGTTGGTAGATCCTGTGAATTACTTGTGTCAGGACCCGAAACCCCTTCGTCGGTCTCTCAGCACCTCCTCTCCCTACTTCCATTGTCAGATCTGACGATCGGGCTGAGGTGGAGCGAGCCTTCTCATGGCTAGAATGGAATGGCTGCGAGGTAGAGGCAAATCCGACGGCTTGAAAGCAAGTTTGGCACATGTTATTGGTAAATCCCATGAATCACTCGTGTCGAATGCGAATATTTTTGTCCGTAAAAATTTTGGCACGTCAAAAAAAGAGCAGTATGTGGCGAACGAATTTTATTCTTCGTTTTAATATATATAGCTTATAACTCAATACGATGCAAGGACGATAACCAAATAAGGACTAAAATTATTTAATTAATATTTATTTAATAAATAATTTTTTTAGAATTTTTCATTCCCCCCCCCCAAGGCCTATTTAATTGTACAAATGATTATTTCATTGTCTTGATTGATGGGATGGGATTTCCCGTTGGGGAAGAGTGGTGAGATGGCTCTCCTTGCGGATCCGATAAGATTAGAAGCGTTTGATCCGAAGGAACCGATCTTTGTATCCCACGGCACTGAAACGGGTCCCAGTCCGATGACCATATCACCGTACGAACGAAGCTAGTCCCCGCTTCCACGTCTCCAACTCGTAAGAAACAAAAGAAAGACATGAATGGCAAGCACGCATTCGTTGCGGCCGCCGCACCCGTGAAGTCACCGGAAGACCGCGCACGAAGTTTATCCGTTTCCAGCCACATTAAATCGTCCAATTTCCAAGCTACCTGGTTCCGATTATTCGCTGCAGAAGACTACTTCAGTTATCCTTTCCCTGTCTCTTCGTCCTTTTCTTCGCCCCTCCCTCAATCCCCATTGATTTCTTTAAATCCGTTCTCTCCAACTACCAGGACGACGACGGGACGAGGTCGAGGAGTCGCGGGTAACTCTAACCCTCACCTTATTTCTTTCACCAGCAGCGGCGCTATGTCGAGCCTCGGAGGTCTCGTCAAGACCCTCGCCATGAAATCGGAGACTGTGTTCCAGACTTACCGCCGGGACCTGGAGGAGTTCCGCTCTGGCCTGAAGAAGGAGACTGCGGCGCTCCGGGCGGCCGCCGCCCGCGTCGTACGCGACCTCCCGTGCTCCCTCGAGGCCGGCGCCACCGCTGCTCAGGAGTCCGTCGGTGGCTCCGTCGCCGGGATCCTCGCCCAGGGCCGGGAATCTCTCCTCCACCCCCGCGAGTCCTCTGTGCCGCAGAAGGCCACGGAGATCTCGTCCAAGCAGCATAGCAGGTTCGAGGCGCACGTTCTTGCCGTCCGGTGCGATCACAAAACGTTCTTGGAAGAGCCAGAGGATGGGGAGGATTTCAAGACCTGGAAAATAGGGTTTGAGTTGGCGGAGAAGGAGGAGGAAATTGAGAGGCTTGGATATGAGAATGAGATTCTAAAGGGTGTTATTGAGAAGCTTGTGCCCGATGTATTGGATTATGAGACCTTCTGGAGTCGGTATTTCTACAAGATTCATATGCTCAAGCAGGCGGAGGATGCCCAAGCGAGGTTCATGAGAAGGGTTATTTCGAGGGAAGACGAGCAGGAGGATTTGAGTCGGGAGGTGGATGATGATAAGGAGAAGAAGCAAGTAAAAGAAATTAGAGGAGAAGAAGAAGACAAGGAGGTGGAGAAAGGAATTTGTGTGGGTTTGGGTTCGATGGAGGAGAAGGAAACCATTCAAAGGTCCCAGGTTGAACAAGCAGTCGAGTCGATAGTAGGAAATGCTGAAAGAAATGGTGATGTTTGGATATCCATATTGAATGAGAAGATGCAAGAGGAGAAGAAGGTGGAGGCTGGAGAGTGCAAGCTGTCGGAAGATGATTTTGAGTGGGATGCGATCGAGGATCTTGGGGAGCATGATGATGAGATAGTGGTAGGTCCCAGTGAAAGTTTGTGTAAGGTGGATTTGCACAAGAGACTTAGTGCTGCTGAAGAGGATGACGTTCTGAGCTGGGACATTGAAGATGATGATGATGAACCCACTAAGCCTTGAAATTTGGCTCAAGGAATGTTGGCCATTGAATTTATTATGCATATATGTCCATGTTTAGATTTTCTTGCTTTTGAATAGGTCTGCTTTCGATGGTAATTGTTTAGGTTTTGTTATTTGTTTTCATTAAATTGGATATATATATATATATATATATGTATTTGGCTCAAGGAATTAATAACATCGGATATTAGTTGGGCATGTTTCCCTCTTATCTGTTTCACCGATATGGAGTGTTGTTTGCAATTTAAGTTCCACTTAATGCTTTCAAACTCCATGGTTTTTTTCTTAATTTTTATTTGTCTGTTTCTTGTTTAGCTAGGATCTGAAAATCTTCCATGATAATGCCTAAGAATATGAGCAGTAATTTTCTTGAACCTTGACCGATGCTTGTCCCTATCTCTTGTTTATTCTTTATACCATGAATAACTCCATGATATATTACCATTTTTGTATCTTTGGAATCTTCATAGATATTTTCTTAAAAAAATTGTTAATTAAGCGGTGTTACTGGTTTATAATGGATTTTTATGTACTTTCCTGCTTCTTGTTTTTGCTCAGAGGAGTTGATTATTTTCATTGCAGAAAAGAATCCAACCTTCGTTTCTTTAGAAGTCTCAAGTATTGACACCATTTTTGGTCTCCCTGGTTTCTTACCTAACTAGTGCTGGGTAACTTGTAAATTACAACAAGCATATGCATGTAATGTGCAAAAAGTGCGGATATCGTTCAAATATTTATTTATTTTCCCTAGATTATTCATTATGCAATCAAGATGAAAAATCTCTAATTGTTTTGATGGATATGCATTTGGTTGCTCAAACAGGAATGCCTATGTGTCAAACTTGAGGCTCAGTCTTTTCCATTGATGATAGTGGGCAGCATCATCTTTCATACTTTCATAGGCATCTCAAATAATTCACTTAAATCTTGGTATCAGAGAATCTATGAAGAAATCCAATAACAGGTATAAGTCAGCAGTCTAATAGTAAAACTAGTTTTGCAAACACTGATTTGCATCATAATTGTAATATGAGGTTAGCAAACAAATGCTTTGATATGACCAATGTGTTCAATAGAACTTGTCATGTTGAGAATTAGTAGCATAATTCATTCCATAGGCCTGTATTGTCCATGCAACCAAACTATGTCAGGACCACTTGATGCATAGGTAGGAAAGTAGTTACAATTGGTTTGGTTGAATCCAGCATTGCCTATCTGGTTACCGGTCAATGATTGATTGATTAATTAGCTATGAGAAAAGACTTTTTAGGCTAGTCAGGTTTGCGCACTTAGTTCACGGCTGCTTGGTTTACATGTCTCTGAAAAATAGTTTTTAAGGCACTTTTTTATGGTTCTAGATCATGTTGTTAGTAGCATTGAAACATCAATCATAGTGGGAGCATTACTGCTTACCCTCCTAATATATGCACATAGATATTTATGTGTGCATAGTTGCAAGTGTTCCAAAAGGGCATCTAGAATGTTGCTTGAGTTACATTCTCATGTAAAAAAAAATCAGAAAAAAGAAAAAAAAAAGAAAAAGAAGAAGTGCCAATTCCTGTACTGCAGACCTTGGTATTAGGTGTGCCACGTGATTTGGTACTCAAAGTTAATTATAATATTCCAGTGGTTCTTGCTTCTGAGTGCTGCATATTATCAATGGAAGCAAGATGAAACAAAATTACAGGCAAATTATAGGACGGAATGGCTGCTAGCATAGAAGTTTGCTTGGATCTAGTTCATGCCCAAAGTTCATTTTTTGTACCGAGCTTCTTATTAATAATTTAATTTGTTTTGATTGTATGACTAAGTACCCTTTTCTTGTCTTGAGATATTTTAGCATCATATTGAAGTGATAGGTCTAGGTTTTGTTGTTGACATGACTTATAGAAATAGTTTAGAAGTGTTTGGAGGTAAAAATAAACTAGTGCAAAATATTTACAAGCTACCTGAACAAAATCCTTATCAATGTCTTTATTAACCAAATTTGTCTTGGTAGACTGAATGGTATTGCAAATTGGTTAATTTTAATACCAGTTCAAAATTCTTAGCAATTGATTGATCCATCTTTTGATGTACATCTGCTTTAGTATGCATGTTCTCCTGTATCGTCTGGTTGACCATATTGTTTCATTGTCAGGGAAATATGCAACAAGTTTGGAAATATGTAGTTAAGTAGTTACGCTCCATCAATTTTTGGTCTCTTCATTGCAATAGTCAAAAATATAAATGTTGCCTCTTGGGTATATCTAAATCGAACTTAATCGATACTTTGTGGAGCTTGTTGACCATCAAAATAAAATTGTGAAGGTAAAGTTTCACAATTTGAGAACATTATTATGCGTCTTAGGAAAAGAATTTAGAAACATGGTTGCATGGAACAAATGTTTTTTAGAACCTCAGTTACAAGAATCAGTTGATTGTATGGATTAAAAGATGTTATTAAATGTATCTCTGTATTGCTTGATGGATTTCTAGATGGCTACTTCTAAGGTAGTAAGAGGCCAAGGTAACAGAAACCCTGCTAGTTGATATGCATTTCTTGTCTTTATGAAAATCTTTACCATATGCAAAAAGGTGACTTATTAAAATAAGGACGTTAGATTAGGAGGCTTTTTATTTTATGTTGTGGAGAAGTTTCTCATATTCAGATTAGGACTTGCAACAGGGATGAAGTCTGAATAGCAAAAGCAACAGCTGAAGAAAGTGCAGGAATTTTCTTGTATTTTCATAGACTTAACAAGTAATTCTCTTCCTAGGTGAATTTTAACTAATGAATGGCAACATCCATTTGGCTTCATTCTAACTTAATAAGTTTTTCTTATCTTGTATTGATTGAATGTGTGGACCTTGTAAAGACTGGAGAAAAATATTGGAGTTGACGAGTGTTGGTGTCAATGTTCGCATATGGACCGTCGGACATGTAGATCAAGGTTGTGAAAGCATCAAGATGCTATAAGTTTTGCATCAAAGTGAGCATCCAATGTTGCTGAGGTTGCTTTAATGATTGTTTGCTTTAAGTACTCCTGTAATTTTGACAACATCTGGTTGCTTGGTTTTACTGCTTATCAAGATTGTGGGGTTTGGGTTGTCTGTGGCATTTTACTTTGACTGTTCTGCTTCACAATTCCAAGCACATTTTATGGTGTACGCATGACCTGTGGCGTTCATCTCTTTCTTTAATTGGTGTTGGTATTGAGGCCTTGTTGGAGGGTTTCAGATCATTATTTATTCCATGACTTACAGAAACCAGGGCATAACCAGAAATCATAAAGTATAAGGGTGATATCTGTGTACCATTTCATGAACGAGCAAAAGAGTAAAGGCAAGGTTAGGAGAAAGATCTAAAGCTGCATTTATCCTAGCTAATTTTGGATTCTACATGATCAAGCCTTTGGCAAATCCTCTGGCTCATAATCAATTTACATAATAAAGGTGTAAATAGTGATTTTCTTATGTGCTCTCTATGCATGATTGTTTAGAATCCTGTGTGGCTTGCTCTGTGTTAGCTTAGCTTAGGGGCCTCTAAGCAGAATTCTTGGTAGAGATTATCTTACGGTACATTAACAAAAGCAAAAGAACCGATGATATTATGTCTAAACTATACAATGAAGCATTCTTGCTCTCGCTGTAGATAAGAGATTTCACTAGGAGTTAATATGCAATCAAACAAATTAAGAGGACCTTGGCTAACTCAACCTTTGGAAGAGCTGAATCAGGATTCACCTTGCATATTGTTTTATCATGACATGATACTGAATGTTGCTTTGCTTCTATTACCGTAATTTGCGTCCAAACAGTTTTGTTTATTTTATTGCAATGCAATTCACTGAATTGCATTCATAAAATAAAATGTCAATCTAATCTAGAAGATGATCCAATCAGATTTATTACTCGTCTAATTTATATCACCCCCTCCCTACCATATACTGCGCAAAAGTCCTAGTGTTCCCATTCAAGACGGGATTGGGCATTCTTGAAGGGGAATAATACGAATTAATCCATTTAAGAGCTATCAAGAACCTCCGAGAGGTGTCTTGTGCTGCTACAAGCAGTGATTGATCGATTTTGTTATACATATTTTCAAACTCATATACTTAACAATAGCCTACAATCAGGAATGATACATCCAATTCAAGGTGTGTCGAACCATACAGATGGCCAATTGGGATGGTTCCAACTTAAAAAATGGAACAACGGTGAGGAGGAAAAAGACATGAGAGGAAAAGAGAGAGAGAGAGAGAGAGAGAGAATTAGGAGAGGAAAAGGTTAGAGAGGTCGTTGGAGGCCTACCAAGGCCACTAGAGGGCTATTGAGGCCTTCAAAGTTCTATTCTCCTTCGTAGAAAGAAAAATAGAGAGAGAGAGAAGAGGAGGGAGAGAGAGGAACGAAAGGAGTGGGAGAGAATAAGGAGGTTGGTGATGGCTGTCGGAGGGTCTTAAAGTCTTTCGGATCTTAAAATCTTTCGGAGGATGGGATCTTTCTTCCCACCCTTTGTCGGATCAAAAATAAGAGTGACCATCCCTATTTCAATCATGGTTCTTTTTTTTCATTATGATCCATGATGAAGTTGGCACCGCTATTGCCGGCTTTACTATCCCACCCTTTAGGGGCTTCCATTGCCCTCCGACAGCTACTGTGAGCTTTTCCGTCCTCTCCTTCTCCTCCCCCCCTCTCTCTCTTTCTCATGGTTTGGAGTTCCCCACTCCTCCGATCATTGGAGGGTCTCCGCAGCTCTTTGGCAGCCACTACCGGCATCTCTACTATCTCACTCTCCTTTCCTCCCCTTTTTCTCTCTTTTTTCTCTCTCTGGTTCTCCTTCTCCCCTGCTTTTTTTGCCGTGTCGATTCGGATCCGGTATGGAATAGTATGAGGGTGTACTAAATTATACCACCAGCCGGCCAACATAAGATGCGGTTTCGGCATGATGAATCTTCTCTACATACATGAGTTACATGAATCCTGAAGTTATATACATTAGATTTATGCTTTGAAGTGGAGAAACTTGGGGGTTTTAGATCAAACTTCAGAATCCATTTTACCAAGAGGACAAACACCTTAAGCAATGAAATCCTTTATCAAAAGCTAATATCAAACTAGATAATTTCTTGTTAAAAAAAATGAGAAAACTAGATAGTTACTAAAAACTAGATGAACTGGCCAAGTCATGTATTACTTGACTTCAAAGTCGTGTGCAGGGGCACGGGAAGGGAGCGGGTGACTTCGGCTGTGCGGAAGGCTCTCATGTTGGTAGGAGTTCGCATGTCGTGGATGTGTATGCGGTGGGCTCTAGGGCCTCCAATCCTATCTGTTACGTGCACAACAGCGTGGGGGACTTCATGGCCCCTATTTCGATGGCTTTGGAGGCGCCGATCCAGTGGGTGCACATGTGGAAGAGGCATCGAGCTCTATCGAAAAGGCTTTAGGCCCTCTTCTCTCTCGCAAGGTGGGGAAAAGCTTTTGATTTGAAAGTCATGAAAAGGCTTTATGCTTAGAGAAGATGAGACATGAGAGCTGGCTTTTTCATAAAAAAAAAAAAAAAAAAAAGTTCAATCTCAAAAGCAATCTTTTTATCTTTTTGTGCTGGCCCACGATGGAGTAAATATCAATTACTATAGGGTGATGGGATAAGCATTATTGCGCCTAAGAAGCCAAGTCAAATACTTAAAAAAAAAAAAAAAAAAAAAAAAAAAAAAAAAAAAAAAAGAAGCACGGTGGCTAGCGGGCGGAGGATCAAGGGCCTCTTGTGGAGGGTTGCTCATAGATGGCTTCGGTCGCGTCCGACGTGCAAGTATTTTCATATTGTTCTGATACGTCGTTTCGATCGTAATGGTCTAGATGTATACTCACTTATATGAAGATTACACCATCACAGCGGTAATGTTATGGAGACGGCACCGGTAGAGGATGACACGCACCGAAGAGGCCTTGATTGGAGGAGGATCATGCAGAGAGGTGGCGGTGCCACCGAACCCGCTTCGGCACGTGGTGTAGAAGGCCGGAGATGCACAGGAAGAGGCTGCATATTGCCGATGGATTGCCGGGAGGAGGTTGTGCCATCGATTTGACCTATGATGTCAACGTCAGAGAAGCACGCGGTGCACAGGAGGAGGCCGATCTGGTCTCGGTGTGTGATGGAGAACATTGGAGATGCACGGGGAGGCGGCAGTGCTGCCGATCCAGCTTTGATGCGCGACGGAGAAGATCTTAGTCTGCCGATGAAGCGCTGGGAGGTGGCGACACCATCAATCTAGCTTCGGCGTGGCCCGGAGAAGCTCGAGACTGTGCGGGGAAAGTTGCGGATCTGGCGTTGGAGGAGAGTTGGGCATGCTGGATTGCGGTAGAGCTGGCGACTGTGGGTGCTTTTTTTTTTTTTTAATCTATCACTTGCCGCAGGACGGGACAAGTTGAAAAGGGAAGAGCTAGTGCAACTTTCAAAGCATACATTTGGTTCGTCGCGTGCCTCCAACAAAGTCAAAGTCAGCAGATCCAAGGTATTCCTACGTCTTCGAGCTTCATATTTTTAATAATTTTGATGATCAAAATATTTTATATTTTAAAGATTTTACTATTTTTTTATCTGGATGCTATCAAAAATTTTAATTTAAATTTTAAATATATTTGAATATAAATAAGAAGGCAAGAACAATAAGGGATTTCTATAATCTCTTTTCTTATTTGAGATTTTTTTTTGATTAATTTTTTTTTTTCATCTAGAGCTCCCCAACTTCGAGCGATAATTTTTAGGCCTCATTAACTGATCAAATCTAATCGAAGTATGGTAGATCTGGAGAGAATTTGATAGAAATATGATTGATCTACAGATGGTTGGGCTTGATTCGTATTTGGCCATTGGTGGATGATCAGATCCGGTCAGCATTGCAGCAATGCGATAAAATTTTTTTCATTACCCGTGCATCGTCATTCCATCGCATCGTTTGGATCGCAATCATCTAGGCATATACTCATTGGACTGGGACATTGAATTGATCCGTGCTTATCTCCGCAGTCGATGGAGGTGGCGGTGCTGGTGGTGAGGGCGACGTGCGGGCCTTGCTACCGGCATGGGCTCCTTCATTTCTAAAAGAGGTGTCATTGAGATGCTATAAAGAAACTTTATGTGGCACCATCGTATACTTGCTTTGATGACCTGATGTGAAGATTGCACCATTCCTCTATCTATTGTTGTTTGAAACTATTTGTTTTAGAAGCGGAGCGGTGGGTCTCACGCAGGGGTGCTGGAGTGACCTGCAAAATAAAGTTCGAGCAGGAGGATTTGACTCCAGTAAGGATCTTCCGACTCTCAAATTGGCAGAGAATGAAGAAGTAATAACGAATTTTCTGAGAGAAATTTCTTTTTTACCTGGATTCTCAGGGCTTATGATATTTATAGAAAAAATGCTTTGTGGACGTTATATTATTCCGCTAATTTCGGACAATTAATCATGCCATTATGGATGAGATATTCGCTCTGCGAGATCAAGAGATTCGAATATCTTTTTCTTCTTTATAAGCTGGATGAGTAGTGTCATCTCATTGTACATGAGAGTTCCATATATTAATTACATGAGTTGTTCAAGAGCTAAGAATATTAGCCTTCATATGCTCTCCATGTGGGGATATTTATTATTTTTGGCTTTTTCTGCATGGCATGAGTGGTTGCCATATGTGTCAGAAGATCATTAATTGAGATGTCAAAGTAGACCATGTGATGGATGGAACCCTGATAGAATCTCAGTTGAGTACATATATGGCCAAGTTTTAGCTTGCATAGCTCTTCCCATACCTAAAATAGCTCATCCCATATCTTGGATAGCTCATAGCAGTAGAGTATAGCCATTCTATAGCTCTTCTAGGATATGAATCCGAAGCATTGAAAAATACCTCCATAATAATACTTGCATGATTTGCCCTTAGATTTGTGTGGAATAGTTGCATGTTAGAAAGAGATGGTCGCATGTTTCTTCTTCAGTGCAACATAAGGGGCGGAATGGTTGAACATCAATATTCCTTTTCCTTAGACTGGTCGCTGTTAGGATTTTCTAATTGTAAATTTCCGTTATATCAATATTATGCATAAAAAGAAACTTTTATTATATCAAATTGTAAATGTACTTTGTGATTGGGCATCCCTCTGAATTTGTAATGTTGGTTTCCATTGCTTGGAAAAAAGATAACCACCTTAAAAATCTCAGTTCTTTTCTGGGTTTCAAATAAAACATCTTAAAAAAAAAAAGAAAAAAAAATCTTAGAAATAGTTTTGGAAACTTAAACTTCTTCAATAAGTCTGGTTGGTTTGTAAATCCTAGCTGGATCTATGAGTTTGTCTCTTTGTAATGTTGAAACATATCGAAGATACCACAAGAATGTATGACAACGTTAAGTACTTCATGAAGGAATAACTTATAAATTAGGGACTCCGGTTTTGTCAAACAATGGTATCTGATCTTCTAGAAGATTGCTATGTTTCAATGGATAGATTAATCATGATTTCTCTGTCGTTGGATCTAGCTTAAGGCTTGCTTGGAGATATAAGCTTATTGTCTCCTGTGATTTTGCCAGGGAGGATCCAATGGCAAAAAATTCTAACCTTAGGATTCCATGCCAAAAAGCAATATAATTAATATCAAAAGAACCAGTGAAGCATAAACCTCTGATATGGCCAATAGGCATTGTATGGCAATAAAAGTCTCCATCATAATTATTGGGGATAAATCCCATTCCTACCGAACTTCAGTTTGATGCTCGGCCTAATGCAACCGGTAGCCATGGAAGAGCTTCAACGGATAAGTCCTCAGCGGCCGAACTCTCCAGCGGTCGAACTTCTCAACGGCCGAACTTCAGACAGACTCCCTCAAAAGTCAAACTCCCTCCGTACTCCTTCAGTCGGACTCCCACGAGAGCCGAACTCTCTCCGCGCTCCTTCAGTCGGACGCTTATAGAAGCTGGACTTTTGCCAAACTTCTTCTTCGATCGAACTCCTCTAGAAGTCGAACTCCTTTCGGATCGCTCCTACAGACGGAATCCTCTAAGGACCGAACTCCCTCTGGATCGCTCCTACAGATGGACTCCTCCAAGGGCTGAACTCGTTCCAGATATCTCCTTCGACCGAACTCTTCTTGGATGATTCCCTTCAAATGTATCCCCCTTAGGAGTTCGAGCTCACCTGAAATAGATATACGCCGAGATTTTCACCTATGGCTATTGAACCTCGACGGTATGGCCGCCACTACCAGTCTGGTGGCACATCTCCCTCTGCAATAAGCCCCATGTGGCCCACGATCGAACGACATGGCCACCACTACTGACGACACCACTCTCTCCATAACCAGCCCCATGCGGCCCACGATCCGTCAGTATGGCTGTCACTATCCATCGGACGATGTCTTCCTCTCTGTACCAAACTCCATGCGGCTCTGAGCGGCCCACGATCAGACGGTATGGCCATCACCATCAACTCGCTACAAGCTCTGCCTATAAAAAGGGATCCTCTAGATATATTTTCTAGGAGCACTCCTCTCCCCTCTAAAACTCTAAGCTCATTTCTCATTGCTGAGCACTCCATTTCTGTTGGCCAGAAGAGCTGACTTGACCATCGGAGGGTCCTGCCAGAGCCACCACCATCGACTCCGGATGGAATTTTATTTTGCAGGTCACCAACGGCGACCTCATCCTCCTCCACTTCAGCTCGATCCGGCATCAACCAATTTCTGCACCAACAGAATTGATGCTAGAAAGAGGGCCCTCTACCCCTGAGGTTCTCCTATTCTTAAAGGAGTGCTCAGCGACGACCTCTCTCTTTCCTCTCTAGAGATCTCTCTTCTTCCTCTCCAAAATTCTTTTCCAAGAGAAAATGCCTTCCAGGAGAGCTTCGATCCGATGATCGACGGCCTCCACGGTCCGATCCAGTCCAGATCCATCTGCTCTTGCTTTAGTCCCAGCAACTCAGATTTCACTTATACCCACGGTACATGCGGAGCAGTTCAACCTACTGATGTAGTGGATTCAGAGCCTCACCGAGATGGTGCAGGCCATATAGCAGCTTTCGGTGGTGACTCCACTAGGAAACCCGCCATCGGGATGTCGAAAATTGGCCCCAAGGAAGAGTACTCGGGCTAACGGATCCATCACCCCTGAAAAGGAGAAACAGAGAGTAGAGGATCCATATTCGGATCATGGTTCTCCTCTGAAGGAGACCTTCTCCATTTGTAGCCGGAAGCCCCCTAAGATCTGCAACCAAGACGACGCCCTCGATCACAGACTGTGAGAGATAGACCGATGGATCGAGGAGCTCAGCCACGTCACCATGGCTCACTTTGACAACGTTCGCACCGATCCTCCTTTCTCCCCCCATCTAGAGGGGGATGAAGTTCTTCCCCAGGAGGTTTCATAGGAGGGCGAAATAAAGTTCGGCCACGCTCATAACCTTCCCAGCGCAAGCGAGGCCAAACTTCCCCTCGAGCTCATCTTCAAGGAAGCTCCGACAAAGGGGCATGAAGTTCTCCTCCAGAAGATTTCATGGGAGGGTGGAAAAAAGTTTGGTCGACCTCCCCTCGAGTGCGAGCGAGGCTGAACTCCTTCTCGAGCTCGTTCCGATAGAAGGGCGCGAAGAAGTCCTCTCCCAGAAAGTTTTACAACTACGCCCCCTCAATGTTTCGAGAGATGAGAGATCTTTATCTCTAGCCAAGATTGATGCGAGCGCTGCGGAAGGATCTAATCTCTAAGCCGAGGTTGATGCGGTCGCTCGAAGAGATACTTATCTCTAGCCGAGATTATCAACGATGCGCTTGGGGGAGATCTTATCTCCTGCAGCTGAGGTTGATGCGGGAGCTCGGAGAGATCTTATACTCCTGCAGTCAAGATTGGCCCAGACCATCGGGAAGATCTTTATCTCCTGCAGTCGAGATTGATGTGGGCGCTCAGGGGAGATCTTATCTCCGCAACCCGAGGTTGGCTCTGGACCTTGGAGGAGATCTTATCTCCTGCAATATCGAGGTTGATGCAGGCGCTCGGAGGAGATCTTATCTCCTACAGCCGAGGTTGGCCCGGTGGCTCGTGAGAGAATCTTATGTCTCGCAGTCGAGGGTTGACTAACGATCGCTCGAGAGAGATCTTATTCTAGCCGAGGTTGTCTCGGACGCTTGGAAGAGATTTTTTCTCTAGCCAAGTTAACTACGGTCGCTGGGAGAGGATCTTATCTCTAGCCGAGGTTAACGTGGGCGCTCGAGCTGAGAGATCTTATCTCTAGCCGAGGTTGACGCGGGCGCTTGAAAGAATCTTATCTCTAGTCGAGGTTGTCATGGTTGCTTGAGAGAGATCTTATCTCCTACAGTCGAGGTTGATGCGGGCGCTCAGGGAAATCTTATCTCCTACAGTCGAGGTGTCGACCCTCAGGGGAGATCTTATCTCCTAGCAGTCAGAGGTTATGTGGCACTTCCAGGAGATCTTATCTCTACCACAACGATGACCAATCGCTCGGGGAGATCTTATCTCCTGCAGTCGAGTTGACACGATCGCTCGGGAGAATATCTTATCTCTATCAACGTATGATGCGGTGCTCGAAAGAGATCTATCTCTAGCCAGGTTGTCATGGTTACTCGAAGAGATCTTATCTCTAGCCGAGGTTCCACGGTCCGCTCGGGGAGATCTTATCTCTCTAGCCGAGATTGACACAGTCGTCTCGGAAGAGATCTTAACTCTAGCCGAGGTTGTCACGGTCGCTCGAGGGAGATCTATATCTCAAGCCGAGTTGACGTAGACTTGGAGCCCAATCTTCGACTTGCTCGCATTAGGATGAGGTTTCTCCCTGTTGCCTAATGGCTATAGGAACACATTAGGGCAGTTGTCTGGGCCTCTCCTCCCATCTTCGTCTAAAATGAATGAAGACCTTCGACTTTGCTACAGTTAGGATGATATTCTCTTCCTGTTCCTAATGGACTGTGGGGGCACATGAGGGCCATTGTTTGGCCTCTTCCTCCAATCTCATCTAAAATGAACGAGGTCTTCGACTTTGCTCACATTAGGATGAGGTCCTCCTCTTATTTCTAACGACTGTAGGAGGTATATAAAGTATTATCTGGGCCCTCTTCCCCCATCTTGTCTAAAATGAACGAGGCCTTCGACTTTGTTCACGTTAGGAATGAGATTCTCCTCCTATTCCTAACGGATTGTGGAGGCACATAAGGACCATTATCTGGGCCTCTTCCTCTATCTCATCTAAAATAAACGAGGCCTTCAGCTGGCTCATGTTAGGACGAGATTCTCCTTCTGTTCCTAACATAGCCACTATTGATTGCTTCTTTCCTAGCATCATGTAGTTTTTGCATCGAGAAACAATAATGTTGAAATGGAGGAGTTTTATTGAAGAAAAGTTATCGACAGTATGTTCTTGGATTCTCCAAGTCTCAAGGTCGTGGGAGCGTTGTTCCTCGTCCATTGGTGGTCCTAGTTGTGGTGGCGCCAAATTAATTGCTTCAGGCACGGCATCTGTGA
>QRFJ01001916.1:220479-358123 GCA_006176705.1 Cocos nucifera
AAATTACAAAGGTCGGATTTATCCGACAACAAAAGTCAAAAAGGAAAATACATAGAAGTCAATCAACGATCGGGGTCATCGACTGCGATCGCATCAATCACAGCCATCGCCAATGCCATTTCTTCTGTGGAAGGAAGAGCTTCTAAAATAGTCCCTCCCGAAGCTGGAGCAGGCTCTTTAGTTGCCGACATTGATTTAGTCGGAGACACTTCCATGATCAGAGAATCTATCATCGGAGCAGCTTCCACCGACTCATCCTCCTCATCGACCTCTTCTAAGTCGAAATCGAGAAGGAGGTTGCGGCTCAGATCCAAGTCAAGATACACTTGGCTGACTGCATCCCTGCCATCTTCATAGCCAGTCAGATAGGCAAGATGGCTAGCTACAAGGAGTTCTTCTTTAAAGTCTTTTCGATCTTCAGAACTCCTCCAATGCTTGCTCCTTTGCCCGACTCAATTGCCCGGATCGATGCTACTTCGACTTTGGAAGACTTTAATTTCTTTCGCTCCTCCAGTTTTTCGAGGCAGCTGTCCCGTTCCTTTCGGAGTTGGCTAGCTTTGTGCCTCTTCCTTTGGATCTGAAACACTTGGGTCTTAATGATGTACTTAGCCAACTCTTTATTGGCCTGGATCGATACTAGCTCAGATTGCATAGCTCCTAATTCGGAGTGCACTAAATCCATGTCGTTATTTGCCGACTCCAAGTTGGCACGTGCCAACTCCAATTCGATCTTGAGTCGGGAGTTCTCTTCTTCAAGTTTCTTCTCCCGCTCTTCCATCTCCTCTCTATCGGAGATGGCTTGAAGATGTTCGTGGGCAGCATCTCTTTTAGCTTTGATTGTCGCCACTTGATCCGATCATTTCTTACGAGTGTCGGCGTAGGCTCGAAACCCCTTGTCCAGCACCGACACATCATGGACGACCTGAAAATAAAAAAAAATATATATATAATAAATTAGTATTAACATGATGAAGAAAAGTCAAAGTAAAAAGAGGAAAAAAGGATACCAACTTACCGAAATCATTGCAGAGTAAAAGGAAGAAAAAATCTCGCCCAAGGTTGGGTTCTTCTGGATCCGTTTGTCGGTCGGGAGGAGTATGGCTTCTATCAAATGCTTTGCTAGAGCCAGATTTTGCAAAGCCAACTCTCCGACTAGGATCTGAATGTTTACAAACCCCGAAGAACCGCTTGGGGTCCGACTTTCCATCGGGGCCCTACTCCCAGTAGAGGTAGTTGAAGCTTTTACCTACCATTGAGTTGGTGGCCTCTCTACTGGAGCTGATGTCCAATCCAACGATGGAGGAACCTGAGTCACTGTTGGTCCTCCAATCCAGCCTCAGACATTGATGGTGCCTGAGATGTAGTCAGCTTGACTGGGATGGTTGGAGCTTCAACGATGATCACATCATTGTTCTGCTCCTCAATAGTCGGCAAAATTCCTACCGGTACATCCTAAGCTAGAGCAGGAGCTACCAAAGTGACGACCGCCTCCCCAACTGAAGTTGGGGCCTCGATCGATGGGACATCGATCAATCCAACCTTGATCGATGGTAAGTCAGCCTGTTCAGCTGCCACCGGTATGTCGGGCTTCTTCTTCTTACCCGCCCTTGAAGATCCTTCACCGATAGCTGACTTGCGCTTGCCCATATATCGGCGGATATCAACAGCCGAAAGAGAAGATGGAGGACACATGGGTGCAAACAAAAATGAAAAATCAGTTGGAATAAAAATTAGTTGAAGATAAAAAAAGGAAAAGTCTACTCGAAATGTCGGAGTATACCGGTAGTTGGCGCTGGACCAAGATCGACATCGTATAGAGCTTGATCAGTCAGTAACTCCCCCTATGTCAGGACTTCCATGTCCTTCAGCTTCAGAAAATCTTTTCGATCAGCTGGATCGATTCGGTTGTTGTCGTTCGAGCTGGTGCTTGGAGTTTCCCAGATGAATGAAAAACCCCAAGAAAGAGTGGGCGATACAAAGAAGAACTGTGTCTTTCACTCGTGGATAAACGATGGAAGATCAAAAATGAAGGAAAGCCCCTTCCTCAGGACAAACATCCACCAGCCATCGGCCTTAGGATGAGGACGGAGAGTGAAGAACGGACGAAATAAAGAAAGATGAGTGGTCAGGATGGAATGACAAAGAAGAGCGAAAGAAACTAAAAGCCGAATAGAATTCGGTGCGAGTTGCGCTGGGCAAACCCGATAATAGTCTAGGATGTTCCGAATGAACTTCAGAACTAGGAATCGAAGGCCTGACCTAAGGTTTTCTATATAAAATGCTACCTGACCAGTCGACAGAGAAGACACCCGACCTTCCGAACCAGGGGTGAAGAACTAGAATTGCTCTGAGACTTGGTATTGTTCTCAGAGTTGATCAATGACAGAGTCCACCAGTGAAGAAACCTCCACTATCAAACCGGTAGAAAAGATGGTTGCCGGATCAGATGGTTGGCTACTGCCACCTACTGTTCTACCCCTACCTTTGTTGGCCATTACTAAAGCTACTGAAAACTCTAAAAAGGTAAAAAAAAGGGGGAAGAAGAAGCCTAACCTGAAGAATAGGAAGAAAACTTGGAAGAATAACAAAGACAAGAGAGGGAGAAGGACTCAGAACTCCAAAGCACTAGCGGAAGATAAAACCACGGTAAAAAACTCAAGAAAGGTAACAGTGGTCCTATATATATAGGAACCATCGACGGCCAAGATTGTTTCAGTAAAACTAAGGCTGCCTAGATTTCTGACATCTGGTAGAATCCAAGCCCTCAAAAATTTGAATATTTCAACGCACCTCCGTTCAGATTATGCCACAACATCACAATCCATAAGAAAGGCCAAAGACAAATGACGACTCGCGAGTGGCATCATCAGACGAAACAAAATCAACCAAAATATCAGGCTATCAAATTATCTTTTCAGTCAGATCATACTAATGATGGTAACACGATCATCGAAATGATAAAATGACGAAAATTCTTCTCGCTGAACGTGCTAATAATTACTGCACGATCATCAGAACGATCAGTTATTCCTTGATTTACGAGATAATCATTAATGCTGAAAGAAGAGTAGCTACCAAATTAAAATTCAAGATAATTAATGAAGACTCTTGTCGTTCAAAATGTCGAACTACGTGGTAAGCCATATGTCCCCATCACTTTGAACTCGAGAGTGGGGGGCAACTTTTGGGTTCATAGATTTAGCCACCCTGATTTGGAGTCCAACCGACGACAGACAGTCAACTTTGTCAACTAAAGGATGATACATCCGACTAAATGATGACCATGACAAATTTCCGATTTATGACAGATGGCTATAAGTTGGCCATACCCTTCGGACGATTGACTATAAATCGGCCAGCCGACTGATGGTCATTTTTTCTCAACTAGACATCAATCGACTCGCTGATTCTTGTCTCGCCGACTTTCGACTATCAACCAACTGTTGTCGAAGACTCACGATCAATTCTCCAAAAAGAACAACTCAATCGAGCAAATAATCGTTGGCTGATCAAGATAACAACTAGATGTCGACATATGATCGATATAATCAACATATAGTCGGCATGACCTATATTTCTAGCACAGAATGCACGTAACGACTGCTCCACAACTACATAATGAGCATTAACTGCTCACTAAATATCGAAATAAGTGGGATCCATGATATCTAACCATTACAGATGGTTATTACTATATTTGTCTATAAAAAGAGAGTAAATTGAGTATTTTGGTAAGAGAGAATTTTAGACTAAAATTCTGCTTAACTCTATTCAAATTATTCTGTTCATTAATCTTCTACTGATTTAAGTATTGGAGGATCCCACTGAAAATATTTCTGGCCAATGTAGATTTTTTTTTGTAGGTAACTTTAGTCGACGGCAGATAAATTAGAGGATTGGTCCAACATTACTAATAAAAGTTATTTATCATATTTTTTTTTAGCTTAGTTATAATTATGCTCTACCATTGCAGAACTCTTCGTTTGCCATCCATAACGAGATTAGAGCTCTTCATTTGCCACCTGCACATGGCATTTTGTTCTACGCGAAACCGGGTCCAAGTGGTGCTTGCAACTTCTAAGTTCGGACTAACGTGCATCTATTATCTATTATCCATCATCTCATATATATATATATATATATATATATATATATATATATATATATATATATATATATATATATATATATATATATATATATATATATATATATATGGATTCTGTTTGATCGAATTTTAGTTTATATTTAATTAAATTTTTGATCATTAGATCAGCACGCATCTTCGAGAATAGGCACCTAAAAAAGCTTGCCTTCAAGATTGAAAAAATAGGCACATGCCTACGTCTGAAATTTTTTTTAAATTTTTTTTAATCCTAAAGGCGCCTTCAAGTGCCTGAAAAAATTAATTTTTTTTTTTGTAACAGGGCCTTTAGCATCTGAAAAGAAAAGTCATCTTCAGTATTTTTTTAGGTGTAGATACGCATCTATTTTTTTTAGGCATAGGTGTGCGCTTAATTTTTTTAGTATTGAAGGCGCACTTTTTCGGATGCTTATTCTCAGAGACGTGCGCTGATTCAATGGACGAAAATCTAATTGAATATGGACTGAAATCCAATCGAATGGAACCCAATCTATCTATATATATATCATATTATATCATATATATATATATATATAATAATACTCTAAGGAGAAGTATTATAGTATTACCATCTCAGCATCTCAGATGATTTTAGTTGTACCATATAGATTATTATTTTATTATCTATAATTATTTAAATATTATTTTAAATAATAATAAAATAATTTTTTTTAAATTACAAAAAAATAGTATTCTAAAAATAAAAGTAGAAAAGAGATTAGAGATGAAAAATATTTTTAAAAAATATTATTTTTTAAAAATAAAATATAATAATAATAATATTTTTTAAAATATTAATTTATTATTATTTAAAAAAGATAGCATATCATTTTTTAATTTTTAAAATAATAACATACTAATTAATTTTTTTAAATAATATATTTATTATTTTTTTAAAATAATATATTTTGAAATCTGAATTGATTCATCGGATTAGATTAGATCAAATCTAATAAATTATCCACAAATAGAGTATGGTACTCTATCGATTTGAAAGTCAAATCTCTATATTTAATAGTCTCCAAAAGTTTGAAGAAGGTATGAGAAAAAGTAAGGGAGTGGGGGTGTGATCAGGAATAGTATTTGTTGAGAGAGAAAGAGAGTCATGGTAGGACGACACTGACGGACATTGAGAAGGTATAAGAATAGAAAGAAAATAATAATAATAATAAAATATTATTTTATAAAAAAAGATAAAAAAGAAGAAAAGATAAGAAAAGCAGAAAACGTTTCTCTCTCTTTTTTCGATGGTGGTGTCGGGGACGACGATATCGATAGGAGCATCGGGAAGTGCGATTAGAATTGGTATTTGTCAAGAGAAAAATAGAGCGATGGTGGGGTGGCAGGGGTAGAGCGGCACTGTTAGGCACGAAGAAGATACGAGAAGACGAGATGGGGTAGGGGTACGATCGAAATTGATGTTTGTCGAGAGAGAAAGGGAGTCGTGGTGAGATGATAGGAGGGTGCAGCGATACCGACGAGCACGTAGAAGATATGAGAATAGAAAGAAAAAATATAAAATAAAATATTATTTATAAAATAATAAAAATATATCATATATATATATATATATAATAAATAAAATAAAATAAAATATTAAAAAATAAAAAATATTTGTTATAAATATTTATTATTAAAAATTTTAATAATTATATATCATAATTATCTATGCTACGGAACGTGCTGGTTTTCGACTGATTTTGGATATAATTTTGGTTACCGGGTATGATACTCAGACTACTGGAATTTAGCTATCAAGAGAGTTCCTCTGCTGGACGGCCACGTGGCACTTAATTGGGCATCATAATTGAGTAATAGGTAATCTAGAGGATGTCCGGGGAAAACAAAAAGGGTAGAGATCGATGGTCGCACCCAAGCAGCGCGAGTTCATTTTTCTGTGGATACATCCATCGGGGCCCAGCGTAGGGGAAACATATCTTTGGCATATTCAAAAATTATCATTAACTGCAGAATCATGAAGAGATTATTCGCAAAAAAAATAATACTTTAATATAAATATTAGTACAGATCAATAATGTTTTAATATATTAATTGAAATTAATAATATTTTAGTTAAAAATAATATAGTTAGTAGTACTAATAACACTAATTATACTAATAGTATGTTAACAAAAATAATATTTTTTACAAATAATATTTAAAATATTTATAATTTTTAATAATATACTAAGATATTAAAAAATATATTTTACTAAAAATAATAAAATTAAGTATTAATAAAATAATTTTTAAATATTAATAAAAATATATTATTGTCTAAACAATGATGTAATTAATTAAAAAAAATATCTTGGAATGGTATACTTATTAAATAAAAATAATACCTATGTATTGCATGGTTTATGTGCCAGTAGGCATTAAGTTACACTCAGCAAGAAAGAAAATGATGCATTCTTGAGCATACAACAAGCTTAGAAGAGATTAAATAAAAAATAAATAAAAGATAGCCAATTCTTGAGAGATGGGACCATACCTTTAATTATCTATTTATATGTATATATATTAAAATGGAGGCTTCTACCTCTTTTCGCCACCTGGTGCCTTCCTCTACCATGTGTTTAATAAAAGAGGAAAGGAAAAAAAAAAGCAAGAGCATGGGAAGGCTCTTGGGTATGTCGCTACTCTCACTTATGGTGAGGAGAGAAACCAAAGGCCGAAATGGAGAGGTGGAGGACGGTGTGGGAGGTGAGGTTGACGAAAAGAAGAGAGGAGGTCGCTAGGGCATCAGGCGAGGACGTGTTCTTGGAAAAAATCCCAGCAATTGTCTAAGTTTTTCTATTCGACTGCTCCAAGCCCTGGAAGCAGGCAGTGGTGGCAGCCCAACGAGGAGGGAGGTGGTCGTGGGGATGAAGATGGAGAGAGATTGAAAGGAAGCGATCTCTACCAAGGATGAGATCGTCGTCGCCATGAGATAGCGAAGGGGAGAAGGCTCCACGATGAGATCTCTCCCGTTGTTAGACACTGCCACTTTTTTTTCTTCTCTTTGGTCTGCACTTTTATTTTTGTTTTCTATGAGAATAGGGATTAGAAAGCGAAGGGCTTTTAAGGGTGAGAAGAATAGAGATTAGAGCCTCTCTTCCAAAGAGTTTCAATGCGAAGAGAGATAAATGAAGGGCTGTGTCCTTTTTTTAAGTAAAGGTTTATAGCTATTGATTTTATGTTGTTATAACTTTCATATGTGCTGGGTGGTATGCCATTTTTTTTTTTTTACACCAAAATATATTTGATTTATAAATATTTGCCCAGTTAAACTTTTGATTTAAAGGTAAAATGATCATTTTTTTTCTTTTTTCTTTTTTTTTTTTTCATTTTATTATCTTCTTCAGAGATTTGTGGGAAAGGAGAGCACTTGAGAGAGATTAGAAGGGGTTTTTAGGTTCTGATTGGATTTTGTCTCAAGTATATGAGATTCTATGCGAGTTGTGATGGCGTGAGTTGGTTCTTTGCGATTTTGAGAGCTTAATCTTGGTAGAAGCATGATATTTTGTAGGGTTAGGGATCTTTAATAGAAAGGATTCTTCTTTGTCTTGTTTAGAAAAATATATAATCTTCATAAAGACCGGTCAATTAAGTAGCCATGTTGTGATTAATGCATTATATCTGCTTTTTCAAAATTCATACTAAGTGACATAAAATCAATTATATAAAACTTGACAATCAAATCAGAAATAACAAGTATGACTCTGGAAGATATGACTTATGTGAAAGGTTTTTGTGTTGCAATTGCCAATAGAGAAAAAATAGGGGGAACATAGAAAAAGTCAATGAAAAAATAGGAAAGATGAAAAAAATTTAAGGATAAGATTTTTCTTCGGATGATCAATTTTTTTTCTTTTCGCTTCTTTTTGTTTTCATTTCATTATTTTTTTCAGAGATTTGTGGGAAGGGAGAGCACTTAATCCGAGTGAGGTTTCGACCCTTTGAGAGCCTTTTAAGATTCACCATGACAGTGGAAAAGGAGAAGAGAGAGTGAGCTTTGGAGTCGAAGAGTAAAATAGAGAAGAAAGAATACTAATATAAGAAGAGGACGAGAATTTTAGAAAAAGCCAGACTATAAGAGGGCCATGGAGAATTTTAAATTTTTTTAAAAAATAAAAAAACTTATAAATAGCTAATAATTCATACTATATCCAAAAATATATTTTTTATTATTTTTAAAATATATAAAATAGATATTAATAAATTAATAAAATAAAATATTTTTTTAGAAAAAAATGCATCCTATGCATTTATAGTAGATACAAGAATCATGGTCACAACAGCTCATATAGAGAGAGAAATACTGGCTGCGCCATGCACGTAGATAGACAAAGGGAGAGAGAGCATGGGAAGAGGCCCAACCAACTTTTATTAGCATGTCATGGAAGATATTACATTGACACTCTTATGTGACTCTTTCTTCGTTAATGTGAGATGAACTCTTTGAGCAACAACACTCGTCAAATGTAAAGCAATGTCCCTGAGCTCCCTTGATCACTTCATCGCACATCTTAGTGCACTGATTATCATGGCAATATATTGGAGTCCTCAAACTTACATCACAATCCTGACCATCCACCTCAATGAGCAAACCTGCCAGAGTTTTTTTTGTTAATATCTCAATATATCTCAAAGATGATAATTTTCTAGAAGTAAAAATTAGAAAGTCACCATGCCAATAAAAGTGTGAGTGGGTGGTGAAGACAATTAAACTTTTAATCATGGGACAAACAACTAGGTTAAGCTAGACGAAAAGTTTTTGTTTCGTCAAGTGTTGATGGCATAGCCATCTTTTGCATCAAAAATGTTCTTTTGTTGGGAAATAATAAATACACTCCTAAGTTTCACATGGATCAATATTCCATCTATAAGTAGAGTATATCTATCTAAATTAAGCTAGCCAATTTATCCTTGATATCATGCTTTATCGAATTTATTCTGATGGGCACGTGAGAGTACATGCACCTTGGTTTTTCTGATATTAGAAATCCAATAAATCAAGAAGAATTTATCTTAATATAGAGTAGTGCATCTCTCTTTCTCTTATATGTGTGGATAAATATATAGATGGAACACACATGTACCCTTGTGACATGTCCATATGATGCAATGCTTCCTTGAGGTGAAGCCTACATCATACTTCCATTACTATTGTGTTCAAGCGCAATCAAAAAAAAAAAAAAAGAAATCTCAACCAACAATTCATCCTGGTCATGTACTTTAAAAGTAATACAAATGGAACAAAACGAAAGAAAAAGCTTAAGGAACATGGTCCATGGAAAGAAATAGAATTTTCTCTGAAGGAAATAGAATTTTTTGGAAAGAAATAGAACATAGCATTGGTAATCATCCCAAGGGAGGGGAGAAACTAATAAGCAATGGAGTTCTTACCACTGGAAATGACTAGCACAAATGCAGTTAGGAGAAGAACAAAAGATTTCTTCATGTTTGAGGGTGTGACTAGAGTGAAGAAATCTATTTGTTCAGGATGAGACTTTGTTTCGAGGGAAGACAAATTTATACATCTATTCTATCACCAAATCCAATTTATGCATTTAAGTTTTGAAAAATTTATTGCCCTTAATGAGTTGGTAGTGCATTAAAACACACAGCTGATAGTTATGTATAATAACCACATGAAACTCCTAATAAAAACTTACGTCTAATGCATGCTTATGGGTAATAATTTAATATGTCACAGTGTAACCACATTTAACTAATACTAAAAGATTGAATTTAGGGCATTTATCTTATTGTATTGCAAATTGGCTACTTTGAGTGGATCATGAATAAGTAAATGCAAAAAATTGATCCATGCATTTAAGTTTTCCAAATCCATTTTCCTTCATGGGTTGGCAATGCATTAAATATTACTATTCTGACCACATTTACTTTCTGCTAAAAACTTAGATCCAATGCATATATATTTCATTGCAATGCATGAATACATATTTTATAGATAGTGTTTTAATATTTCATAGTTAACCATCTTTATGTAATATGTCACAGTGTAACCACATTTAACTAAGACTAAAAGATTGAATTTAGTGCATTCATCTCCTTGTGTTGCAATTCCGCTAATTTGAATGGATCATGAATAACTAAATGCAAAAAAATAATTTATGCATTTAAGTTTTCTAAATCTATTTTCCTTGATGGGTTGGCAATGCATTAAATATTACTATTCAGACCACATTTACTTCCTGCTAAAAACTTAGATACAATGCATGTTTATTTCATGGCAATTAATGCATGAAAATATATTTTATAGATAATATTTTAATATTTCATAATTAACCATCTTTATGTAATATGTCACAGTGTAACCACATTTAACTAAGACTAAAAGATTGAATTTAGTGTATTTATCTTGTTGTGTTGCGATTTGGCTAATTTGAGTGGATCATGAGTAAATAAATGCAAAAAATTAATTTATGCATTTAAGTTTTCTAAACCTATTTTTCTTGATGGGTTGGCAATGCATTAAATATTACCATTCTGACCATATTTACTTCTTGCTAAAAACTTAGATCCAATACATGTTTATTTCATTGCAATGCATGAACGCATATTTTATAGATAGTATTTTAATATTTCATAGTTAACCATCTTTATATTATATGTCACAGTATAACCACATTTAATTAACAAACTCAAAACTCGGAAAGCAAATCCTTTAATTACGCAATTACTTCTCAAGCTAATTTAGAAATATGAAAGGGAAAGTCGTGATCCATCCTTCAACTTCATATAACAAATCTTATCAAGGGCAAATCACTTTGTTGTAAAATGAAAATTTTAAATTTAGAATATTCTTCATATGAAGAATATTCTAATAGGACAAAAGCACATACGAAGAATTTTATATCAAAGACTAGAGGAAAGATAAAACATGATTAGAAATAATTTATTAAATTGCAAGCAACTCGAAGGCCAAGAAGTAATTATCTGTTTGTCATCATAGTTGGCTTTATAGCTATTCAATTCTAATTCACCTTAAAAAATTCATAGATAGGCTTATTTAAGGGATAATATCATTGATGCTCCTATCGTGCACGCTAGAACAAATCTCTTTCCATATGGTGAAAACAATGATGTAAATCATAAAATTTGTTGCCAAATACAGTAGTAATTGGTTAACTTTTGGTGTTATCAAATTAGTAGTTATGGATTTGACGAACTTTCATTTGCACATACTGAGAGAGAGCCCTGAAGTTAATTAATTCATGCTCATCCTACGAAACTTCACGAGCAAATTATAACATATGACCCGTCATATTTCTCCATACCGCTTGCATCTCTCAATCTTTCAAAAAAAAAAAAAAGATATTCCTTTTCTAGGATAAAAGCTTGTGTCCGTGACTCCAAGAGATGGTGATGTTGATAATAGCAGAAGGCAGAAGTAGCAATACCAGCGGAGATGGTAAAACTAGCGACTGGTGATGGAAGATTGTGATCGAAAGCTGCAACCGCAATGCTGGCTGCATTGTAGTGACACGAGGCTAGAGGAAGTCATGGCATGTGCAAGTAAAAACTTTTCTATGTTTGACCATGTTGAGCTTTGGTTTAATCATATACTCTTTTCGAACTGTGAAAAATTTAGAGTCCAGCAACATAGTGATAACTTTGGCGTCGATTTTATACAAATTTACTAATGATGGATGAATCCATACCCTCACAAAAAGTATATTATTTATAACTGAATATCGCTATTTACTCTAAAATTATCCTATTTATGAGGTCTAAAGTTACTCGGCATTATTAATCATTAAAATCTCGGCACATTACCGACTATATTAAGATTTTCTCATAAATAATATATTTTCATTCAATAATATTGTTCAAAGACTTATCATTTAAGCTATCTATTTTTTTTTTTTTTTTTGTAAAAATCCAATATAAGATTATTTTCATAAGGTAAAAATTAGATATCACCATTAAGTTTTAAAATCTCAATATGTTTGTTATAATATGCCGCAAAACTACGATATGCATATAACCATATATTAACATTATAGGATTCAAAAATCTTAGTAATTAATTGGCCAAATTAGTACTTATTTGAAGATTTTGACTGAATTAGTATTATTTTTTTTAAATTACTTTTGAAAGATATACACATATTAAATTAGTGATCGATAAATCAGGAGAATTATCGAACTAAACATGGACTACTTTTTTTCCCAATCGGATCACTTAGAGACCATAATAGATGATAAACTATTTAATGATTAGTTAATATTATTTTGATTAAGTAATTAATAAATACTTCCAACTTGCGAACGTTCGTTTGAAGCAAGTTTTGATTTGATATAGATGGATTTAAGTCATAATTGGGTCAACCCATCTATACCTATTTATTAAATAGGTTGGATTCGCATACAGACCTTTAATATGTTTAACCCATTTTGACTTTTTTAATAATTGAATTAGGTTATGACTTGACCCATTTAATTTGTTTAAAACCTACTTAACATATTTATCACTAGTTTAATCTAACCTTCTTAGCCTATTTAACTTGTTTAGTATGACTTGACCTATTTAATAAATGAGTTATATGGGTTGGATTGTTGTCCCTTGCAAAAGGATGCCACTTATATTCCCTATCACTTATAAATTCTCAAAATCAAGTGCCATACTCTCTAATACCCTCACACAAGTATAGGGCTGGTGAATTTTTCAGATACTCAACCCATCCTAATAGGATTCATTTAGCAATACTTTATAGGATTCAAGAAGGCTTTGGGATTTAAAATTCAAATCCATTTGGATTTGAGATTTGCCATTTGCATACCTGCTATCTAAATCCATATATATTTGGGATTTAAAATTCAAATCCATTTGGATTTGAGATTTGCCATTTGCATACCTGCTATCTAAATCCATATATATATATATATATATATATATATATAAAATATTTTTATAAAAAAGTATACATAATAGATGGATATAAGGATTTGAACTCCAAGTCTTTAAATGGTCTTACCATTACTTTTTATAAAAAAAAGTATATATAATAGGTGGATTCATGAGGCCTGTAAGATATCATTGCAAAGCTTATTCCGAGCTCTATACCAACGTGAATTGCATTTACCCATTCAAGGTCATTTTTAGGGTCAAAATCTACTGTTTCGATGAGTTTTAGGGTCATTTTCAGTTAGGTATTTGTGATAGGTGTAATTTTATATTTTTAGTTTTTTGTATTTATTTATTTTTGGACTATTAGCTTTATTTTGATTTTATTTTTGTAATTTAAATTATAAAATTTATTTCCAATTCCCCCTCTAGATGTCTTAAAATGATCTTTTATGGGTCACAAAAGCCTCAATGTCAAGAAGGACTTCCATCGATAAAACTTCCCATCCTAAGATTTCTATCGGTATTAAAACAACATCTAAGGAAGGACTTCCATCCAAAAAAAAATATGCATGCATTAAGGGTTGTGCAATATAAAAAGAATCCGGCGATTCAGACTCCCATCCACATCAAACTTTCTATCCCAAGACTTCTACCAGGATTAGAACTCTATCTAAGGAAGGACTTTTATTCAAAAAAAAAAAATGCATGCATCAAGGGTCATGCGATATTAAAAAAATTTCAGTGATCGGCATTTCCATCCACACCAAATTTTTCAAGACTTCTACTAGGATTAGAACTCCATCTAAAGAAGGACTTCGATCAAAAAAAAAAGAAGCATGCATCTATTATTTCCCATCGCCAATGCCAAAAAAAACCAATGAAAGCAAAACAAAAGCCTGTCTATCTCCTAATGTATCATGCATCATTAAAAAAAATAAGGAGAAAAACCACATGAATAATCGTGAGGTATTTAAAAAAATTCAAAATTGGACTTCCATCTATATTGAACTTTCCATCCCAAGGCTTCTATTGGGATTAGGACTCCATCTAAGGAAGGCATCTATCGTACATTTTCTTTCAAAAAAATGCATGGGAAGGAAAGAAAAAAAAATCACACAAAGATTCATGAAATAATAAAAAAAATTTCAAAATTAGACTTCTATCTATGCTAAACTTCCCATCTTAAGACTCTCGTCTATGTGAGGCAATGTGAAAGAAAAAAAAGAAAACTAGAAAAAGCCACATCACCCATCTCCAAAACAAGTAAACATGCAAAAAAAAAAAAACCAAAAAGAAAAAGCAAAGGCATCATGAAAAAAATTGGGCAACATAAAAAGAAAAATGTGCATCACCGATCTCCAATATAAGAAAAAACCATGTGAGATATTGTGAAAAAAATCTTGGGATTGACTCCCATCATGAAGGCTTTTACTAGGATTGGGATTCTATCTAGACATCTATCTTCCATCACATAAAAAAAATTGGACAAACTCCCATGTTAGCTCTAGAATTGATTTTAATAATGCCAAAAGTATTTGAGTATAAATTATATTTACTAATAATATATTTGAGATGATTGTAGGATTCTTCAATGTTCTCAAATTGGCTTACTCAAAAAAAAAGTCCTCTCAAAATAATTCAAATTTTCAAACTTAAGACCTTTAGTTGGAAGCAAAGAACTTAAAGATTTCAAAGAAATAGCTAGTCTAAAAGTACCTCTCAGCAAGCCCATACTTACACAAATTAAGGTTAAGAAGGCAAGTCTACCCTAGAACATGATTGATCAAGAGAAGCTATCTAAAATATCTTATAATATGCTTGGCATGGAACTGAGTCAATTCAGCTTGAAGCTTAGTCAACCTAGTGTCAGTCTGAAGAAAAAACAAAAATCTCAAAATTCAGAAAAAGTCTCCTAGCCAACTATATTTTTATCTTAGTCAACCAAGACAGGATCTTAACTAACTCAAGCTCTTGGATATTCAACCAAGTCTTAGACCTAGGTTACAGATAGAAAAATGAAGATTCAAGATATTATCCTAAGCTGATCCTATGATTAAATAGCTAATCAAGTCTGAATCCTGGCCGACTTAAGTCTGAATCCTGGCCTTGGTTAAAGGCCAATCAACCAATAGATCACCACTTTTCAATGGCACAAATTATATTTATTGAAAAGTATATATAAAAATTTTTATTCAAGCATAACTATGATATTTGGAATGTCATAGTAAATGATCCTCACACACCCACTATTTTAATTAATAGTATGTGTTCTCCCAAATTTGAAAAGGACAAGAATGAACAAGGTAAAATACTTGCACAATTAAATGCTAAAGTAATGAATATTTTATATTATGCTTTAAATGTAAATAAATTTAATAAAATATCTACTTATTTTTTCTGTAAAAGAGATATGGGATCGACTTGAAGTTATTCATGAGGATATAAATCAAGTCAAATAATCAAAAATAAATATGCTTGTACATAAATATGAGCTATTCAAGATGGAACCTAGTGAAAGTATGACCGATAGGTTCATTAGATTCTTAAATATAATTAATGGCTTAAAAAGTCTTAACAAAGATTATACTAATGGTGAGCTTATATGCAAAATTCTCATATCATTGCCAAAAAACTGGGAGGCCAAGGTAATTATGATTCAAGAGGTCGAAGATCTCAACAAGTTAGCCTTGGAAGAACTTATTAGCTCACGCATGACTTATAAGTTGAGCATGAACCAAATTGCAGAAAAAGAGGTGAAGAAAAGGAGGACAATTGCCCTAAAATCATTAGCTGTGGAAAATGTTGAAAGTGATTCATTGAACGAATTAGAAAATGATGATGAAATGGCGATGATAACCAAAAGATTTAGGAGGTTCCTGAGAAAGAAGAGATTCATTCCTAAGAAGAAAGGCTACATAAAAGGGGAAGGAAGCAAAAAAAAAAAAAAGAAAAGAAGAAAGAGAGAGAGCAACCAGTTATTTGCTATGAGTGTAGGAAGTCTAGATATTTTAGATCTGATTGCCTTTTACTCAAAAAGAGCTCAAGAAAATTCAAAAAGAAAGCTATGATGGCCACTTAAAGCAATGATAAAAATTTAAGCTCTAAGGAAGAGGAAGAATTAAAAGAAGAAAAGGCTAATTTCTGTCTTATGGCTTTCGAAGATGAGGTAACTGAAAATATTTTAAATAATTTTATATTTGATGAATTATATGTTATCTTCAATGAGTTATTTATTGATTTTAAAAGGATTTCTCTTAAAAATAAGAAACTTAGAAAGCTAAATCTTTTGTTGATTGAAGAAAAAGATAATCTTCAGAAGGAAAAAGAAAAAAAACTTTTGAAACAACATGCTGATTTGATTGGAAAAAAATAATGTTTTTACAAAAATAAGTTGATAAACTAAAATCTATTATAGATTGATTTACCTTAAGCTCATAGAATCTTCAAATGCCATTGGAAAAACAAAAAATAGTTTTTGATAAAGCTGGATTAGGACTCAATACACTAAATAAACAAAGGTTTTTGAAAAATATTTTTGTAAAACCTTTTTTCGAAAAGCATACAATTAGATGTTTCAAATGCAATAATTCTAGTCATAAAGCAATCTAAATATTAAATCTAGAAAAGTCAAAATCAAACAAATTTGGATTTCAAAGCAAATCATTTAAGCTAAACTAATCCCAAGGGACCCAAGTTAGCTTGGATATCTAAGAAAACTTGATGATTATTTTGCAGGTGTGCTTGGCATCCCGTGGGCAAATAAGAAAGTGATACCTTGATAGTGGATGTTCAAGGCACATGTGGGATATAAAACTTAATTTATCTCTCTCAAAGCTAAAGATGGAGAAGTTGTAATATTTGGAGATAATGGTAAAGGTAAAATAATTGATCTCGATAATATTTAGATCTTGATAAAATAACCTTCTTAACATTAGTCAATTATGTGATAAAAGATTTAATATATTATTTAAATCATCTCATTGCATTTTAACTAGTTCCAATGATAATAGAGTTAAGTTTATAGGAAAGAGACATGGTAATGTTTACTTGGTAGGTCTTGATGATCTTAGTAAGGATAATATTGAGTATCTAGTTGCTATGAATATCAAAGTCAATAAAGCAATTGGATTTGATATAGTAGATTAGGACATGCAAGCGCGGATTCAATTGCAAGATTAATTAAAAAGGATCTAGTTAGGGCTTTGCTAAAATTTAATTTTGAAAAAAACAAAGTATGTAATGCATGCCAACTAGGTAAGCAAATTAGATCTTCATTTAAATTCAAAAATATAGTTTTAATTTTTAGGCCATTAGAACTTTTGCATATAGATTTATTTGGGGCCATCAAGACTACTAGTCTTAGTGGAAAACATTTTATTTTTTTATAATCAATGATTTTTCCCAATATACATGGTTTTGTTTCTTGCTCGTAAGGATGAAGCTTTTGAATTATTTGTAAAACTCTTTAAAAAAATTATAAATGAAAAGGGCTATCATATGTTAGAAATTAGAAGTGATTATGGCACTGAATTTAAAAATTATGATTTTAAAAATTTTTGCTCTAAAAATAGAATTGACCATAATTTTTTAGCCCCTAGGGTACCTTAACAAAATAGGATCGTTCAAGAGATAGCATAGACCATACTTTATGAAAACAACTTACCAAAGTATTTTTGAGCAGAAGCTATTAACACGGCATGCCATATGCTAAAGCGAGCATTTATTAGACCCATTTTACAAAAAACATCCTATGAGCTTTATAAAGAAAAAAACATAATATTTCTCTTATTTGGTTGCTATTGTTTTATTTTGATAAATGGTAAAGACAAATTAGGAAAGTTTAATGTAAAATCTGATGAAGATATTTTTCTTGGATATTCATCATCTAGTAAAGCATATAGATCGATATTTAATAGAAGAATATTAGTTATAGAAGAATCCATTCATATTATTTTTTGATGAAACTAATATCTTCAAATCAAGAGAAGTAAATATAGATAAAGATGTAGGTTCTCCTGAAAAGGAGATGAAAGACATGACTTCTCAAAATTAAGAAGATAAAGAGCAAGATAAAGAAGATAAAATTGAAAAGATGGAAAAGCTTCTTTCATCAACTCAACAAGGTACATATAATTTGCCAAAAGAATGGAGGTATACTCATAGTCACCTAAAAGAATTCATTATAGGTGATCCATCACAAGGTATTAGGACTAGAGCTTCAATTAAGGATACGTCAAATCACTTTCCATTTGTTTCTCAAATTGAATCTAAAATTATTCTTGAAGCTGAAAATAATTCAAATTGGATTATAACTATACTAGAGAAATTAAATTAATTTGAAAGAAATAATATATAGAACTTAGTTGAAAGACCTAAAAATCATCTTGTAATTGGAATAAAATGGGTTTTTCAAAATAAATTGAATGAGAAGGGCAAGTAATTGAAACAAAGCTAGATTGGTTGCGCAAGATTATAATCAAGAGGAAGCAATTAATTTTGATGAAATCTTTGTACCGGTTGCTAAACTTAAGGCTATTAGATTACTCTTAGCTTTTGCATATTTCGTGGATGTTAAACTTTTTCAAATGAATGTGAAAAGTGCTTTCTTAAATGAATATATTATGAAGAAAGTTTATGTAGAATAACCTCTAAGTTTTGAAAATCATGCATTTCCAAATTATATTTTTAAGTTACAAAAAGCACTATATAGTTTAAAACAAGCAAGAGGATGGTATGATAGATTAAGTAAATTTTTATTTAAAAACTATTTTAAAAGAGGTAATGTAGACAAAACTATGTTTATTAAAAAAAAATCAAATGATTTTTTAATTGTTCAAATATATATGGATGACATAATATTTGGTGCTACTAATGAATTTTTGTATGAAGAATTTTCTAAGTTGATGCAGGGAGAGTTCAAGATGAGTATAATGGAAGATCTAACATTCTTTCTTGGCTTTGAATCAAACAAACAAATAAGAAAATCTTCATAAACTAAAGTAAGTATAGAAAAAAAATTCTAAAAAATTTGATATAAAGAATCACTACTACAGGAAAGTGCTACGACAGCGGTTCGCAACCACTATCGTAGGTTAAAAAATCACTGCTGTTGGTGCAGAATCTGGTTGATGCCAGATCAAGCTGGAGCGGAGGAGGACGAGGTCAATATCGGTGACCTACAAAATAAAGTCCTGTCTGGAGTCGGTGGTGGTGGCTCCGGCAGGATCCTTCGATGATCAAGTCAGCTCTTCTAGCCAATAGAAATGGAGTGCTCAGAAATGAATTCGACAGAGTTTAGAGGAGGAGAGGAGAGCTTAGAGCTTAGTGTAAGCATATCTGAAGGGTCTCTTTCTATAGGCAGAGCTTGTAGCGGATTGATGGTGACAACTATAGCTGCCTGATAGCGGACTGCTCGAGGTCTGGCAGAGTCAGTCATCGAGGAAGGTGTCGTCTGCAGCACCGTCTGCAATATATTGATGGTGACAGCCATCGTCGCTTGGTAGTGAGTTACTGTCGCCTGCAGCGGACTAATGGCGATCGTTCATCAAGATTTAATGACCGTAGCTCTAAAAAAGTAGGCGTTGGTTGGTGAACTTTGGTATATATCGATTTCAGAGGAGTTTGAATTTCTGAAGTAGTTTGGTCGAAGGGAAAGCTTGGAAGGAGTTCAGCTCTTGTAGGAGTTTGGCCGGAGGGAGTTCGGCTCTCATAGGCATCTGGCTGGAGGAGTGCGACTAAGGCTCGATTGCTGGAGAGTTCGGAAGGAGCTCGACTGTAGAGAAGTTCGACCGACTGAAGGAGTTCGACTGAGACTCGATCGTTGGAGAGTTCGAAAGGAGCTCGACTGCTGAGAAGTTCGATTGGCTGAAGGAGTTCGACTGAGACTCGGTCGCTGGGGAGTTCAAAAGGAGCTCAACCACTAAGGAGTGCGATCGGCTGAAGGAGTTTGGCTAAGACTCAGTCGCTAAAAAGTTTGACAAGAGCTCAACCGCTGATGAGCTCGGTAGGGTGAAGGAGTTCGGCTAAGACCCGACCGCTGGAGAGTTCGAAAGGAGCTTGACCGCTGAAGAGTTCGACTAGCGGAAGGAGTTCGGTTAAGACTCGACCACTGGAGAGTTCGGTAGAAGCTCGACTACTGAGGAGCTCGGTAGGTTGAAGGAGTTCGGCTAAGACCCAACCACTGAAAAGTTAGGAAGGAGCTCAACCGCTGCGGAGCTCGGTAGGCTGAAGGAGTTCGGCTAAGACTCAACCGCTGGAGAGTTGGAAAGGAGCTCGATCGCTGAAGCTCTTCCATGGCTACCGATCGCATTAGGCTGAGCATCGAATTGGACTTTGGTAGGAGCGGGATTTATCCCCAACAGCTGCCATAGGCTTACCATAGCAATTATCTAACCGCTGCCACTGAAGTCATCGCCGTAGGTCTATGGTAGCGATTATCACAACCGCTGCTATAGGTCGGTATAGTAATGGTTTACTAATCGTTGCTATAGATTGAATTATTGCAGCGATATATAGCAGTAGTTAATCAATCGCTGCTGTTGGTGCAGAAAATGATGTTGATGCCAGAGTTGCTGGAGTTGGAGAAAACGAGACCACCGATGAGACCTATAAGAAGAAGTCCAAACCAGATGTGGATAGCTCCGATAGGATCCTTCGACACTCAAGTCAATTCTCTGACCAATAAGAATGGAGTACTCAGAAGAATTAGAGTAGAGAGGAGAGCTTAGAGAGAAAAATATATATGGAGGATCCTTTTTATAGATGAAGCTTGTAATAGATTAATGGTGACAGTCGTAACCATCTGTTAGTGGACCGTTCGGATCATGTGGAATTTGTTATGGAGAATGAGCTATCATTTTGTTAGGATTTGTAGGCAGTTGAGGTTAGTTTGTTGAAGTTTGGATGATCAATTAGAGACTTCTGTGCTTAGGAGTGAATCGTTCATGCAGAACTCAGGATCGATCTGGTCAATCTTGAAAATCAGTCTCTAGGTTGTGGAGGGCGGACTTGCAAGTCAACTAGTTTCTGCTATTATTAGCTTTGACAACTTTAAGGAGTTCGACTACCTTCAGGATCAGCTTAAAGTTTGGATCGAAGATGTGCTGTGATTCATTGTCTGTAGAGTGGCTGCTATCCTAGGTTGGAAATCAGACTTGAGCTGATGAAGAAGTTCTTTCACTGTTCAAGCTCGTCCGATCATCATGCATTATATAAACTGGCTATATCTGTGATTGTCAAAGAGGGATGAAGGAGCTCGGCCACTATCTATAAAGCAGAGTGAAGGAATTTAGCCAAAATGGAATTCGGTTGGGTGAAATCCTGTCTAAATAAAGCCCAACTGGAAAGGAGTTTAATTGGAAGGAGTTTGGCTAGAGGGAGTTCAACTGCCTTTAAGATTTATTGCTAAGCAAAGTTAGACGGGTTAGATTCTAATTATTTGGAATTTGGTTATTCATCCATTAAGGAGTTCGTCCAGCACATGTGACTTGAAAGTTGACCTCCTTTAGGCTAAATCAGTTTTAGTTGAAGTTTAGCCATGACTGTTGCGACTCCGGATGTGGTCGAATTAAGTTTGGGCTTCTTATTGGACTTCGGTCGGAGCTAAACTTACCCCCAACACTTATCCTCCTACTCCTGAGTTCGAAGATCAAATGAAAGGAGTATCGAAATTATGATTGCCGAAGTCCACTGCAGGTCTCTCACCTCCAGAAGATGAAAAGTTTTGGCTCCTTTCGGGTTGGTGCCGAAGCTTCTGACCTAAAAAGATGTATCCCCCTTGAAAACTTGTCCACCATGAAGCTCTATGTACAGCACAATAATTGCTCCATCAGATGTTAGTAGTGGGCATGATGACCTGGATGCATGGTAGATCAGAATTGGCTGAAGAGAATCTTCAATCATAACTACCTTTGATTTTTTAGCTATTTAAATCCCTTCTCCTTCTCAGACCTCTTACTTTCGCTTGCGCTTCCCTTTCTCTCCTTCCATTCTTCACCTTTTTTGAGCATCCTGTCCATTCTCCGTTGTGATTTCTTTAGCCATTAACATCCCTTTGGACCATCTTCTACTTCTCCAATCATCCTCCCGAGTTCTTCGACTGACATAGATTAATCTCCTATCCTTTTCCCTTCATTTTTTGCTTTTTATTCATTTTTGGAGTTTTTGGTTTCTTTGCGAGAGTTTATTGTTCTTCAAAAATTTTTAGAACTCTCTTTTCTTTTGATTTTTCGGAGAATTTTTCTAATAGTTTGATCCAAATGTCATCTAATATATTTGAGTCCAATAGTTTTGGGAGTTCATCTGAATTGAACTCCCAAAATCTAGTTCCTAGGGTTGAAACTGAGATTAGGAAAGCACCTCATCCGATTTTTATTTCTGAAACCATTCCTAGCTCCTTGCATCCTGAAGACTTTTCTTTGATGAGGATTCAGTATGGGATTCCTTCAGAGTATGAGCCAGAGCTTCCAGAACTGAGTGGTCGAGCTTGCGCTCCTCCTCTGGGCTGCTTCTACTTGTACACTGAAGCACTCCATGTTGGACTCTAGCTCCCAATTCCCCCTTTTATATATCATTGCTCCCTTTAGGTTCCTTAATATTTTCTTCGCTTCCATAGTTCCGAACTCCTTTTGGTTCATCGTGGGATTTCTTTCACTCTATATTTTAGTCAAGGTTCAGCCTATCATTTTTTTATTTCAAAATTATTTTACCTTCAAATGCCATCCTACTGCTAAGGACTGGTGGTAACTTTCTCTCCAGTTCGGCAAGAAGGGGTTACTCAAAGATGCTCCTTCTTCCATCCATAATTGGAAGAAAAAGTTTTTCTTCATTTCTTGCCTAACCCTAAAATTAGGACTTTATCTCTGGGGACATCTGAGAGATTCGGTCTGTCGAGCCCTAGGATTAGAAAAAGAAGATCAAGATTCAGTTAGAAAACTTAGGAATTATCGAGCTCCTCTTCTGCCTGAATTAATAAAAGATCAAACCTTGTTCACCTTCAACCCTACATGTATACTTTTAGATTTTACAAGTTACCTTTTCTTTTACTCTGTGCACCCGACGAGACCTCCAAGACGACAAGGGTCAATGCCCCGAACTCTACCGTGCCTGTCGATACCACCGGTGTCCCCTAGCCTATCTGCTGACATCCCAATTTCAGAGCCTCCAATTGAAAAGAGAGGAAATGGAAAGGAAGAAGAAGAGGATAGTCAGCAAAAAAATTCAGCACAAGACCAACTCTGGTGGGTCCAACGATGATGATTATTTGGGGGAGAGCCCCTTCAATAATCGAAAGATCGTCAAATCTCTAATCGACAGATGCACCCTGCCTGAAGTTGTGGATTGGATCGTTGATGTCGATTTCGAGCAATGCACTTAGGACTCTCTCGGGACCTTCCTTAAGGTAGCCACTTCATCTCTTCTCTTCAGCTTGTTTGGGTATTTTTTCCTTTGTATAACTCACTTTTTCTTTTTTGCAGATAGGTCATCAATTGATCGCCAACATCAAGTGATCAACTGTCAAAGGTCAGAGGCAGAAAAGGCCCAACAAGATCATTAGGTCGAGATCGGTTGCCTTCTTAAGGAGAAATCTATCGAAGTCAAGGGCCTTCAGGAGACAATCCAGAGCATCAAGCAGAGATTGCTGAGGCCGAGGTTGCTGAAAAGGAGGAGCAAATCTTAAAATGGGTTTCGGAGGCCAAGGACCAAGCGATACAAGATTTCAAGGCCTCCTCAGAGATGGACATAAAAGTTGACTTCGGCAAAATAGCCTTCATCAAAGGGTTTGAGCTCTGCTAGAGGAACATGGCTAAAAAGTTTTTTGAGCTCGACCTCAGCTTTCTGAAGGGTGGATCTTTCGATGATGAGGCAGGACTATCCATTACAGGTGCCGATCTCCCATCCACCGAACTTCCTTCTGTTGTGCCCCTGCCACATCATCCGAACTAGCTTTAGAGATCGAAGCCACCCAGGGGGTGCTAAGCTCACCTACTGCTTCTCCTCCAGAGGTTAGAGATTTTTGACCGTTGTATTTTTTTCTCTCTTTTTTTGTGTATTTTTTTTTCTGTATTCAAAAATATTTTGATTAATAAAAGTAAATTTCTCTTTCACCATACCTTTGTGTTTTAATTCTTCATGCATTAAATGTAGTCCCTTATTGAAGCCGATCCTCTATCTCTGGGCTTCCCTCTGAAGACTCATATTAAAAATTTGAAGAAGAAAGTTTGGCAACTTGGTAAAAAATTGAAGAAAACTAAAAATAGGCTCCAAAAGTTAAGAAACAATAATATCAAGGCTTCCGTAGAGATCAATCAACTTTGCCAGACATATAAAAGGGATTTCAGGAAATATACTAGCAAAAAATATAATTTGAAAGAACTTTAAGAAATTAAAAAGCACGCCAGTGATAAGTCCTGGGCATTGACTGCTAAAATTAGTTTCCTTGTAGTTGAGCTCAATATGACAAAGAAAAGGATCCAACTATTGGAGAAAAGTTTGACATGGTCTACCAATCAAGAGGAGTATCGCTGGGATTGGTCAAAAATTTTTTTTGACCTTTAGTAGCAGCTGTTGGACACTGAGAAGGCATATAACTTCTATCGAATTAGTTGGTGCAAGCAGATTGATGATTATAGGAAAAAGCTTAGAGCAGTGAATGTTGAAGTAATGCGACTTCAGAAGCAATTAGCTGATAAGACCCAGACTGGTCCGAGTGGAGACTTGGACGAGCTTCTCTCCTTAAGGAACATTCTAGAGAGCTTGTCCATGGCATATGGAAAAGATCAGACAGAGTTGCGAGAGTTGAAGATACAAATGGTCTATCAGAAAGATGCCAAGGCTGAATTAGCCATTCTGAGGAAGAGGCTGAGGGAGGCTGAAGAAGACTTTTGCATGTCCCAAAGTTATTAAGTGAGAGTTTAGCAGCAAGGTGGGAACTTGAGGAGAAAGTATAAGATTCGAAGCATTCCCTAGTGTTGGTGGAAGCTGGCAGTCTGAAGTTCGATTCTGAAAAGGACTTCGCCTTTTCCTTCTTTCTTTCTTTTTTGTAGTCGGTCTCGAAGATTTATGTAATAAATTTTAATTTTAATAAGATAATATTTCTTTCAACTTTCCTTTGGTGTTTGGTCTTGATTCAATGCTTGTTAGTCCTTTATCTTGTGTATCTATTTTTCTTGTTCATGAACAAGAGTCTTCAGACTTATGTAGGAGCAAATGTATTTCTTTTTCCTGAAAACTAGAAGTCTTCGATCCGCGTGAGAATTTTTTCCATATTTAGACGAGATCGTCATCCTATTTCTGATATGGTTGGCTTATCTTTCTTATTTGGACGAGGTCCTCCTCTTGCTTTTAATAAGATTGTCGGGGCACAAAAGAGCCCCATTACCTTCGATTTAAGAACCGGAGGTTTTGTCCCCCGTGGGGGTCTTATCCACATGAGAATGAGGTTCTTCTTCTATTTTTGACATGGTTGGCTATCTTTCTTGTTAGGATGAGCTCCTCCTCCTGCTCCTAATAAGATTGCAGGGGCATAAAAGGACTGTTGAGAGGGCCTCTCTCTATTACCTCTGATTTTAAAAACCAGAGGTCTTTTGTCTAAAGAAAATCAATCTAGGTTAGCTTCTGAAACTTTTTTAAAATTATAGTGAAAAAAATAAATTAATCACATCAATTCATGAATAAAATAATATAAAATTTTAGATCTATGATCCTATTATATGATCAAAGCATGATATTAAATCATAAATTAAAATATCAAAAAAAAAGTATTGATCACATCAACATAGATCTGTACTAGATCTAATTTAGATATGCAATAGGAAGATCAAATCATCCTTATCTTTGCAACTTGAGTTTATTAACTCACTGATCCAAGACTGAGATTGTTGCTCTAAGCCGCATATACATCCGGCCTCTATAGGTTGTCTACATGAGCCCTCGATCATAGATCAGAAGTTCGATGTTGGAAATCAGCATAGTATGCTAGTACTGTGCTGATCCTTCTTCGATGATTGATCTGAATCTTTCTTCTTTAAAACTTGGACTCTCCAACAAATAGAAGGAAGGAGGAATACTTTGTGAATTAGAGACACTCTCAAAACTCACAAAAAAATTGAAGAAAGAAATCTAGAAGAAGACTCTCTTCTTCTTCTTTGTTCTCTCACCTAGACACCTTGATTGGTGTCTTTATAATTCCCATGCTCTAGACCTTTCTCTCCCAGGTTTTTCCATGCCCCAATAGGCCTATTAAGTCTCTAGAATTTCAAAAATAATCAAGCCAAAAATCATTTTATAGATGGAGAAATATAATAATCCTTGACTAGGTCAAATACCTAGTCAAGAGTTATCCAAATAAGGCTAGACTTGGGGTGCCCAACTTTTGGGTGCCCCCTTCTTTATTTTTTGCATGAACCATCTACTCTTGTTGCACAAAAGCCTCTCTTAAACCCACAAAAATTCTAGAAAAAAATAGGGAGTGGGTGGCATAGTATGGAAAGAGTTTTGGTTGCTTTAAAATTCTATCTCATAGAATTTAAATCAACTCAAACTCATTTGACTTGGTCCACAATATCTTATCATGTAAGAAAGAAAGGGGGGACTTGGGGCACTCGTGAACTCCCAGAGAGTAGATTTTCCATGCACAAAACTTTCAAAGAAGTGTGTGTGTGTGTGGGGGGGGGGGGGGGGGGGGGGGCGTTGGGACTACATGGTGCAAGGATTAGGAGTCCTAGTCATACTAGGACTCCTATTTTGACTTGGTCCAACTTGATCCTTGGACCAAATTAAATCAAAATTTATTTAATCTAATTAGAATAGATCTTAGTCCAAGTAATAATCTTATTAAATTATATTAAATTAAATTTAATTATAATTTAATTTTTTAATCAAATTAGAAATTGAGTTGATACAAGTCCTAATTGAAGTAGGACTCATTCTTTCTTGCAATTAACTTATCCAATAAACCAATTGAACTTGATCTAATCAAGTTCAAATCAAATCTAATTAAATCATGTTTAATTAAATTTAATCTTAGTTCTTTGGCTTAATCAAATTAAGCTAATTAGCAATCCAATTGCTAATCGATCCTTCTACAATACTTATATTTGGTCAAATATCAATTATATTGATTATTTGACCTAATAATAATTTTTAATCATTGATCAACCATCCAATCAGATTAAGAACTCTTATGTATATGACCACATAGGTTTGAACTTAAGTCGGTAAATAAATTTTTATACCAATTAAAGTGACCATCAAGCAATGGTACTCGACGACCGGATAGATCAAATGTGTAAAACAACATTCTTAGAATCCATGTAAATATAGTTTTCATATAATTTATCCTCTTGACTAAAATGCTTGTAGGATATCTCAGAGTTTAACTATCAACCTTGATTAGATCATCCATATTGTATTTCAAAATACCAAATCTATCTTATGGATTATCCTGGCCAGGTTTTTACTATATTGAAATACAGTGATGCATTTTTCTCCAACTCTTGGAGTGATCAATTCCATCTTGATCACTCATCGACTTTGCAAGTACTTGATTATACCCAAAAATCTTTCGTTACTGAATTAGAAATTCAGTTAGTCCGATACCAAAGTACAGTGAGTTACTTACAAGCCACTGTGGTGATCTTAGGTCCAAAGAATATTTATATCTATATCCGATCAGAGCAATTCTTAATAGCAGAATACTCTGAAGTTGGTCATATCTAGTGACGATGTACCCATACATCTTACTTATATGCCATACTAGTATCTTCATACTTCTTGGTTAAGAAGATAACCAACCTATATGGCGTACAACGATCTATACTCGATAAACGCTGTCGTCTTAATTAACAGCATATCATTTGATCGTGAACTATTTAAGAACTAATCGATAAATCTTCTTTTTATCAAAACTAAATAGTCCTAAGGACTTCATCATAACAATGAAGTTTATTAGAAGATGTAGACTTTATGATAAAAATATCAAAATATTTATTTTATTTATCAATAAATTAATTATAATTATAAGATAGCATAATTGTTAACAGACTGACGATTAGCTTTGAGATATATTTTCCAACACTGTTCCTTATGGGGGTCTTTATCCATACAGGACGAGGTTCTTCTCCTATTTCTGATATGGTTGGCTATCTTTCTTATTAGGACGAGGTCCTCCTTCTACTCCTAACAAGATTGTCAAAGCACAAAGAGGCCATTGAGATGGTCTCTCTCCATTACCTCCAATTTAAGAATTGAAGGTCCTTTGTCCCCATAGGGATCTTTATCTACGTCAGAATGAGATTCTCCTCCTATTTCTAACATGGTTGGCTATCTTTCTTGTTAGGATGAGGTCCTCTTCCTGCTCCTAATAAGATTGCCGGGGCACCAAAGGGCCGTTGAGAGGGCCTCTCCTCATTATCTTCGGTTTAAGAATCGGAGGTCTTCTGCTTCATTCAAAAATGGAGCTCAACTGAATGATTTTCTATCATTACATAACTTTGCACTGAAGGCAAGAATGTTAAGGTAAGAAAATTTTATTAAAATAAAATTATTTATAGTATATTTATAAGTTTTCTGAATTTCATGATTGTGAGAGCATAGCCCCTCCAAGCTCCTTTAGATAATATGTTTTTAGTCGGATGATTTTCATGACCTTGTAGGGGCCCTCCCAATTTGGAGTAAGTTTTCCTTGATTTTGTGGTTGAGAGATGTCAACCCTTTGCAACACCAAATCTCCAACCTTGAAGGCTTTAGTTTTAACTCTGGAGTTATAGTAACAGGCTACCTTTCGCTTATAAGCTGCCATCTTGATCTGAGCCTTCTCTCATTTTTCTTCAAACAAATCAAGATTTGTCCTGAGGTTTTGTAAGTTGTTTTATTCATTGAATGCTTCAACTCGTGTAGAAGAAAGTTTGAGTTCAATTGGGATGATCGCCTCTATTTCAAAGGCCAATGCAAAGGAGGTTTCTCCAATTGGCAATCTTTGGATGGTTTTATAAGTCCAGAGTATATGATAGAGTTCATCCACCCAAGTTTTTTTTTGCTCTTTTAAGTCTCGCCTTTATCCCTTGAAGTAAAGTTTTGTTGGTTACCTCCACCTCGCTATTTGCTTGAGGGTGAGCAACAGATGTGAAATGATGAAAAATATTCAGATCTTCACAAAATTTGGTAAATTTTGCTCCTACAAATTGACGTCCATTATCAGTGATCAGGATTCGAGGTAAGCCAAATCTACATACTATTGACTTTCAAATGAAGTCTTGCACCTTAGCTTCAGTAATTTTTATTAGAGGTTCAACCTTCATCCATTTGATGAAATAATCTATTGCTACTAAAAAAATTTTTCGTTGCCCAGATGCCATGAAAAAGGGCCCAAGTATATCCACCCTCCATTGTGCAAATGGCCATTGAGCACTTAGGGATGTAAGTTGTATAGCTGGTTGTCTCTGAATGTTTGCATTTCTCTGACAACGATCATATTTTCTAGCATAATCAGTAGCATCTTGTTGCATAGTTAACCAGTAATATCCTTGATGAAGCAATTTATAGGATAATGATCTGGCCCCAAGGTGATTTTCACATATATCTTTATGGATTTCCTTCATTGTATAATCAGCTTTTGAGGGTCAAAGACATCTAAGAAGTGGTAAGAAGTATGATATCTTATATAGCTTATTCTCGTATAAAACATAATGAGGTGCTTGGTTTCTCAATTTTCGAGCTTCTTTCGGATTCCTAAGGAGTGTGTCATCTTTAAGGTATAAAACTAGTGGGTCAATCTAGCTGGGCTCAGGGTCAACCTGCATCATAGTTTGAGATTCTTTCAAACTCAACTATTGCAAAACTTTGAAAAAGATCTCTTTTGGTAATTCATTTAGAGCCAGAGTGGCTAATTTGGAGAGAAGGCCGATCCTAGTATTTTTTGCTCTAGGGATCTACTGAATGTCAAAGTTATTGAAGGCCGAAGTTAAACTCCTTATCTTTTTCAAGTACTTCCTCATGCTTTTCTTCTGAGCTTCATAATTACTACTAACTTGCCCTACTACCAATTGAGAATCACTGTAGATCTTTAAATGGTCTACTTCTAATTTATTGGCTATTTTCAACCCTACGATCAAAGTTACATATTCCATCCTAGAAGTAGTGCATATTCTATAACAACTCCTTCTGGATTGATTAGAATTAAGCTTGTGCCTGCTCCAGAAGCATTGGATGAACCATCAACATATAGAGCCCAAAAGTCCTTAGAAAGATCTACTTTTTCTTCTTTAAGGTTTGGCTATGAACTAAAAATACCAACTTCTTAATGCTCAAGCTCGGCTGAATCAGAGATGGTACATTCCATCATAAAGTCAGCCAATATTTGAGCTTTAATAGTTGGCCAAGGTTGAAAATTGATGTCAAACTTGGTGAGTTCAATTGTCCATTTTGCTATTCTTCCTAAAGTATCAGACTGATGGAGGACAGCCTTGATGGATTGATTAGTGAGAAGTGTAACCTATGCCCCTGAAAATAGGATCGAAGCTTCCTAGCTGCAATCAATAAGCCATAAGTTAGTTTTTCTAATTTTGTATACCTTGTTTCTACATCCATCAGAACTCGGCTTATATAGTAGATTGACCTCTAAATTTTAGCCTCTTCTCTGAGCAGGACTGCTCCAATTGTTGTTGGAGATGTTACTAAATATAGAAACAATTCTTCTTCGGATTCAGGCTTAACAAGGAGAGGGGGTGAACTGAGGTAACTCTTCAATTTCTCAAAGACCTATTGACACTCAAGAGTCTAACAGAAGTTATTAGGCTGCTTGAGCACTTGGAAGAAGGACGTGCAATGCTCCACCGATCTTGAAACAAAACGATTCAGCACTGTAACTTTATTGGTAAGGCACTGGACTTTTTCTATTATTTTTGGGGTAGTCATTCCTTGAATGGCTTGAATCTTCTCTGGATTCATCTTAATGCCATGTCCTAATACCATAAATCCTAGGAACTTTCCTAAAGTTATTCTAAAAGCATATTTGGTTGAATTCAGCTTTATCTTGTACTTTCTGAGGGTGCTGAAGGTCTCCTCAAGATCGGCGATGTGATTCATTGAAGATTGACTTTTGACAAGCATGTTTTTACATAGATCTTCATGTTATGATCGATCTGCTCTTTGAAGATCTTATTCATCAGGCACTGGTAGGTGGCACCTACATTTTTTAGTCCAAAGGGCATAATCCTGTAACAATAAAGACCACGGCTAGTAATAAAAATACTTTTCTCCTCATCTTCTGGTATCATCCGGATTTGATTATAACCGAAAAAGGCATCCATGAAGGTGAGGAGCTTATGACCCGAGGTTGCATCCACCAATTGATCAATTTTGGATAGAAAATAGCTATCTTTTGAATAAGTTTTATTTAAATCTGTAAAGTCGATGCACATCCTCCACTTGCCATTTGCTTTCTTGACAAGGATGAGATTTGCAATCCAATCTGGGTAGGATACCTCTCGAATGAACTTGACTTCGAGGAGTTTGTCGATCTCGTCCATAATGGCTTTCTGTTGCTCTAGTGCAAAGTTGTGCTTCTTTCATTTTACTGATCGACGTTTGACATCTACAGCTAGACGATGTTCCATCACTCTCGCATCAATCCCAAGCATATTTATAGGTACCCAGGCAAAGACTTTGGCATTTTTTTGCAGGAAGGTGATGAGTTGCTTTTTGATTTTTTGTCTTAGGTTTGAGCCGATTTGAATAGTATGGTCCTCGTGCCCATCATTTAAAGGAACTATAACAAGATTTTTAATTGGTTCCCTTCATTCTTCAGTCAAATCATCATGAGTATCAAGCCAATCCACTGGATAAGACTCCGACTGTCTTCTTCTTTACAAGGCAATGGTGTAGCAGTGCTGTGCCAGAGCTTGATCTCTTCTAACTTTTCCAACTCCATGACTAGTTAAAAACTTTATCTTCAAATAATAAGTCGAAACCACAATCCAAAGTACGTTCAAGCTAGGTCGGCCAAGAATTGCATTGTAAGCTGAGAGAGCTTTCACCACCAAAAAATTAATTTGGGTCTTTGATTGCTTTGGGTACCGACCTGCTACAATAAATAAAGTAATTATTCCTTCAACCGACACTGCATTGCCAGTAAATCTCATTAATGGGGAGCTTATTAGATCCATTCTACAATCATAGACATTTTAGAGAATGCATCATAAAATAAAACATCAATAGAGCTTTCATTATCAATTAAAACATAGCGTACATCATAATCAGCAATATTTAAGATAACTACAACCACATCATTATGCGAAAACTGAACCTCCTATGCATCTTCTTTAATAAAAGCAATGGATTTTTCAGTCCTCTGTCTCTTTGCTGGACTTGCCGATATGCCGGTCTCCTCTTGTTGATGTCCCCCTTGTAATGGTGTTAATGATTTCAAGTGGGAGCTGATCTCTATGCGGCTCATCTTCTCGAGATGGTTCAGGCTGTGGTAGGGCTCTTGATCGATCTTTCCTCTTTTTCGATTGACGTCGAAGGAATCAATCCAGTCATCCCCTCCTGATTAGCTCCTTGATCTCGTCTTAGAGCTGGATATATTCTTTAGTATCGTGATCATGATCATGATGGTAAAGATAGTACTTATTAGGATTACGTCTGGTTGGATGAGTCTGCAATCTTTCTGGCCTTGGCAACTGCTCCTTTATCTCCATTAGCACTTGGATCTTAGGAGCATTTAGAGGGGTGTAGTTGTGAAACCTTCTAGGTAGGGAATCCTGCCATGCCCTTCGATTTGGGCTTTTTTATCGATGAGCTTGGGGTGGAGTCCGAGCTCATTTGCACTCAGGAGGAGTCCTGGAGTGCAGCCAAGCTTCACTCGGCTTCTCATTAGTTGTGGGCTTGCTAGATTCACCTACTTGCCACTCTCTTATAGCTTCTTCATCTTTCAACTTAAAGGCTTCCTCCGCTCGAGCATAACCTTCTGCTCGGGCCAGCATGTCAGTAAAATTTGAGGGGTACTTCATTTTCAGAGAAAAGAGGAGGTCATTTTTCTGGAGGCGTAACCTTCTGCCCAGGCCAGCATGTCAGTAAAATTCCGAGGGTACTTTTTTTTCAAAGAAAATAGAAGATCATTTTTTGGAAGCCATCCTTCAGTGCGGCCATTGCAATTGACTGATCCAAATTTTGGACCTCTAGGATAGCAGTATTAAAGCAGCTGATGTAGGCTCGAATGGACTCTCCTTTCTTCTGCTTGATGTTTACAAGAGAGTCCGAGTCTCATCTCTGACATTGGCTATTGATAAAATGAGCCACAAACTGATGGCTTAACTGATTAAAAGAAAAGATGGTACTCGATTTGAGGTCCGAGTATCAGTTTCTTGCTGCTTTCTTCAGAGTGGAGGAAAAAGCATGGCACAGAATGGCATCAGGTGCACCATGAAGCAGCATTATAGTCCTGAAAGCCTCAAGATAGTCGAATGGGTCGGTGGTCCCATCATAACTTTCAAATTGGGAGAGTTTGAAGTTTGGCAGGATGGACTCCTATATGATGCAAGCAGAGCAAGGAAGGTCAGTACGGATGTTGTCATGGCGAACGGAGGTGATGTGGCAGAGTTCATCGATCCACTGGTTCATTTCTTGAAGTTTTTGATCGAAAATGTCATCTCGATCATGGGTCTCAAAGCGTGCTGGTTGAAAAGGGGCAGAGACTCTTCAGGACTAGAATCATGATCAAAATAAGAGCTCTCTGCTTTCTGCTTCCTTTTTCCAGGGGTCACTGACCGGCTTACCTAGGTGGGCCTTTCTTGTGTAGGATCTCACACTCTGATGAGGGTCTTTCTAGCTGAATTGGTGCTGAGGGTTGTGCATGGCCTTTACTACTTCGGTAAGGCCCCTAACCTATTGTACCAATAGGTTAAATTGCTTCAGATCCAGCATGACTGTCGGTGGAGGTTAAGGTATCGATGAGACGTCGGAGTGGGCTGATCCACTAGTTCTTGGATAGATCTGGCAGCAGAGGTGGTGGATCACCTAGTCGTAGCTTTCTTAGGTAGCATCTTACTAAATAGAAAAGATCAGAAGGAAAAAAAGCTAAAGAATTAGAGAAGAAAGGAAGGAGATGAACTTGACTAGGTACTCCTTTAAGAATAAGGACTCAAAGTTTCTTCCTTTAGCACCAATCCTATTGATGCAGAAAATGGTGTTGATGTCGGAGTTGCTGAAGTTGAAAAAGATGAGGCTGCCGATGAGATCTGTAAGAAGAAGTCCAAACCAGAGGTGGGTGGCTCTGGTAGGATCCTTCGACACTCAAGTTAGTTCTCTGGCTAACAAGAATGGAGTACTCAAAAGAATTAAAGTAGAGAGAAAAGCTTAGAGAGAAAAATATATATGGAGGATCCTTTTTATAGGTGGAGCTTGTAACAGATTGATGGTGACAGTCATAACCATCTGTTAGTGAGCCGTTCGGACCACATAAAATCTGTTATGGAGAATGAGCTATCATTTTGTGTATGCAGTTAAGGTTAGTTTGTTGAAGTTTGGATAATAAATTAGAGACTTCTATTCTTGGGAGCGAATCATTCATGCAGAACTCAGGATTAGTTTGGTCAATCTTAGAAATCGATCTCTAGATTGTGGAGGGTGGACTTGCAAGTCATGGGCTCTGCTATTGTTAGATTTGATAACTTTAAGGAGTTCAACTACCTTTAGGATTGGCCCAAAGTTTGGATCAAAGGTGTGCTATGATTTATTATCTGTGGAGTGGTTGTTGTCCTAGGTTGAAAATCAGACTTAAGCTGATGAAGAAGTTCTTTCACTGTTCAAGTTCGTCTGGTCATCATACATTATATAAACTGACTAGATCTACGATTGTCAAAAAGGAATGAAGGAGTTCGACCGCTTCTATAAAGCAGAGTGCTGGAATGGGATTCGGTTGGGTAAAATCCTGCCTAAATGAAGTCCAACTGAAAAGAAGTTCAACTGAAAGGAGTTCGGCTGGAGGGAGTTCAGCTACCTTTAAGATTTATTGCCAAGCAAAGTTGGACGGCTTGGGTTCTAATTATTTGGAATTTGGTTATTCATTCATTAAGGAGTTCGTCCAGCACACATGACTTGAAGGTTAACCCCATTTGGGCTAAATCAATTTTAGTTGAAGCTCGGCCATGACTGTTGCAACTCTGGACGTAGTCAAATTAAGTTCGAGCTTCTTATTAAACTTCGATCGAAGCTAAACTTTACCCCAATATTTGCTATGGTTAATTTTAGTGGTTCATCAACCGCTATAATAACTTCAATAGCAGCGATTATATAACCGTTACTATAGGTTCTATGGAAGTGGTTAATTAACCACTGTGATTGGTAGTCTATAGCAGTAGTTATATAATTGCTGCCATAGATCTAATGTAGCAGTTTTACAACCGCTGCCATGGATTATAGCAGTATTTGACAAGTGATCTATGGTAGTGGTTGGCATGCCTATGGCAACGATTGACAACCACTATCATAGATTTTGAATAATAAAAAATATAAATTTTTAAATTTTTAAATTTTTTACCTGATAAATGTAGTTTAATATATAACACAAGAATATATCTAAAATAACATAACAATAATGCAAGAATATATCTGAAATACTCAAATATGATATTATTGAATAAAATTTATTACAATATTTTTGAAAAAAATACATCAAAAGTTTGCTAAATCTTAATCTAAGTCATCGTCACTTGGAGGAGATGGAGCACGAGCCGGAGGAGATGGAGCATGAGCTGGAGGAGCTAGAGCTTGAGCTGGAGGGGCTGGAGCTAAAGTACTGGCTAACATGTCCTGAATGCCCATGAAGTTAGCTCAAAAATGTATGCAGAGCATCATCACCATAGCGGTTATGATGCTTTGTAGCTGAGATATGAGCTTCTCAGCTTGAGCAACCCGCTCCGTAGCCTGAGCTGCCTGCGCTAATGCCTCCTCAAGCTGCTCCCAACTGACGATCTTGAAAATATATGAAAGAATGCTTACCTCAGACTAATAGCTTATCGATGTATGTTCGGGCCTACATCAGATCCTTCCAGAGTGCTTAGACCCCAAGACCTGAGACAGATGGTCATGGAGGCCAAAGATGTTCAGGCCCTTGCTCGCAAGCGTGTGTAACTATTCCTATAATTGCAAATTCAAATAAAATATTATAAAAAATAATATAATGCTAATCATACTAATCTATTTATTACTTACAAAAATTCTTCCGATTGCAGCATTCATCAGCCAGCCCTTTTTGTCCGTACGGTTAGATCGAAAGATGGCACTACAGGTGGGCATCATCCCCACTCTCGTCAGCTATAATAATGGATCAGCTTATTAGAAACATGCAAAAAAATAATAATTTAATTTATAAACTAAGATTTAAAATTTATTATCTTTCTATTCACACGACTGGCCATAGACTCATGGTTAAGAGTATGCATGTACTCTTGAGCCGCCTAGTTCGCCTGATTCTCCCGATTACAACGGGCGGTAACTTAAAAAGTATTTAAATCATAAGTATTTAAAAAGTATTCAAATATAATTGTTAGTGTCTTGAAAAATTTAAAAGTTAGAAATTTAGTTTAGAACTCCTAGCTCCTCTAATGCCTAACTATCCCCTTCCACTGACTTGGGGGATAGTCTTGAATCCAAGGAACAAGGTCCTCCGAAGTGTCCCATTCCAAGGAACAAGGTCCTCCGAAGTGTCCCATTGGTGCTCAAGCCATCCTCTATGGAGCTTGATCTTATAGTTTCGATACAACTCTCTAATCTTCTGCAATTGGACATCTTGAGCCCTCTCATGATCTAAAAAGTCGTACCTCCTCTACATAAAATTATTAAAAATCAGTTATGAAATTATTCTAATCATATATAGTGTAAATATATTAAATGCATGAATATAATTAAGATCATACATATCCTCCTACACCCGATCTCCGACACCAACGTCTATCAATCGCCAGTCTACGAGCACAACAGAAATAATGTCGGAGCGCCTCACAAGCACTTCAAAAAAAGAATGCATCTTTCGTGCAATTACCTCGACTGGTCTCCCATTCTAATCGTACTCCACCATGACCTGATGCTAGCGATTCCACACATGTAGTATGCATGTAGGACCATGAAATTGATGAAAATCGTGTAGGATTTTAGGCATGCTTTTCCAAACTTTTTCAAAATTTTAATTATAGTGGAAGCAAAATTAATCTAAAATTAATTCTATGCATGCATTGATCACATCAATAACTCTATACTAGGATCTAGACATGCTGATATGTATTAGAAAAATAAAATGCATTCAATCAGCAAATCACATTTACTGATCGATGTGTTTAGAACATAATATCTATGTACGGATGGACGATCTCCACAATCTGAAATGATAGAAAAAAGCCCTCATATTATGTTGCAGCCACATACATGTCCAACTTCTATGGTGAGTCCACACGGAGCTCCTACTCCCGACCAGCTCTACCAAAGTGCTAACTCTTCGTCGGGGCCTTCAACGGCTTATTTTCATCGATCCAATCAACGACCTTCTTCCCAATCTTTCAGACACTCCAGAAAATTGGTAGATGTACTTCAGAGGATGACTAGGTGGTCGTGAAAAATCAATGGTGATCTAGCACTCATAGAGCTAAAACTCACCACCCTAACCCTGAGTCCCAACTCAAGGGGTTCACACACCAAAAGCCCTGATGCCCAAAAAATTCACTCATGCCCTCTCTTTGGAATTTTTTTGTGAAACAAATTTTCATGGATCGAGGGACTCTGTCTCTACTGAATACCCACTCTCAAAAACATTTTAGATGGGCAACCAAAAAGAGAAAAATAAGTGAAGTGGCTGAGAGGAAAAATTGGAGCAGAAAAACCTTTCTTCCTCTCTGGATTTTCCATGCATAGAACTTGCACCCCCACCCAGTTTTCTCTCTCCAGGAAATCCTTTTCTCGCTCTCCATCTCTTGCATGGACAAAAAATTCCCATCTTAAATTAGCGACCAAAAAGATGGAAAATCAGCATGGAAGAGATAAGGTGAGATGGTTGAACTTGTTTCAACCAATCTCATGAATTCAAAATTCAAAGAGCTTCTTATCCAATTCTAACGCCCATACCAGGATGTTTGATGCACAGAAGAACTCTCTTTCTATGCATCCACTCATTAAAATACACAAAAATATGCGACAATACCATAATGGTGTGTGGAGAAGTGGATAAGGATGAGAGGATTAGGAGGTTTCAACCAAACCAACCATCAATTGAATTCGAAATTCAATTTCATTTGAACCGGTCCAACACTTGGACCAGGTCAAAGAGAGAATAGAAGAGGGGTATAGAAACTCATCTTGGCATGGGAAACTCTCATGCAAATTTTGAATTTGCGTGAGAGATGCAGACATGGGTCAAAGTGTGGTGCAAGGAGAATTTGAATTCAAAATTCAAACTTACTTTGAATTCGACCAAATTGGTTTCAACCAAATCAATTTTTCAGATCCAATTAGACTAGATCAAACCTAATCAAATTAGTCTTAACTTAATGTAATAAATTTTTAATAAAATTAAAAATTAATTAGGCCTAGTTCTTGATCAAATCAAGGTCAAATCTTCCATAGCGATTAGGTCATCACATAACCTAATCAGATCAAATCCAATCAAATCAAATTCAATCAAATTTAATCGAATCCTCATTGCTGAATCAAATTAAGTTAATTAGCAAACTAATTACTAATTAATCCTTCAATAATATTAGAGTCTCAATCTAGTGGGACCCACGAAGGTAGAGTCCTAGTCTAATGAGACTTTCGATCATAAAGTCCTAGTCCAGTGGGACTCTTGACCATAGAGTCCCAGACCATTGGGATTCATGATCAGTCATCAAATTAGGTAGGAACTCCTATTGTGTGTAACCCCATAGGTTCGAACCCTAAGTCGGTAGTATAGAAATTAATTTTTTGTACCAATCAATGTGACCATCTAGCAATGGTACCCGATATTCGGATAGGTCGAATAGTTGTAATACAATGTTGATGAACCGATGGCATATAGTTATTGTATAATTCATCCCCTTGACCTTAATTCTTAAAGGATGATCTAGGGTTTATTGCCAACCCTGAAAAAGTCATCTACATTGTCTTTCAAAATTTAGTGTCCATCGAATGGACCACCCTTGCCAAGATTATGCTAAATTGAAATATAGTGATGCATATGCTCCAACACTTGGAGGGGTCAATCTCATCTTAACTCACATATCAATTTCACAAGTACTTGACTGCACCCAGTAACCTTCTATCACTGAATTAAAAATTTAGATAGTCCGATACGTAAGTGTAGTGAGTTGCTTTCAAGTCACCATGATGATCTCAGGTCTAAGAGACACTTATACCCATATCCTTCATGAGCAACTCTTTGTAAGGATTTGACACTTTGAATTCGATCCACAATAGAGGAGAATCAAATCATCAAGCAATCGAGCTGGCTCAGATATGGGGTCGAGTTGGCTTGAGCTGAGATCGACTCAGCTTGAATCGCAATCGAGTCGGCCCTCTTAGGCAGATAGAAAGCAAGAGTTCGTGCAAGATGCAATCGAGTTAGCTTGATCCCTGATAGAGCCAGCTCGATGGAGATGAATAGAACAGGACGGAATTTTCTATTTAGACTCGAATTGTAATTAATCCAAAGGGTCTACGAGAGTTGCGCATGAACCACAAGATCCAGCAGCCATGGAGGATTGCGGTCATAATCTAAAGGTTGAAAAATATTCTAAGACTCTATCAAGATCATGTTTGACTCATATTAGAAGAAAGAACCTCGTTAGGTCTCTTATGAACTACTGATAAGAGGATTCTCATCCTATTTAAAGAACTAAGGTGTTATGAAGTAGGGGATGGCACGTGTGGCATGAGAGGCACGTTGAGAGGCTCAGGCAGCCATCAAGAGGAACTTGACAGAGTGCCGAGTATGTGCAGCCCATGAGAGAGAGAAATAGCAGGTATATAGCATCCAGCGCAAAGCCTGTGAGGGTAGAGCATCTTATAGCTTTTGAGGATCTTCTTGAGATTCTGAGAGAGATTTATGAGGATAGCTTCTAGTTGAGAGAAATTTATGTATAGTAAGTTGAGAGTGGATATTATCCTCTTGTACTTATTTTTCTCTTTCATAGTCAAGCTTTGTATGTCCCATGGAGGGAAGCCTTTGGGCTGATCCATATACTTGATTGTATTCTTATTTTATTTTTTCTTTCTTCCTACCATAATATTCTAGTATTAGATCCTTAATAAAGTGGTATCAGAGCCAGACGATAGCACAGCGTAGATTACAGTAGTGGCTAGAGATTGAAGAATATGAAGAAGACAAGTGCAATCAAGATGAAGATCAGTAGATTTGATGCGAAGAATAATTTCTTCTTATGGCAAGTAAGGATAAAGAATGTTCTCATCCAACATATATTGATCTATGTTCTCTTGAACGACGAGATGCTGGCTACCATGGAGATGCTGGCTATCAGATGCAAATGGTGAGCACACTCCACTCATACCTAGTGGATGATGTCATGATCCATGTGCTTGGCGAGATTTTTCTGATAGTGCTATGGTCGAAGCTCAAAAAGTTATACATGGCAAAGTCTCTCACCAACACGCTACTCTTTTGGAGATAGTTCTATCAGCTATGGATGGACGAAGGTCAGAGCATGCAGAAGCATCTATCCAACTTTCAGAAGATCCTCACCGACCTCAGCATTGGTAAAAAAATTAAGAAGAAGACTGGGTGTTGGTCTTGCTAGTGTCGCTTTTTTCTCAGCATTGGTAACTGCTCTTCTAGTAGGAAAGAGCACCATCAAGGTGAAAGAGGTCACTACAATGATACTCCAAAAAGAGTTTCTAAGGAGAAAGAATCTAGCTTCATGCTCAGATGGCGGCAGCTCAGCTTTAGCGACATCTGAAGGAGCAGGAGGCAATAGATGGAGCAGCAGAGGATCGTAAGGAGAACGATCCAAATCCAAGATGAGGGACCAAAGCAAGATTAGATGCTATAGGTGCGATGTGTTGGGGCATCGAGTCAAGGATTTTCTACAACTTAGGAATCGAACGAGGGCTATTGTAGTGATGGCTAGTAGCGAGTCAGAGGATAATATCCTCGAGATATCTGATGAGGTATCTACTTCTTACCAGTAGTGAATTTTAGATTTTGCATGCACATATGATGTTTGTTGTAGAGAGAAGCAGTTTGACTTTCTAGAGAGTAGTGAGGGCACTATTTATCTATCGAATGGATCAAACTGTGTGATCAGAGATATCAGTATGGTCAGCTGGAGGATATATGATGGTGTAGTGAGGAGATTAGGGGAGGTTTGATATATATCTAATTTTAGATGGAATCTTATCTCACTAAGCAGATTAGATTCAAACGGCTATAGGTTAGTAGCTGATGATGGAATCCTGAAGGTCATGCACAACGATATGATGATATTAAAGGAGAAGAAAAGGATGAGAGGATATTACCATTTGATAGGGAGCCTAGTGTGAGATGGAGTTTCAGGATTCAGAGGAGGCCTAATGCGAGGTGGAGCTCCAGGTGGAGGTGGATCGAGCATGAGATGGGACACTCGAGAGGATGAGAGGCAACATCATAAGGTGAAGTTTCTATTGCCATAAGAGGCTACCCCGAATAGATTTCAGATTAGGAGGATCATAGTAATCGATGGAGGTGAGATCGAGCGGCCTGGCTCGACTCTCACGTTTGTCCATCCATGATCAACAGGCATGCCCTAGGGCATGAAGGTGAGATGGATCACAAGCTCTCAAAGATAGATGAAGGCTGAATGTCGAGTCGAGGTAGAGATTGTTAGGATTTGATACCTCGAATTCGATCCATAGCAGAGAAGAATCAAATCATTAAGCAATCTAGTTGGCTCGAATACGGGGTTGAGTCAGCTCGGGCTGAGATCGAGCTGGCTAAAACCATAATCGAGCCAGCCCTCTCAGATAGAAAGAAAGTAGGAGTTCGGACAAGATGCAGTCGAGCTAGCTCGATCCCTAATAGAGCTGATTTGATGAAGATGAACAGAATAGGATGGAATTTTCTATGTAGACTCAGATTGTGATTAATCTAAAGGATCTATGAGAGTTGCATGTAAACCATAAGATACAGCGGCCATGGAGGATTGCAGTTATGATCTAAAGATTGAAAAATATTTTAAGACTTCTTCAAGATCATGTTTCACTCATATTAGGAGAAAGAGCCCTATTAGGACTCTTATGAACTGCTGAGAAGAGGATTCTCATCCTATTTAAAGAATTGAGGTGATGTGGAGCAAGGGATGGTGCGTGTGGCATGAGAGGCACATAGAGAGGCTCAGGTAGCCATCAAGAGAAGCTTGGTAGAGTATCGAGTATGTGCAGCCCATAAGAGAGAGAAGTAATAGGTGCATAGCATCCAGCATGGAGGCTGTGAGGGCAGAGCATCTTATAGCTTCTGAGGATCTCCTCGGGATTCTGAGAGAGCTTTTATGAGGATAGCTTCTAGTTAAGAAAGATTTATGTACAGTGAGTTAAAAGTGGATGTTTTCCTCTTGTACTTATTTTTTTCTTTCATAATAAAGCTTTGCATGCCCCGTGGAGGCGAGCCTTTAGGCTGATCCACATACTTGATTATGTTCTTATTTTATTTTCTTCTTTCTTTTTGTCATAATATCTTAGTACTAGATCATTAACACTCTTGGCAGTAAAGAGCTCCATGGATGGATCACGATCAGTGAAATATGCCCCTACACTTCACTTGCATGCCAAACCAGTATCTCCATACTCCTTGGTTAAGAGGACAATCAATGAATATGGCATGCAACAACCTACACTTGATTACGTTGTTGTCTTTGGTAACAACGTATCAATTGATCATGATCAAGCTTAAGGACTAAACTACAAATCCTCCTTTATCGAGTCTAAATAGTCCTAAGAACTTCATCACCAAAGAGTTCATTACAAGAAGATGCACAAAGTGATAAAATTGCTAGAATAATAATTTTATTTATTTATAATAATTTAAGTATATTTATAATTAGCTCAACCATCTACAACCTAGATGATTGGCTTTAGGATACATTTCTCAATAACTCCCACTTAGACTAAAAACATTTAGAACAATGTCGTATATTCATCTTCCATCTGTGATTATCGAACTCTTTGATTTTAAGGGCTTTAATAAATGGATCTACCATGTTCTTCTTTTCATCGATCTTCTGAAGGTCGATGTTACCTCATTCCATGATCTCTCGTACAAGATGGTAGCAACAAAGAATGTACTTGGTGCACTGATGTACCTTTATCTCCTTCGCTTGAGCTATGGCTTTAGTGCTATCATAGTAAAGTAGAATCGAACCATTTAAGGAGGGTGCCACTACCAGCTCTTCGATGAACTTTTGTAGCCACACAGTTTCTTTTGTAGCATCGAATGCCGCGACATACTCCATCTTGCACACAGAATTGGCCACAGTATGCCACTTGAAATTCTTCCAACAGATTGCTCTACTGTTCAGGATAAATATATAACCTGACACACTCTTGCTATCATCATGATCTGATTGAAAACTAAAATCAGTATATCCTATAAGTTTCAAGTCAGCATCTCCATAGATGAGCCACTGGTCCTTAGTATTTCTCAAATACTTTAAAATTATCTTTACAACCTTCCAATGATTCTCATCCGGATCAGGCTGGTATCTACTCACTACCCCCAATAAGTATGCCACATCCGACCTTGTACACATCATGGCGTACATAATAGAATCTACTATCGAAGTATATGGTATTCTACTCATACGCTTTCTCTCGAAGGGTTATCGAACAATTCTTCTTTGAGAGAGTAATTTCATGGCCTATCGAAGATAGCCCCTTTTCGAATTTGCCATGTTGAATCACTTCAGCACGGTATCGATGTATGTGGACTGGGACAACCTAAGTAACCTTTTATATCCATCTCTATAGATCTTCAACCCTAGGATGTAAGAAGCTTCTCCCAAGTCATTCATGGAGAATTGCGATGACAGCTACACCTTTATTCCCTATAATGCAGGAATATCATTCTCAATTAAGAGAATATCATCCACATACAAAATAAGAAATATAACTATAGAATTGTTAGTCCATTTATACATATAGGATTCCTCTCCATTCTTAATGAAGCCATATGTTCTGATCACCTTATCAAAATGCATGTTCTAACTCCATGATGCCTGCTTCAATCCATAAATAGATTTTTGAAGTTTGCACACTTTGAACTCATTTGTAGATGTGAAATCCTTAGGCTATATCATATATACCTTCTCATCTAGCTCTCTATTAAGAAATATTATTTTTATATCCATCTGTCAGATCTCAAAGTCTAGATGTACTGCTATCGCAAGCATAATCCGAATAGACTTGAGCATTGCCACTGAAAAAAATATCTCATCATAGTCAATACTATAATATTGACGATATTCCTTGGCAACCAAATGGACTTTATAGATCTCCATCTTCCAGTCTGTGTCCCTTTTTTTTAAAAAAATTTACTTACACCCAGTGAATTTTACTCCTTCAGGTGGATCAACCAATGTCCATATACTGTTGACTTTCATGGACTTTATTTTAGATTTCATGGTTTCCAACCACTTATCAAAATCGAACATCTACATGGCATTCATGTAGGTGATTGGATCCTCATTGTTCTCATCGAGTTTAACAAGATCACCATCTCAGACCAAAAAATCATAGTATCTATCTAGTTGATGCGGTACTCTACCAGATTTCCTCAAGGATGACTCTATAATGGGCTCTGGATTTGATCTTATCAAATTCAGTTCTGTAGGTTCACTAGAATATGTTTGTTCTTCCATCAATCAAACTTCACTAAGTTCAATATTAGAGGTAGCAATTTCTTTCATAAGAAATTCTTTTACAAAAAGACTGTCCTATTGCTAACGAACATCTTTTATTCTTCAGCAAGGTAGAAGTAATAACCCCTAGTTTTCTTGGGGCACCCTATGAACAAGCACTTATCGGACCTTAGTCCAAATTTTTTTGGCTGCAAACGTTTGACATAAGCCAGACATCCCCAAATCCTAAGGTGAGAGAGTGTCGACCTACGTCCAATTCATATATCATATGTAGTCTTTGCAATAGACTTGCTCAGAAAATTATTTAAAATAAAACAAGCAGTCTCGAGCGCATACCCTAGAAAGAAACAGGCAGACTCACAAATCTCATCATGGACTGAACTATGTCCAGCAGGCTTCTATTCATCCTTTCGGACACACCATTATGCTGTGGTGTTCCTGGAGGGATCCATTATGAGAGAATCTCATTCTCTCCTAGATATGTCAAAAATTCATTGAAAAGATATTTACCTCTTCGATTTGATCGAAGAGTTTTAATACTCTTCTCAAGTTATTTTTCTATCTTATTTCGATATCGTTTGAACATTTTAAATGAATCAAATTTACTCTTCATAAGATAGATATACCCTTACCTAAATAGATCATCAGTAAATGTAATGAAGTAGTAGAACCTACCTCTAGCATATGTGTTCATAGGTCCATATACATCAGTATGTATTAGACCAAGAAGATCAGTGGCTTATTCACCATTTTCAGTAAAAGATGATTTGATCATTTTACTAAGAAGGCAGGACTCACAGGTAGTTAATAATTTACAATCATCGATATCAAGGATATGCTCCTTGACTAACCTATTGATCCTATTCTTATTTATATGACCGAGCTTACAGTGTTAAAGATAGACATCGATGACATTATCTAGTTTCAGACATTTATTTGACATGTACATTACACTAATAGGCTATGATAATATAAAAATATCATTTTTTAGTCATCCTCGCATTACTATAACATCATTCATAATGATATCATAATAATTTTCTTTTATTAATAAACAATAACCATCTTGGATCAAAAGTCCAATAGATATTATGTTCATCATAAAAGATGGACAATAATGATAGTTACTTAAAATGACATTATTATTTTTGAAAATAAGCTTAAGAGTTTCCAATGCTATGATTGAAACTTTACTTCTATCTCCAATATTAAGGAATCTATCGCTATTCTCAAACTTTTTACCAATTTGAAGTTCATGCAATGAATTACATATGTGAATTGGATTTTCGATATCTAATACCCAAGTAGATATATCATAAATAAAAAAATTATAAGATGTTATCATATAACAATCTTGACCAGTAACCACTTGCTTATTTCTTCTGTTTAGATCAAGAGGATCATTTTTCTTCGAGTTTGCCTGATTAGGATCAACACTAGACTCCTCGTAATTAGGTCCTAAAAGCTTGTCATTATCTAATAGTGAATGGAGTGGACTTACACTAGCCATTCTATTTATCTGAAAGAAAAATATGAAATCTTATTAGTACTTGAATTGATTAATCCTGAAGACTTGGACTTTAGTCCTCTTACTATTTTTATGAATTGGTAGCCTCTACCTTCAATTCAAGAAATTACACTAACTCCTTAGTGGATACTAGAATCCACATAGACTACAAATGGATCCAAGAAAAGCTCTGGCTAACCCATGTGCATCTACAAGTAGGTTCACAACTAATAATTTCTCCAAATAATTTTTAGTAATTAGATTTTATCTCAGAAGCCAATTCAGTAGGCTATGGCCTTCACTAAAAAGATTTGGTTAGGTCCAACTATTAACATGATTGAGTTCGGTGCATCAAACCAATGATGACTAGGTCTGAAAAAAGCTCTGGCTAACCTGATCACTGTTAACAAAGTGCGATCTAATCATCATATGATGGACAGTAATTTTAATATCCAGATAAATACCAAGTGTGTAAGGCACCTCCAATATCCACCTAGAAAGTTGGACTCATTACTATTCATCTTAATGGGAGGCTATGACTCAGTTATCTCCATAATTTAGTTATTTTAAGGACCTAATAATTTAAAGAATTTAGGTTACATGTGATTTAAGGATACAAAGGATATAGACCAATTTTCTTCCACTGACTTCATCAAGTCAATAGATTAGAATTAGGATCAATTTAGGTCCATAGTCACCTAATTCAGTCTTATTGATTGAAATCAGTCAAACTAATTTTTAGTGACATTAATCAGTTCGAATCACCAAGTGATCCAATCAAATTCTAATCGATCATGTCAGCCAGATAAGTGAGATCAGTGGAAGAAATATGCCATTAACTCATCAAAGATCGAATCAGTGCGAGTAGCTTCCAATTAAAAATCACTGGTCTTAACTACCAAACTTACCTTAGATATCAATTGGTTAATTAGGTTCAATCTAATCAACCCAGTAATTTTGGATGGGACTGTGTAGCCTTGAATCAAGTCCATTTTGGTCCTTATTAAAGACATGGACTTGTCTAACTACAACTATTGAAGTTGAATCTAGAGAATCCTTGATCTAATCTAATTCAATATTTAGTTAGATTTGATCAATTTCTCTAATTTAGTCCATTCTTCAACTAACCTTAGGTCTAATCCATTCAATGGACCTAATTCATCTAACCCTTTAATCTACAAATTTATAATTTTATCTTAGGATCTTTAATTTATAATTCTAGATCTTATAAGATAATATTTAATTCTTTTAATTAAGTTTTTAGGCTGATGAATTTGGGTTTGATATTTAAAAAATATTTTTTAATTTTAAAAAATTTTATTTTTTGTTCATCAAATGGATTGACTTATTTCAAAAATGGATCAGCTCATTTCATAAACAGCAATACTATTGCATGTTTCATAATAGAAAATAAAGCAAACTTAAATTAAACCATAAATTATATATTAGATCTAATCTAATACATTCATGTTTAATTTTTAATTAAAATCATTTCAATAAAAATCATAAAATCCTTTAGATCCTATCGACACGTGCTCATCATCGTCAAGCCGACTCGATCAGATGATGAGCTGGATCGACTGCAATTCGCCCGAGCACAACATCTATCTTTCTGAGATAGCTGGCTCAATACAGTATCGAGCTAGCTCGATTTGAGCCCAAGCTGGCTCAACAACATATCCGAGCTGGGCATCATCTCAGATGGCTTGAGATAGTTGGCTTGAATCAGCATCGAGCCGGTTCGATTTAAGCTCGAGCCAGCTCGACTGCATATCTAAGCTAGCTCTAAATATCCACAATCACAAATTATGGATCTAAAACATATCGTATATGCATTTATATATTTAATTTTTTTAATTACATATAAGCATGTCAAGCAACCCTTGCTCTAATACCATTTGATGGAAATCATGCAGAATTTTAGGCATGTTTTTCAAAACTTTTTCAAAATTTTAATTACAACGAAAGCAAAATTAAAATTTAAAATTAATTCAATGCAATGCATTGATACTTCAATAACCGTATACTAAGATCTAGACATACTGATATGTATTAGAAAAATAAAATACATTCAATTAGCAAATCACATTTATTGATCGATGTGTTCTAAACACAATACCTGTGTGCAGGTAGATGATCTCCATAATCTAAAATTGCAAGAAGAAGCCCTTATATTGCATTATAGCTGCATACACGTCTGACCTCTATGGTGAGTACATACGAAGCTCCTAATCCCGACCAGCTCTATCGGAGTGCTAGCTCCTCGCTGGGGCCTTCAACGGTTGATCTTCATCGATCCAATCGATGACCTTCTTTCCAATCTTTCGAACATTCCAAAAAATTGGTAGATGTACTTTGGAGGATGACTAGGTGGTGGTGAAAAATTGATGGTGATCTAGCACTCACAGCGCTAAAACTCACCATCCTAACCTTGAGTCCCAACTCAAGGGTTTCGCACACCAAAAGCCCTGACGCCCAAAAACTTCACTCACACCCTCTCTTTGGAATTTTTCTATGAAACAAATTTTCATGGATCGAGGGACTCTCCCTCTATCGAATACCCACTCTTAAAAACCTTTTAGATGGACAACCAAAAAGAGAAAAATAAGTGAAGTGGCTGAGAGGAAAAATTGGCGCAGGAAAACTTTTCTTCCTCTCTAGATTTTCCATGCATAGAACTTGTGCCCCCACCCAATTTTCTCTCTCCAAGAAATCCTCCTCTCACTCTCCATCTCGTGCATGCACAAAAGATTCCCATCTTAAATTGGTGACCAAAAAGATGAAAAATCAGCATGGAAGAGATAAGGTGAGATGGTTGAACTTGTTTCAATCAATCTCATGAATTCAAAATTCGAAGAGCTTCTTATCCAATTCCAACGCCCACACCAGGATGTTTGACGCGCAGAAGAACTCTCCTTCTACACATCCACTCATTGAAATGCACAAAAATATGCGACAATACCATAAGCGTGCGTGGAGAAGTGGATAAGGATGAGAGGGTTAGGAGGTTTCAACCAAACCAACCATCAATTGAATTCAAAATTCAATTTCATTCGAACCAGTCCAACACTTGGACCAGGTCAAAGAGAGAATAGAAGAGGGGCAGGCAGGCATGGCTCAAAGTGTGGCATAGGGAGAATTTGAATTCAACGTTCAAACTTACTTTGAATTGGTCCAAATTGGTTTCAACCAAACCAATTTTTTAGACCTAATTAGACTAGGTCAAACCTAATCAAAATAAGCTTTACCCAATCCAATAAATTTCTAATCAAATTAGAAATTAATTAGGTCTAGCCCCTGATCAAATTAAGATCAAATCTTCCATAGCGATTAGGTCATCACATAACCTAATCGGGTCAAATCCAATTGAATCAAATTTAATCAAATTCTTTTCACTCAATCAAATTGAGGTAATCAGTAATCTAATTACTAATTAATCTTTCAATAATATCAAAATCTCAATCCAGTGGAATCCATGAAGATAGAGTTTCAGTCCAATGAGACTTTCAATCATAGAATTTTAGTCCAGTAAAACTCTTGACCATATAGTTCCAGACCATTGGGACTCATGATCAACCATCAGATCAAGTAGAAACTTCTATTGTATGTGACTTCATAGATTCAAATCCTAAGTTGGTAGCATAAGAACCAATATCCTGTACCAATCGATGTGATAATCTAGTAATGGTATCCAACGTTCGGATAGGTTGAATAGTCACAACACAATATCGATGAACCAATGGCATATAGTTACCATATAATTCATTCGCTTAACCTTAATGCTCAAAGAACGATATAGGATTTACTGCCAATCCTAAAAAAATCATCCACATTGTATTTCAAAATTCAGTATCCATTAAATGGACCATCTCGATCGAGGTTTTGTCAAATTGAAATACAATGATGCATCTGCTCCAACACTTGGAGAGGTCAATCCCATCTTAACTCACACACTGACTTCACAAGTACTTGACTGCATCTAGTAGCCTTCCATTATTGAATTAGAAATTTAGGTAGTCCGGTACCTAAGTGCAGTGAGTTGCTTGCAAGTCACCATGGTGATCTTAGGTCTGAAGGACACTTATACCCATATCCTTCGTGAGCAACTCTTAGCGGTAAAGAGCTCCATAGATGAGTCACGATCAGTAAAATGTATCTCTATACTTCACTTGCATGCCATGCCAGTATCTCCATGCTCCTTGGTTAAGAGGACAACCAAGGAATATGGCATGCAACGACCTACACTCGATTATATTGTCATCCTTGGTAACAACATATCATTTGATCATGATCAAATTTAAGAACTAAATGATAAATTCTTCTTTATCGAGTCTAAATGGTCCTAAGAATTTCATCATAAAAGAGTTCATTATAGGAAGATGCACAAAGTAATGAAATTATTAGAATAATAATTTTATTTATTTATAATAATTCAAGTATATTTACAATCAGCTCAACCATCTACAATCTAGATGATTGACTATAGGATATATTGTTTGATAGAAATATTCTACTAGTGATGCATTTGTAATGAAACTACATTATATAAATATATAAGAGTGTACAATAACTATACAAATAAATAAATAAATAAATGATACAATAAAAACTACTTTCATTGATCATGGGATCGTGCGATGTGGATGTCAGTGGAAACTCATTGGTGGATGGAGCATATGCCAGAGATGTGGCTGATGGTGGAGGCTTAGATACCGATGGAGGAGTAGATACCAGTGGTGCCTAGGCAGCTGTTGCAAAGATGGATGGAGTATGCTCCGATTGTGACTAAGATATGAAGCTCTGTGTCACCCATCGAGGGGCATAGGTGAAAACTAGATGGTATTTTGATACCATCATGACTTGCAACATTAATGAATATTAACCAATATAACATGTTGAACAGTAATATTAGTAAAGCATCAACAAATAGATTCTAACATTTATACTAGAATGTTGAATTCATTGTCTAGTAGCATCTACAATATGGACATTACCATTACTTCTGACAAATGTATCTAGGATCTTAATAGCATCAAGTAAATTTTATCCAAGATGAGCACTTTGTATGCATGGTCCAATATGATCATCAACCTCGGTATCATCAAACATATGCCAAGGCACCATCCTCACAACAATATTCTATTGAGGCTTCAAGAGATCACTAACGTAAAAGACTTGACTAGCTTGGAAGATAAGTATATATTGTTCTTCAGTACGGAGATGGCATTGCACATTGACAAGAGTAAAACTGCACTCATCAGTCTTCATTCCTAATTGAGATAAGATGTCAAATTAATCGCATTTCATCAATGCAATCATCTTTTTAGAATAGTAGTCCAAGATGACTATCTTCTCTACTATCCAATAATAGTTCAAATCCTCCGTACGAGATTATGAATTCTTCAAGTTAGCATAACACCCAATGGTGGCACTCAACATCATGCCATTATTTTGTGTTGTCATGTTTATAGACCAGTTGTGAGTATTGAACCAATAGCTTTTAATGATGAGCTATTTGTACTCATGCATGGTATGATTAAGTCCCATTGAAAGAGCATGCACTGTAGAGCTCACATCACCGAGAGATAATCTTCATATCTAAGGAGGTGACATCTAATTAGTAAACATATTCAAATAAGGTGTATAAGGCAGGAATATGTACTCGCTTACATGATCTTTGAACCACTCAAAAAAATTTTTGCTATGCATTTTCTCTTTCTTCCACATACTTAGTGCACCGTATTTTACTCTTATGACCTCCTTGTATTTGCTATATGCACAAAGTATAAATTTGGTTGTAATAAAATATTTTTTTCTAAGTATTATGAAATAAATAAGACTGAATGACTTACCCATGTACAGCTTAATGACATCACAATTGAAGAGCATGTAGTGGTGCGTCTTATCCCTTTCCTCAATACTCAAATAAGTAAGGTAGTATGAAGTGAAAAATCCATCTAGTTATGTAATAGACTCAAATGTAGGCTCAATTGGCTCATATTGATCATCCCGATTCCTCGTTGGCCGGTTACGATGTGTCTCAAGCTTGTTTAAGTATATGGTACAAAAATTCATACATTCTTGATCCAAATAACTTTCTGCTATCGATTTTTTTGGGCAATTCATATTTCTTATATAAGATTTCAGCGTTTGAATATTCCTCTTAGTTGGAAACATCCATCGATAGAACACTGGCCTCCAAATGCAACTTCCCCCATAAGGTGCATGGTGAGATGCATGAAAACTATAAAATAATGGTGGAAATATCTTCTCCAAATCACATAATATAGACATTGCCATTGCCTTCATTTTTTTCATGTCTTTCTTAAGCAATCTCTTCGCATAAATATCCCTATAGAAGATGTAAAGACGAATAACAATCATTCTGATATTTTTTGGTAATACGTAGAAAATAGCTATTAGGATCAACTCCTGCATCAACACATAATAATCATGAGTCTTCAATATCCTAAGTATAATATCCTTATTATTCACATTCTTTGATATATTGCTTCAGTACCCATCTGGGATCTTTACATTCTCCAACACATGAAGAAATATGGACCATTTAGAGGCATTCATAATATAGCATGCATGAGAGAGCCTCCACTGTTTTGTCCCTACTGGTTCCAGGTAGAGTGATCTCCTAATATCCTCATCTTTTAAGTCAAATCAAGAATTCAAATCATCCTTAGTCTTATCCTTGATGTTCAAGATTGTTGCCAATAGGAGCTCGTACATGTTCTTTTTAATGTGCATTACATATAAGCAGTGGCGCAATAAGTTTGTCTTTCAATAGGATAAGTCAAAGAAGATACTTTTTTTTTCTCCAATTAAAGTATGTGTTATCTACCTTTGATTGATGATTCCTCTTCTTACCATTAATCGGATCATCTTTTTTAAATTCAACACTAGGACCATCCAACTCTCTCAACACCTTACTTTTAGATATCCAGCTAGGAGTCTCATCTTCAACAATATCATCAAAGGAGCATGCATCCCTTCTATATGGATGGTTTCGATAAAGCTAAAGCTCCCCCGATATGTCAATATTTTAGACTGAATATTTTTTTTCATAAATCGGGCATGCTAGCTCACCTTTCATACTCTAATCTGATATTAGGACATAAGCTAGAAAGTCATTTATTGTCCATAGAAGCACTGCACATATAGTGAATGACTCATTCATCAAAGCATCAAAAATTGAAATACCTTGAATGCTTCATAACTATTTTAGCTCGGCAATAAGAGGCTATAAATAGATATCAACATCATTACCTACCTCCATCGGCCTATGGATGAGCACTATCATGAAAGTAAAGAATTTTTTCATACACATCCATGGTGGAAGGTTATAAACATGAATAAATACTGGCATACACTGTGGACGGCATTCATGTGCTTGAATGGATTAAAATCGTTACTTGACAAGCTCAATCTCATATTGCGTATCTCTTATGTGAAGTTGAGATATATTTCATTAAACTTCTGCCATGCCTCTCCATCGGTCGGATGCCTTAATGCATTATCTTTTATTCGATTCTTTTCATATCATCTCATGTATTTCGATAGCTTTACCGACATAAACTATTGGGGATATCAACTCACTCTGATATTGATTGTCGTAGAGTCTGGCCAGGACACCATGACCATAGGACCTTCTTAATACTACTTGTATTGCACTCGATCATATGTGGATACCGTAAAAAAAAGAAAGAAGAACAAAGATAAGAGATAGCACATAATTAAGTACATGGATTAGACTAAGGTTTACCTCTATGGGATATGCAAACTTCACTATGAGAGAGAAAATCAACAAATATAAGAAGAACTTACCCCTTAATCCTTATACAAGAGTCTCTCAACAAGAAGCTTCAAAATCTTTATAAAAACTCTCTAAAATCTCTCAATAAGTCTCTCAGCACCTTTAGGATGTTATCAGCTTTTCGATGCAATAAACAGTTCATCAATCTGAGTTATATAGACTCCAGAAATCCAAAAATAGTGTTTCAATAGAAAATCCAGTCCCAAACACATTCAAAATCAATTTCTGATCGTCCGATTATGACCGACTCCCTCTTGGGCCATCAGATCATACACACAACCTTCTGATCAAGCTTGAATTATTTTTGAGCCATCCAATCATGACTGGAAGCTCTCCTGACCGTCAAATCATGCAAAATAATAGTTCATCAGGCCAGATTAAGTCCCAGCCGTTCGATCGTGACTGGCTCCTCTCTGAGCCATCGAATTGGATCGATCCATGGAATAGTACCATGGACCACATGAAATGGTCTAAAAATATCCTACTGGTCCATGCAGGTTGCTGTGGACCGACAGTCCATAATGGATCGTGTGGGCTGGGCGCTTGCGCGACCTATGCCCGTGCGGCTCATATGTGCCTGCACACATGCTCACACACCTAGGCCAGCCTAATGCATGGCTGGCCTAGCGCTGCCAATCTAAGCTGCACCACCACCAGCCAGTGCCATCTATGGGCCCCTCCGATGGGCCTAAGGGCCGGCTACCCTGCTCTGACTTTCTTTTGTGTGTAACTTCTCCATCTGGACTCCGTTTGGACTGTTCTTAGGCTCGTTAGACTTCAATCATCATTCTGAACCTTGTTTTGATCTTATTATGGATCGAATCTTAATATATTTTTCTCAATAATCTCTACCTTGACTTGATGTTTGACCTTCACCTATCTTGAAGAGCCGTGATCCATATCGCCCCCACGACCTAGGGTATGCCTACTGTCTCATGGATGGACAAATATGAGAGTTGAGCCAGGCTGCTCGATCCCACCTCTATCAATGACTATGTCCACTTTGATCAAAGATCTATTCGAGAAGGTGTCCTACGGTAATAAGAACTTCACTCTACGATGTCATCTCTCATCCTTCCGAGTTTTTCGTCTCATGCCCGATCCACCTCTACTTGGAGCTCCACCTCATATTGGGCTTTCTTTAGCTCTTGAAGCTTAACCTCGCACTAGGCTCCCTATCAGATAGTAATATTCTCTCATCTTCTTTTTTTCCTCTAAAATAATTCTATCGCCATACATGACCTTTAGGATTCCATCATCAGCTACCCATCTATAGCTGTTTGAATTTAGTCTGCTCAGTAAGATAAGATTCTACTTGAAATCAGGTATGTATCAAACCTTCCTCAATCTCCTCACTGCACCATCATGTGTCCTTTAGCTAACCATACCGATGCTTTTGATCACACAGCTCGATTCATCTGGTAGTTGAATAGTGCCCTCACTGCTCTTTAAGAAGTCAAACTGCTTCTTTCTACAATAAACATGATATATGCATGTAAAATCTAAAATTCACTATTAGGAAGAAGAAGATATCTTATCAGATATCATCAGGACATCATTCTCTAACTTGCTACTAGCCATCACTATAGTAGCCCTCGTCCGATCCTTAGGCTGTGGACAATCTCTGACATGATGTCTCAACTTATCACATCGGTAGCATCTGATCTTACTAGGATCCCTCATCTTGGACCTGGATCATCCTCCTCATGATCTTCTATCGCTTCGTCTGCTACCACATGCTCCTTCAAAAATTGCCAAAATTGAGTTGCTGCCATCTAAGCCCGAAGCTAGGTTCTCCCTCCTGAGAATCTTGTCCTGGAGAATTGCTGCATTGATCTCATCCATCTTGATGGGGCTCTTTTTCACTAGAAGAACAGTCATACAAAGAAAAAAAGTGTTGCTAGCAAGATCAATATCCTAGTCTTCTCCTCAACCTTTTTACCTACATTGAGAAGATCAGTGAGAATCTTCTAAAAATGGCTGAGATGCTCTTGCACGCTCTGTTCCTCAGTCATCCGTAGTTGATAGAACTACCTTCAAAGAGGGTATTGGTGAGGAACTTCATCATGTATAACTTCTTAAGCTTCGACCATAGCACTGTTGAGAAAATCTTGCCAAGTACAGGGATAACCACCTCATCCACTAGGTACATGCGAATGATACTCACCGTCTACATCTATAGCTGCTCTCAGGTTCTCTACTATATGGCATCCGATATTTTTTCATTCAAAAGAGTATCGATCAATCCATGTTGGATAAGCACATCCTTCATCCTCGCTTGCCACAAGGAGAAATTGCTCTTCCCATCGAATCAGTTGATCTCTATCTTGATTGTGCTTGTCTTCTCCATATTCTTTGATCTTGATCAACACTGTCATGATCTGGGCAACCACATGTGCCAGTATCATCTGACTCTGATACCAATTATTAGGGATATCAATTCATTTTGATATCGATTATCATGGAGTCTGGTCAGGATACCATGACCATAGGATCTTCTTGATACCACTTACATTGCACTCGATCACATATAGATACCGTAAGAGAAAGAAAGAAGAATAAAAAATAAGAGACAACATACAATCAAGTATGTGGACTAGACCAAGGTCTACCTTCATGAGGCATGCAAACTTCATTATGAGAGAAACAAAATCAACAAATATAAGAGAAACTTACCACTCAATCCTTATATAAGAGCCTCTCAATAAGAACTCCAAAACTCTATAAAAGTTTTCTAAAATCTCTCAAGAAGTCTCTCAAGACTCCGAACGTCACCAGCTTTTCGACACAATAAATAGTTCATCAATCGGAGTTATATAGACTCCAAAAATTCAAAAATAGTATTTCAATAGAAAACCCAATCCCAAACACATCCAAAATAAATTTTTGACCGTCCGATCATGATCAGCTCCCTCATAGGCCGTCGAATCACGCACATAGCCTTTTGATCAGCTTGGATTGCTTCTAAGCCATTCGATCATGACCGAGAGCTCTCCTAGCATCGGTTCGTGCAAAATAATAATTCATCAAGTCAGATTAAGTCCAATCGTTTGATCACGATCGGCTCCTCTCTGAGCCATCGGATTGTGACTAGTCCATAGAACAGTATCGTGAACCATGTGAAATAGCTTGAAAATAGCCTACTATTTCATATGGACTATTATGGACCGACGGTCTGTAATGGACTGCATGGGCTAGGTACCTGCGTGGCCTGTGCGCCCCCACATGCCTGGGCCAACCCAGCATGCGACTAGCCCAGTGCCACCATGTGCTATCGGTCTGGGCTATGCCACCACCACCTGACACTATCTGTGGGCCCCTCTGGTGGGTCTGAAGGTCAGCTACCCCACTCCAACCTTTTTTTATACGTAACTTCTCCACCTAGACTCCTTTTAGGCTATTCTTGGACTTGTTGGACTCCATTTATCATCTTGGCCCTTATTCTAGGCTTGTTGTAGACCAAATCTTAAGGCATTTTTTTCAACATAAATAATTTTTGTAGTCTTGGAATTTAAAAAAAAATACCACATTAACTTTTGAGGTATACGGATTGATGTGCCATCTTTATTCTATTTTCATATTGATATACTGCACCTCCTGTACTTATTTCGATTGGCATCCCCCTCTTAATAGAGCATGCAATCATTAGGATATGCATGTATCTTGATATAAGTAAAGTCCAGCTATTCAATAATCTTCGATGCCTCATAATTATTCTTTGAGATTTATGTATTATCCAAAAGAATGTCCTCTAAAAGCTCCAGTATGCAGTTCACTCCATTATTACTGAATCCATTGATACAACCGGATTAAGAACTCATTCTTCACCATCTTTTCACATCTGAGATATAATGAAATATTAGCATCCTCCATCAACTTGCAGACCTTCTCCATATCCTCATTGTTTATCGTTCCACCAACCATAAGATTAGGCATGGACGTAGATGCACCGTCATTATAGCCAATAAATAAAAAAAATATCACGAACCATTTGTTCGACTCCCTCATCATGTTGATCGCCTTTTTGTGATCACCTCATCATGTTGATCCCAATAAATTTCATAACCAGGTTTAAAGTCATAAATAGTGAAGTGATCATTTACATCTTGATGAGATAGTCATGGCCCATCTATATACTTCTTATAAGAACATTGGATAAGTTCATGGTCCCCAAATTTTTTTATAGTAAAATCAAAAAATATTTAAAGTCCACTCTCATATTCTGGTGAGAGCTTACTAAATTTCATCCACCCTTTATCCATTATAAAAATAGTGATACTGCAATTGAATCATGTATGGAACTTATATTAAATATTATTTTTAGGTATGCACTAAATGCATCCTATCATCAACTAATAGGATAAAGATAGATCCTATCTCATTCAGAAATTATATTAATTCTATAGATTTATTACAGTAATCAAACAATACACAAAAGAGATTGAAAGAAATTTTAGCAATATTTTTTTTTAGTTCTTCCACGTAAGGAGAACAAAAGAAAAATACTATCCAAAATTTCTTTCAAAACCTTCAGCATACCATTTGATTACTGTAATTATTTATAGAATTATTTGCAATTCTCAAACTATCCAAATTGAATAATCAATTGATCATTATATATAATTCTTCCATCCATACAAAAATATTTAAATATATGGATGCCAGAGATTATGTATACTAATCTATTGATAGGTCTATCATTATGCAATACAATAAATAAAAGTAACAAGATATAAACAGTAATCCAAAAAATTTTATGCACAAAATTCTACAACATGAATTACATCCATAAATAAACTCTTACATTTATACCAAAATATTACTAGAGTTGGAGGTATCTAGATGAGAACATTAATAGAGTTAGAGTTAGAGTTAGAGTTAGCAGTTGATTACCGATCGGTACGGTATGGCCCAAGATAGCCGGCATGGTTCAAAACCCGCCAGCATGGCCCAAAATCCACTGGCACAGTTTAGAATCCATCGATGGGTGTTTTTAGCTTACCGACTGGCACAGTCCATGGTACGGTCCAGAACCTACCGACAAGATTTTTCTTACCCACTGGCATGGCAGGGCCCAAGACAAGTATTTTTTGCTTACCAGCCAACCCACGACCATCGACACGGCATAGCCCATGATCGTCAACATGGCACAGCCAAGAACCCACTGGCATGGTCTAGAACCAACCAGTAGGAATTTTGTTACCTGCCGACATGGTCCACGACCGCCAACACACCCCAGAACCCATCGATGGGGGTTCTCTTTAAATATTATTATAAATATTATAAATAATAATTAATAAATATTATTATAAAATAAAATAAGAAAATCATACTTATGGCTATGGAGAGGGGGGTTGCATAGAGCTTCAAGGGTCGCCAGCAGCAGCAACACTACAGGAAGGAAGCGATGCTAGAGGTAGCCTGGTAAAGAGATAGATAGAGATAGTGAGATACAGAGAGAGAAGAGAGATAGAGAGATAGAGGAAAGAGAGAGAGTGATAGATAGAGAGAAAGAGGGAAGAGAGAGAGAGGGAGATAGAGAGATAGAAAGAGAGAGGGTAGGTAGGTCGAGGGGGGGCAGCGGTGCAAGAGGGAGGGTGTGGTAGTGGTGGATCAAGCTGAGGGGAGAGGAGAGAATGAGAGAGAAAGAGAGAAGGTGGGGCTAGCCGGGGAAGAGGGAGGCAAGACTAGCTAGGGAAGAAGGAGGAGGCAGGGCCGACGGTAGGGCCACTTGGAAAAGAAGGAGGTGGGGCCGATCGAGAAAGGAGGAGATGGGGCCGATCGGAGAAGAAGGAGGAGGCGGGGTTGGTCGGGGAAGAGGGAGGTGAAACTGCTCGGGGAAGAAGGAGGCAGGGGAGGAAGAAAGGCCGACCGAAGAAGGAGGAGGCGGCGCCAGTCGGGGAAGAAAGAGGAGGTGGTGTCGATCGAGAGATGCCAGGGATAAGTGCACCGAAGGTGGAGAGGAGGGAGAGAGAGAGAGAGAGAGAGCTCAAAAAAGGAAAACAAAAAATGAGGTGGATTGGAGGAAAAATGATCTAATCTATAGCATCGATTTTCGAACCACTGCCTTAGGCCTATTGTAATGGTTCTAAAATTGCTACCATAGTTTAATATAATTTTTTTTATTTATTTTAAATAAGATATAATTTTAAAATTTAAAATTTATCTTCATCATTTATTATATAAATAATTATAATTAGAGTGTGTCATAAAAAATCATCTCGATCCGATAGTCCTAGCTTTATCAATCAGCAAAATTCAATTTCGACGAGCATGAGTGACAGCACGATGATTTGATAGATGGAGACCATCAATGGATCCAAAAATCTGTAATGATGATCTCGATGATGTTTGTAGCATAATATCAAATTTTAACTTCAATTGGATATCGTTATCATGCTTAATTTAGTATAGGATGATTTTGACCGTTAAATAAAAAATGAGTGGTCAAAAGATCAAACAATGTCTGATTATGAGATGATTTTTTAGATAAATGATCTTGGCTACTACTTTAATCATTTTTATGATGGTGATCATAAAATTCAAACCATGGGTTTAAGAATGATCTAAAACTATATGTCGCTCGATACTCAATCTTAAACTCCTCGGGTAATTATGTTGGTACTTTTGCAAGATCTACTTAATGTGAATAATTCATATAGAAATAATTTAGATTTTATGATCATCACCATATAAAATGATTAAAGTTGTAGCAAATATCATTTATCTAAAAAATAATCTTATAATTGGACGTCGTTTGGCCTTTCGATCACTCATTTCTCATTTAACAACAGAAATCATTCCATACTAAATCGACCATCATAACGATATTCGATTAAAGTGAAACTTTGATAGTATATTACAAACATCACCGAGATCATTATTGTAAGTTTTTAAATCCATCGATGATCTTTATCTATCAGACCAACATGCGGTCATTTGTGGCCGACAAAATCAAATTTTATCGATCGACATAGCTAGGGCTATCTGATCAAGATGGTCTTTTATGATGATACTCTAATGATAATTATTTAGATAATAAATAGTGAAGATGGATTTTAAATTTTAAAATTATAATATATTTTAAAAATATAAAAAATCTATATTATACATATATAGCAGTAGTTAAATAAAACTATTGCCATAGTATCCAATCTATAGTAGTGATTATGGATAACCATTGCTACTAATTTTACATATGACAATGGTTAATTAACCACTATAGTAAATTGAACCTTTGGTAGTGGTTATGGATAACCACTGCTATACATTTTACCTATGGCAACCATTATAACTAACCATTGCTATAGATTTGACCTATAATAGTAATTTTCGATAATCACTATGATATGTTAGTCTATGGTAGTGGTTATTTGTAATTACTATTATAGATTAAATATATGACAGTAGTTTGGTATAACCGCTATCTTAAATCCTATGGTAGCAGTTTTCGAACCACTGCAATAGTAAGTACTGCCGTAGCCCCATTCTGTAGTAGTGAATATCAAAGGCATTAGCACCCCTATGAGCTTAAATTATAAGCTTGATCAAGATTTAAAAGGTAAAGCTATAGGTTCTAAGCTACATTGAGGTATAATTAGATCATTTTTTTACTTGACTACTAGTAGATTGGATATTATATTTATATTTACATGTGTGCTCATTATCAATCAAATCTAAAAGAATCACATATTATGGTAGTTAAAAGAATCTTTAAATATTTAATTGATACTCAAAATGTTGGATTATGGTTTTCAAAATAATCTTCTTTAAATCTAATTGGTTATTCAGATGTTGATTTTGCTAGATATAAATTGGATAGAAAAAGTACAAGTGCTACTTATCAATTTTTTTATGTTAATTTAATCTTATAATTCAAAAAAAATAAAATTCAGCAGCATTGTCTATAGCATAAGCTAAATACATTATAGCTGGAAGTTGTTGTATTCAACTTTTATAGGTTAAACAATAACTAGAAGATTATGATATGACTTGTAATAAAATTTTTATTAGATGTGATAATATAAGTGCTATTGATCTAACTAAAAATTCAATTCAGCACTTAAGATCTAAGCATATAGAAATTAGATATTATTTCATTAGAGATTATGCTCAAAATAATAATATTATATTTGAATTTGTATCAACTGATAATCAAATTGCTAATTTTTTCACAAAATCAATAAATGAATAGAAATTTTATGAGATTAGAAAAGAGTGAGGATTATATGATCCTTATTGTTAATTAATTTCAAGTTGATTTCATGATTGAGTAAATTAATTTATTTTTTGAATTTATAATTGATTGATGAAAGTTGAATTATACGGTTAAATGTGAAATTAATTGATTTTGATGTGAATTATTTATTGGCATGATTAAATGCATCATTTCATAGAAAGCCAAATTTCTAAAATATTCTTTGTGCTAGACTGGGCTAGCTACTAGAAATCTTAGTCGACTAACTATTAGCTGATTAACCCATAGACTTAGTCAATCCTCGACTGAGCCAACTCATTAATAATTTGAGTTGTCTCAGACGTCAAGACCCAGTCTTTTAATAGATGCCCTAGACATTCACTTTGACTACTTCATTCTCACTATCTCTTAGCCGTTCCTTCCTAAAGCCTCTATTATGGGATTTAGCTTGGAAATGGCACCTATAAAGTGCATTGCTCAATGGTTGAAGTGCCAAAAGAACTCTAGAGAAAAATCACTAAGCCCTAAGTTGATAGTTGTGGAACTAGAATCAAGCCATTCAAAAAATGCAACTTCGAAGCTTATTAAGAAAAAAGATCAATCAACTTCAACCCCTACTCTCTTCATGTCCTCTCCAGAGGTATATTTGTGAAACCAATCTATTATTCTAGGAAGGAGAATAGACTTTAGATTTTTTGAGAAAGAAGGGATTGTGTTTTGCTAAAAATTTAGAAGGTTTGGTTAGGAGTTCTTTTGCCCCTTAAATGTAGCTATATAAAATTGCCTCCATGGAACTAGATGCTATCAACTCTAAAGAAAGTGGCAAGGAACTGCGTGTGTTTGCCTGGTCTCCTTTGACAACTACTTTGGATTCCTTTTGCTGATGAGTTGTCCGTTCCTATGTTTCCAAGAAAGGATGCATTATTGCATGTTTTAGGAAGGATAGATGTTGACAACATCAAAGATTTATTTGTAAATTAGTTGTTCCTAGAAATGAGGCTGCTCCATAGCTTTGTATACAAACTCTTCATGCCTCGATTAGGTAGGTTAGACTCGTCACAAACAAGGACCTTCAATTTATGCACCACATCATATGTGAGTACCCACTAGACCTCTCCCCTTTCTTAGTACATCAAATTCAGGAAGCCATTACTAAGAATGGAGGAAATTTGCCATTCAGTATGGTTCTTACTTCAATTTTCATACTTACTAGTATTGATCTAAAGAATGAGCCAAAAAGAGTGCTGCATCATTCAGACACATATAATGAGCACTTGCTGAAAAGAATGGGATATGAGAAAATAGAAGGGAAATGGATAAGGAAAGGTTCTAAAGGAAAAATAAAGGCTAAAAAATTGGATGAAGAACAAGGACCAGATGAAGAACAAGCCACTCCTAAAGAACACCCTAGATCTACTCACAAATCAAGAGCATCTCCATCTCTTAATGGTCTTGAAGGGCACATGACAGCACTGTATCAACTAATGTCAGACTTAGACTTCAAAATAGCAAACTTACTTCAATTGGTCAAGAACTTGGTTGACAGAGTTGCCAACATTGAAGTAGAAGGGAAGGTGATTTGGAAATTTCAAGAGCAAGCTATACCCACTATACCTCCATTTCAAACTTAAACTTTAGTCAGAGCACCATTATCCTCCAGACCATCCCCCACTAGAGCCACTAGGAGACCCTACCGCACCCAATGTCCATACCCTTACCACTCTAGAAATGCAAGATGCCCTCCTATTGAGTTCATTAGCAGCTCATCTAAATCCCATAACACTGCCTTCCTCTAGAGCTTTGCATTTTGAAATATTTTGCAGTGGTTTTTTTTTTTTTTTTTTTTTTTTTTTTTTGTGTGCCTGATTCTATTATGCTTCATTCTATAAAGGGAAAACATTTATATTTATATAAAACTTTTTATAATGTTAAATACTATGCTCTACTTTTCTTCTAATGAATACATACTTTTTTGTCTCACGGATGTGATGATTGCATGCTTATGTAATGGATTAATTGTATAATTGCCCCTCTCTTTTTGATAATGACAAAAAGGGGGAGAAAAAAAGAAAATGCAAGGGAGATAAGAAGAAAAAGTAAGGAGGATAAAGAGAAAAATACAAGCAAATTAAAACAAAAAGGGAGTAAATTAAATGAAAATAAGTGAAGGAAATGGTTTGCACAAATTGCATGACTTTTTAAAAGTTTATTTGAAAGTTTGCTCAATTATATGTGAAACAAGGAGTTTGTTTGAAAAGTTTAAATCATCTTAACAATCCTACCTTATCTACATTGGAAAGGGGGAACCTTATTGAATATCTGATTTATATACAAGTTAAAAGTTTAAATTTTTAATGCTTAAAGGGTGGTGCTCAAAGATTTTATCATAATGGAGAGATTGTTAGTCCTAGAATTGATTTTGATGATGTGAAAAATATTTAAGTATAAATTATAGTTTTTAATGATGGATTTGAGAATGATTGTAGGATTCTTCAATGTGCTCAAATTGGCTTACTCAAAAAGAAGTCCTCTTAAGATAATTCAAGCTCCCAAACTTAAGACCTTTAGTTAGAAGTAAAAAACTTAAAGATTTCGAAGGAATATTTAATCTAAAAGTACCTCTTAACAAGCCCACACTTGTACAAATTAAGGTTAAGAAGGTAAGTCTAGCTTATAACACAATTGGTCAAGAGAAGCTATCTAAAACATCTTGTGGCATGCTTGGCATGAAACTGAGTTGATCCAGCTTGAAGCTTAGCCGATCCAGTATCAATCTAAGGAAAAAATAGAAACTTTCAAAAATCAGAACAAGTCCCTTAGCCGGCCATATTTTTATCTTAGTCGATCAAGATAAAGTTTTAACTGACTCAAGTTTTTGAATAGCCGACCAAGTCTCAGACTTAGAATGAAGACATAAAGATAAAAATTCAAGGCATTCTCCTAAGCCGATCTTATGATCAACATAGCCTACCAAGTTTAAATCTTAGCCGACTCAAGAAGAAGGAGAGTCGACTGAGTCTTAGAGATAGAAAAGCATAGAAAGCAGTAGAAATTAGCAAATCTTCTGAGCCAATCCAAAAAATCAGCTAGCTAACCAAATATCCAAGTTATTCGACTGAGACAGGATCTGAGACGTTCCATTCTCAGGTAGACAGAACAAGATAGAATAATAGATTTTTGGCATCTACTACTGAGCTATCTTAGAGTTTCACTTAGCCAATCTGAAGTTGAAAGTTAATCAACTAAGAGCCTAGGTGAGCTGACTCACAAAATTCTGATAGAAAAAAAAAAAGGCTAGTTTTCCAAAATTTTCAAAATGTGCCTAAAATCATTCCAATGGCTATTTTTAAGCTTCCAACAGCTAAAGCATTAAATGAAGATGTTTTTGAGATCATAAATATGAAGGATTCATAGAAGAAATCAAGTTTTTGAAGAAAACATTGAATGTTCAACAAATTTATTGAGCTATAGAATGAAAAACTTGTAATAACCCAGTTTAAAAAAAAATTGAGGAAAGACTCCATGAAGGAGTCTTCTTATCGAATGACTCCCGATCGAAGTTGGAAATCCTCCACCGGGGAGGAGTGGAACTCCTCCCCTCCAGCCCTATTTAAAGGGAAGGTGTCTTCTTTCTCCTTTCCATCGAGATCCAAAGCAAAAATCGGTAGGGATCACCGGAGTTTCTTCTTAGAACCCTTTACTATATCCATCAAGAATCTGAGGTGGAGAGCTCAAAGGAGCGCAAGGTAAGCATGCCCCTTCTTCTTTCCACTTTTCTCTTCCTTTCCATCATATCAGTGATCGCCGCCAGCTATTGGGTTCGTCAAATTTTCTAAGATTTTTCTTTCTCTATTTTTTCTTTGTTTGGTTTCTTATTTTTCTTAAAATTTTTCAGCATCGACGGTCATCATCGTGTTAGATGTGTGCCCTAGAAGCCAGATTGGCTAACACTTGTAATACACTTTTAAGGATAATTTTATAATTTTGACTATAAATTAATAAAAAAATTATTTTCTATCATAGTGTGTATTTAAAGTGTATGTGATACATCCTTTAAGTTAATGATAATGATAATTCATATTTTTAAATAATTAAAAATTTAAGATATGAATTTTCATAATTAACTCATAAACTGCTTCCGACCGTAGGATCATCATGAAGATGGTGATTGATCTAGAAGGTTGGTATACGATTACTTTTTTTGAGTAGATAAGTCTTGAGTCTATGGTGTGGAGATACCGGAGTGAGAGTATAGATACTCGTTAAAGAACGAGAGCACTGAGCGTGATCACCTCGAGCATTCATAAGAAAGTCTACCTTCTTATCGATGACTGGCTCGATGTTGCAGTAGTATGTCTGGATTCTTTGATTTGAGGTGCATCAACAATTCACCTTGAGGGTGTTGTAGTTTGACCACACCATAACTCGATCTCCTAGCCATTCGAAATCCCGAGGTGTATGTTGGCTATAGTACATTCATTGTAGGAATTGAATTACACCAATAAGAGATCTATCTACCTCTGTAGATGAAGAATAGCCCAATGATGATCATAAGAATCGAGTCCATAAGCCCATGGCCATGGCAGAGTGAAGATGATCGAAAGAGTTTCTATAAAAGGTTTCACATAGGACTCGAATCGAATGATTAATTCATATGACAGATATTGGGTTTGACGAGTTCATCTTAACCCTAATCCTATCGGAACTTAAGATAGAAGAACTCAATCACACAGGTAGCTGCACCGAGAGGTTCACTTTCAATTTTGATGGGTTGCAAATCATATACTACTAGGTGTCACTGGTAGATTTTGAGAGCAATTAGCATGATTTTGATGATCGATCATTCTAATTGTATGAATAAAAAAAGTTCTGATCCATCAAAAGATATTTTGATATTATCGATGATGGAGATTATGACATATCTCATTACTATACGAAACTAAACCTAACTAGATCACACAAATAAGGGTTTGGGTATGGATGTCATTAGTTAAGCTAACCTAATTTGATTGATTTGGATTAGATCCAATCAGGTTCAAGGTAATCGTGCTAGAAAATGATTGAGCCCGACTTTCTCTTTCTGTAATCGAGTTGAATTTAATTTTTCTATAATTTTTCTAGATCTAACTTTTGGAGGAGAGATTCATGAGGAGAAGATATTTAGATCTTGCCTTAGTAGATATCGGTAGAGGCCAGATGCATGCGTGGCTCCTTCCAGAATCTCAGGAATCAATAGGATCATCGCGGGATAATTAGATTACCAAATCAGGTACTTAAAATTAAATCTAATTTAATTTAATTTTTAATTTTTAATATTATATCTCTATGATCAAATCTAAGAAGTCTCAGATTTGATTAGGATCTTAAATTTTTTTTTTTAAATATTTCTTTAGATTCAATCAAATCTGAACGATCCTGTACTGGGAAAATAGGTTTTTCCTTCAACTGATATCAGAGCCAGTTGCAGTTCTTTAGATCTATTTTAGATCTAATTTTATTTTTATTTTTTATTTGGTATTAAAAAGTTTTAGATATCATATCAGATGTGATTAGATTTGAAATTAAAAAATTAAAATTAAATTATTTAGATCTAATATGTATGAGATGCATGACTAGACTGGGAATAGAATAGTTCTATGTGTAGTCTAGTATAATCATGTTATTAATTTAATTAAATATGATTTTAGATCTATTTAATTTTTATTTTTTTGATATTATAATTATTATAATCAGATCTAAAAAATAAAAAATAAAATTTTTAATTTTTGATTTATTCATATGTGATATGAAAAGATGCATGTTTAGACTAGTTGTAGAATAGTTCTACAAATTATCTAGAATAGTTTTATTTTGATATGATCAAATTTAAATCTTTTTTTAGATATTATATATGATATTTTAGATCTAAAAAATATACATGTTTAGTTTAGTGATGATACATGAGATGTATGTAAAATATTTATTAGTTAGATCATTAATTATATATGTGATATATCATCTAGATCTAGCTAGTTTTATAGTTTTAATTATATTTTTAATTAAGGCATTTTTCTTGGCCATCCGCTCATAAGAACAAAGTAGGATTTAAAGGTCCTCTCCTTCCATTCGATGAGGTGTTCTTATGACATGTAGGGGTGCTGTGCATTCATTCTTAATCAAAAATCAGAACTTATTTTCTGTAAAACCCTAGATCCTAAAATCCAAGGATTTTGATATATATTTTTTGTTTATGAACCTAAACTTAATTAAGAATTAAGATTATGAAACTAATTAGATCTAAAATTGAGAATTTTCAGATCCAAGATATTTTTATAAAATTGGGTTTGGGCTAGGGTAGCTCAATTAGGTCTAGCGGTTGATTAAACCGAATCAAGAGTTGGTTAGATGAGATCAAGAGTGTTTAGAATTAACCAGCCTAATAGTTGTAAGTCTGGGTCAAGGTCGACTCACAGCCACATATGATCGATCCAATTAAGGTCTAATTTAGCTCCATGGTTCGAGCCTGAATTATACGCTAACCCGATTAGTTTTGGTGCGACAATTTGGTGTCTAAGGTAAGTTTGGTAGATACAATTGATTAATTTTTAATTAGGAGCTACTCGACCTGAATGCATTCTTATCGAGTTAATGGCATATCCCTTCCATCGGTCTCACTTACCTGGCCATTTATGTCAACCCAGTTCTAATTTAAGGTGGCTAATAAGTTCGAGCTAACCCATGCCACTAGGCTTAGTCATAACCATTGTTATGACTGAGTCAAGTCTAATGAGACCTAAATTGAATTCTTTCTAAGAAAAGATTAAGTCAATGAGGTCTTCCACCATTGTAGACGTGTGGGCCCTTTCTAAGGTTGATTGTTCTCGGACTGGATACAGTGGCTCAGTTGCACTCAGAAGATGCAACCATGTCTATTAGGCATTGGATGCTACAAATGGGCTGGAGGATGAGTTGGGACTCAATTTTTCAGATACGGATGAGAGATCCAATTAGGAAATCCAATCTATGCAAATGGTGGGTCTGACTTAACTAAGGAGTGGATCAATATTTTGGATACGGATGAGATTCATGAATTAGAGACCAAAGTTTGGGTGCACCATGATTAGAGAATCATTGAACAAGAGTTGTTCACTCATTGGCTAACCCATCACCAATAACTGTTAGGTGAGGATGATGAACTAGTTGGTGAGAACCGCACCACCCACTAGAAATTCATTAATCACATGGAGATTTTTGCATCTCTGCCCAGGGAGTGTAGGGATTCGAAAAAATAGTGGAGAGCCTAATTTATTTAAAAAAATAAAATTTTTAAATAAATTGGATCAAGTCTAATTATAAAGTATCTAACTAAAAATCTTTGACTCTCTAAACAAAAATGTCTGCGTCCAACCCACTAGCACGTATCCTGGAACACACATAGACTGATCGGACCCTAATTATAAAGATTGGCTCAGGAACTACAAAATTATTTTGGGATTCCAAGAAGTTAACCTCATGTGTTGGACCAGGACCCTCCCACCTTTACCAGCCCGTCCATCCGCTGAACAGAGAGCATCTCTGGAAAGAATGGATAGACGAAGATAATAAGGCCAGATATTACATGTTGGGCTCGATGTCTGATGAGCTCCAGCGCCAACATGAAGATATCGGGACTGCTCGCCAAATGTTGGCTCACCTGCAGGAGATGTTTGGTGAACAGAGTCGTGCAGCCAAGTATCAAGTCACGAAATGACTTTTTAAGGCTAAGATGCATGATGGGCAGTCAGTCCAAGATCACTGTCTGATGATGATCAAGGACATGGAAGAGCTTGAGAAGCTCGGTGTGAAGTTAGACTTGGATTTGCAGAATGATATTATTCTGCAATCCTTGACTGATGCATATGGGCAATTCATCATGAATTACCACATGCATAAACTTCAAGAATTCCTTGGCCGTAGAATTAATGAATATGCTGGTTACCGCTGAGCTTTCTATGAAAGGTTCTAAAGGCTCAGTTCTTGCTATGGAATGGACTTCTTCCAAAAGAAAGTCTTATGGAAAAGAAAAAGAAGTCTGTGAAAAAGCAGAAGGTGGAAGGAGCAAAGAAGAAGAAGGCAGAGCCGAAGAAGAAGGTCGATGTCAAAAAAAAGTATTTTCATTGCAACAGCGACGGCCATTGGAAGCGAAACTGCCCCTTATACCTGGCCACCCTGAAGAACAAGAAGGAAGGTCCTTCTGGAGGTATGCTCGTTATTGAGTCTAACCTTACGGTTTCTTCTGCATCCAGTTGGGTGCTTGACTCTGGTTCTAGTGCTCATCTGTGCACTTCTATGCAGGGTCTTGAGGATAGCAGGAGGCTGAGGGATGGAGACATGATCCTACGCATCGGTAATGGAGCAAGAGTTGCTGCAGTAGCCGTGGGAACATACCCTCTTCGATTACCATCTGGTTTAGACTTAGTTTTGAAAGACTGTTATTATGTGCCTGCAGCTAGCAGGAATTTGATTTCTGTTTCATGCTTAGCACAAGAAGGCTATGTGATTACCTTCTTTAAGGACCATTGTAACATTCTTTATGAAAGAAATAAAATTGCAAATGGTTTCCTTATTAATGGTCTTTATCAGCTACATATTGATGTACCTATTTTAACTATCGAGCAAAACGTGAATGCCAAACAAAATGACCTAGGGATAGTCCAAACGATAGATATCTATGGCACCTGAGATTAGGTCATATAGCAGAAGATAGGATCAACAAATTGGAGAAAAATGGGCTATTGAGTCCATTGACTTTCCGAGTCATATCCAACTTGTGAATCTTGTCTTCAAGGCAAAATGACTAAACTCCCTTTTGTTGGACATGGGGAAAGGGCCACAGATCTCCTTGCCCTAGTACATACTGATGTGTGCGGCCCATTTGATGTGCCGGCTAGAGGCAATTTTGTCTACTTCATTACCTTTATCGATGATCTGTCTAGGTATGGGTATGTGTATCTTATGAGACACAAGTCTGAAGCTTTTGAAAAGTTCAAAGAATTCAGACATGAAGTAGAAAAATAAACTGAAAAACCCATTAAGGTTCTTCGATCAGATCGAGGAGGTGAATACCTTAGCCGGGAAATTCCTAGACTATCTTAAGGAAAATGGCATAGTCTCTCAATGGACTCCACCAGGAACACCTCAACTCAACGGGATTTCAGAATGGAGAAATCGGACTCTATTGGATATGGTTCGATCCATGATGAGCTTCACAGACCTCCCTGATTTTCTTTGGGGACATAGTCATTGTTAACTTCAATTTATCTACTGAATAGGGTTCCCTCTAAAACCATTCCTACCACACCGTATGAGATATGGCACGGTAAGAAACCAAGTCTGAGTCATCTCAGAATTTGGGGTTGTCCGGCTCATGTCAAAAGACAACAAGCGGACAAGTTAGAGTTTAGGTCCTTTAGAGCTCGATTCATAGGATATCCTAAAGAGTCATTAGGATACTATTTCTACATTCCAGAAGACCACAATGTGATTGTGAGTCGACATGCCATCTTTCTTGAAAAATAGTTTATTCAAGATAGCGGCATTGGAAAGCAGATTAAGCTTGATGAGAAAGTCTCACAAGTAGCAACGAGCTAAGGACCAATTGGAACCAAATCAGGTTGAGCCAATAAGAACACTACCTCCTCCACCTCGTAGATCGGAAAGAGATTTTTCCGTCCCCCTGAAAGATACTTAGGTATTATTTCAGAGGAAGTAGAGAAAATGTTCCTCGTAGGTAATGGTGCTCATGGTGATGATCCCAAAACCTACAACGAGGCGATATCAGATATCGACTCCGAGAAATGGCTAGAGGCAATGCAGTCAGAAATTGACTCGATGCACTCGAACCAAGTCTGGACCTTGGTAGATCCACCAGAAGGTATAGTACCTATTGGGTGTAAATGGATCTTCAAGAGAAAGATTGGTGCAGATGGGAATGTGGAGACATTCAAGGCTAGACTAGTGGCAAAAGGTTATAGTCAATGCGAAGGCATTGACTATCAGGATACCTTTTCCCAGTGGCTATGCTAAAATCCATCCGCACATTGCTTGCCTGTTGCAGCCTATTTCGATTATGAAATATGGCAAATGGACGTGAAAATGGCATTCTTAAATGGATATCTTGAGGAAGATATCTATATGGAACAGCCGCTAGGTTTCACATCCAGTGATACTGATCACAAGGTTTGCAAGCTGCAAAGGTCCATATATGGACTTAAGCAAGCATCTCGGAGCTGGAACACTCGTTTCAATGATGTGATCAAAATCAGTTTGGTTTCATCAAAAATGAAGAGGAACCATGTGTTTTCAAAAAGGTCAGTGGGAGCGCTGTTGTCTTCCTCGTATTGTACGTGGATGACATCCTCCTTATTGGGAATGATATTCCCATGTTGACCATCAGTCAAAATATGGTTGTCCAAGGAATTCTCCATGAAAGACCTAGGTGAAGCATCCTTTATTCTAGGAATTAAGGTCTATAGGGATAGACCGAATAGGATGCTAGGACTTTCACAGAAGATGTACATAGAGGAAGTACTAAAGAGGTTTAGTATGGAAAACTCTAAGAGGGGATTAATACCCTTCAGACATGGTATTCATCTTTCCAAGAAGATGTGCCCTAGCACACCTGAGGAAATAGAACGCATGAGCAAGATCCCTTATGCTTCTGCAATAGGGAGCCTCATGTATGCCATGCTATGTACACGACCTGATATAGCCCATGCTGTGAGTGTCACAAGCAGATATCAGTCAAATCCAGGTGAAGAACACTGGACTTCTGTGAAATGTATCCTTAAGTACTTGAGAAGAACTAAGGATATGATGTTGGTCTTTGGTAATGGAGAACTCCAAGTCCAGGGATACACAGACTCGGATTTCATGTCCTGATATAGATGATCGAAAGTCGACATCTGGGAGTCTGTTTGTGTGCAATGGTGGTGCTGTCAGCTGGAAGAGTTTCAAGCAAACTGTGATAGCAGATTCCACCATGGAAGCAGAATATATCGCTGCATCAGAGGCTGCGAAGGAAGCATTCTGGTATAAGAAGTTTGCTGCAGAAATAAGAGTAATGCCATCAGATGCCATTCCTCTATACTGCGACAACAATGGCGCCATAGCCCTTGCTAAGGAGCCGAGGTCTCACCAAAAATCCAAGCACATTGAGCGGCGATACCACCTCATCCGCGATTACCTCGAGAAGGTTACGTCGAGGTCAAGAGAGTCAACTCCGCAGATAATGTGGCAGACCCACTTACAAAGCCGTTGGGCCAGCAGAAGATCGAAGCCCACCTTGAGAAGATGGGACTTAGACTTGTAGCCAATTGGCTTTAGGACAAGTGGGAGATTGTTAGATATATGTGCCCTAGAAGCCAGAATTGGCTGACACTTGTAATACACTTCTAGGGGCAAAATTATAATTTTGACTATAAATTAATAAAATGGGTTATTTTCTATCACATATGTGTATTTAGTGTCTGTGATACATCCTTTGAGTTAATGGTAATGATAATTCATATTTTCAAGAGTTGAAAATTTAAGACATGAATAATCATTATTAACTCATAAAATGCTTCCGACCATAGGATCATCACGAGGATGGTGATTGATCCGGAAGGTTGGTGTACAATCGCTTCTCTTTAGTAGATGAGTCTTGAGTCTATGGTGTGGAGACACCGGAGCGAGAGTACAGGATACTCGTTAGAGAATGAGGGCACTGAGCGTGACCACCTCGAGTAGTCATTAGGAAAGTCTACCTTCTCGTCAATGACTGACTCGATGCTGCAGTAGTGTGTCTGGTTCTTTGACCTGAGATGCATCGGCAGTTCACCTTGAGGGTGTTATAGTTTGACTACACCATTAACTCGGTCTCCTAGCCATATCGGAACCCTGAGGTGTATGTTGGCTATAGCATGTTCATTGTAGGAACTGGATTGCATCAAGATGGAATCTATCTACCTCGGTGGATGAGGAGCAGCCCTATGATGATCATGAGAATCAAGTCCATAAGCCCATGGCCATGGTAAGAGTGAAATAATAGAAAGAGTTTCTATTTAGGATTTTCACATGGACTCGAATCGAATGATTACATCATATGACAGAGACTATTGGGTTTGACGAGTTCACCTTAACACTAATCCTGTCGGAACTCAAGATAGAAGAATCTAATCACATAGGTAGCTGCACCGAGAGGTTCACTTTCAATTCTGATGGGTTGCTACCATATACTGCTAGGTGTCACTGATGGATTTTGGGAGCAATTAGAATGATTTTAATGATCGATCATTCTAATTGTATGAATCAAAAAAGTTCTGGTCCATCAAAAGATGTTTCAATGATGGAGATCATGATACATCCATTATCATATGGAATTGAATCTAACTAGATCACATAAATAAGGGTTTGGGTCTAGATGTCATCAATTGAGCTAATCTAGTTTGATTGATTTGGATTAGATCCAATCAGGTTCAACATAATCGTGCTAGAAAATGATTGAGCCTAACTTTCTCCTTCTGTAATCTTTTTGATTTATCGCAATTGAGTTGAATTTGATTTGACTTATTTTTGTATCTTGAATGAGTTTATGTTCATCTGACTGGAATAAGTTTAGGTTAGATTAATTATGAAAATTAAATTCATTCCTAGTGCAATTGGACTAGGGTCAATAGTTGACCCAACTGAGAGAATTGAGGGTCACATGATCAGAGAATTTTAAAAAAAATTTTAAAATTTATTTTATTCTATTTTTTGGATTTGTAATAGGGAATGAGTTATACTTTGGGTGTGAAAAATTTTGTGATTTTTGGAGGTGCTTAGGTTGGGTTTTGATAGAGTTTGATTTGGATCAAACTATTGAAGGAAGAGTCCTAGACGCACATGGACTCTTCCTTATCCTTTCATGCCGCCACCTTCTAAATGGATTTTTGGCATCAAAATTAGATGAGATCTGAGGTTTTTCATGGAGATCAGGTCCAAAGTTCGCAATAGTCAAATTAATAAGGTTTTTGATCAAAAAGAGACTCTTTATAGCACTATATCTTATATAAGAACTCTTCTCACAAAATTATCTCAATATAATTTATTTTTTCCATACCCAAAGGAGCCTTCTCTCTGATATCTACATCCTCTTTATCCTCTCTTTCCCTCTCTTCTACATGTCTAAAAAGTTATGCACAAATCTAAGTTGAAGGTCCAAGATTTTTGGTACAAGATTCAGCATCTATGCGACGGTGTTCGTGAGATGAACAGGCTGCCCTCAGAAGTCATTTTGAAGGCTTTTCAAATTAAATTCTGATCTAATTTTTAGAGAAAAGATTCATGAGGAGAAGACGTTCAGATCTTGTCTAAGTGGATACTGATAGACACTAGGCACGTGCGAGGCTCCTTCTAGAACCTCAAGAATCAATAGGATCATCGCAGGATAATTAGATTACCAAATCATATACTTGAAATTAAATTTGATTTAATTTTATTTTTAATTTTTAATATTAGATCTCTATGATCAGATCTGAGAAGTCTTAGATTTGATTAGGATTTTTGAAATTTTTTTTGAAATATTTCTTTAGATCTAATCAGATTTGAATGATTCAATGTCGAAAAAATAGGTTTTTCCCTCACATCGACCGTCAGATTGGGATGGAAGGGCTACAGTGCAACAGCCCCAACTGCCGTCAGCCATAGTTGCATCAACTATGGCCCTCAATCTGATAAGCAACCTGTTTTGGCTAAGACTCATGGGAAGAAAGAAAGAGGAAGAAGAAAGAAAAAAAGAAAAAGAAAAAAATAGAAAAGAAAAGAAAGAAAAAGAAAAGAAAAGAAAGGAGAGAGAGAGAGAGAGAGAGAGAGAGAGAGTTCTCTCTTCCCTCTCTCCCTGCTCTGAGATTGAATCCCACTCTCTCTCTAGAAGCCTAACTTTCTCTCTCTAAAAATTTATTTCTCTACTTTTTCTTACTAGAATTTCCTCTCTTTAGAGATTTTATGCGTCTCGTGGAGGGTCCAAGCACTTAGTGATGGTAGACATACCGGGTTTCATGCTTGTATTTCAAAATTTTTTCAAAATAAATTACAGCGGAAGATGTAGATTAAACTATTTAATCTATTTAAGCATGTAATGTGATTACTAAATCCTACATGTAGGACCTATAACATGTCATAATGCATACATAAATCTAAAAATTAAAGTGCTTTGGTATTGATCGGATTAATATCCTAGATCTAGAATAGTTCTAGATCAAAACCCTAGATCGCATCTAAGATAGAGAAGAGATCAAATTTTTTACCTTCATGTAGGTCGAGAACACTGTGACTGAGTCTCGTTGTTGTCCTTGGAGCCGCACATGCTTCCGACCTCTACAGGTAATCCACACGAGATCGTAACTCTGGTCGAAGGTTCGTCGAACGAAGATTCGCTCGAAGTGCTAGCTTCTCGTAGATCTCTTCTGATGGTCGATCTAAAAGAAATTCTTTGGATCTCTTGGACACTCCAAGAGATGAAGAATAAGGAGGAAGAAGAGATTCTTCTCTTTTATTTTTCTCAAAAATAAGATCAGAAGAAAAAATTATTAAAAATAGAGAAGAACCTTTCTTCTCTACACTTCTTCTTTCACCAGGACAAACCCTAGCTTTGTCCTAAAGAAGAACTTGCACCCCAATATGAGGAGACCCTCTCCTCACCACTTTCTCATGCCTCTTCTCTCTGATTTTTTCGTGGAACAATTCACTCAAAAATTGGAGAAGAAAAGGTTTTATGAAGAACCCAAAGAGAAGACATTCTTCTTTTTTTCTCTCAACAGGACATGATCATATCATGTCCAAAAGAAACCCAAGCCTCCTAGAAACATGGCACCCTCTTCCCATGCGTCAACCTCTCCTTTTTCTCTCAGATTTTTGTGAATTCCCTTGGGTCATTTCACGCAAAAAACCCCTAAAAAGGTGGTGTCCAAGAGAGTCCAAGATTGGGTCAAATACCCATCTTGGAAAAGTCAAAAGAAGAAGTTTTAAGGGGCGTCCAACTCTTGGACGCCTCCCCCTAAAACATGGCATGGAGAAGCATTTCACTTTTAGAATTATTCCATGGAATGCCATGAGGTTTGTTACGCCAACTCCTAAAAAAGTGATGCTCCTCCTTCTCATGTATAGACTAGGTCAAAGTCCTAGTTTAGGAAGTCTCTTGGTGGCGTCCAACACTTGGAGCCCATAAGACATTTAAGGCATCAAAAAAACCCATGTAAGGAAGGAGAAAAGGCACGCCAACAAAAGGTCCTTCTTAACACCAAAAATCAGATCTAATCTGATTTTATTTAGCATTCATAAAACTCTATCATATAGAGTCCATGGATGAAAAACAACTTTCTTAGTTTGACTCGTTCAAACTAATTTGCATAACAATGCAATAGGGGGCGTGGAAACCTCTTATTGGCATGAGAAAACTCATGCCAATAATAAAGAAAAGTGGCATGGGGAGAAACTTACTTGGTGCATGGAAACAAGGAGAGTCCCAGTTGGTCAAAGCCATTTTCAAACCCAACTGAACTTGGATTAATGCAACCTAATTAAAAGGTGATCCTAGTCTAACTACAAACCCAACTAAATTAGTTTAAACTAGATTTAGATCTGATTTAATTTCTAATCAAATTAAAAATTAGGTGTACTCAAATCCTAATTGAATAGGAACTTATTTTTTCTTGCAACTTGTTTATCCAATAAACTAGTTGAACTTGACCCAATCAAATCTAAACCAATTCTAATTGAATCTAATTTAGTTAGACTTGATCTCAGCCTATTTTGTTCAATTAAATTGAGTCAATTAGTAATCCAATTGCTAACCGATCCTTCTATAATACTTGCATTAGATCAAACATCAATCGTATTGACTGTTTGACCTAAGAATGATTCTGAATCATCAATCAACCATCTAATCAGATTACAACCTCTTATGTGTGTGATCCTATAAATTCGAACCTAAGCTGGTAGCATAAGAACTAATTTCTGTACCAATCAAAATAACTATCTAGCAATAGTACCCAACATCCAGATAGGATCGAATGTATGCAAAGCAATATTCTTGAAATCCTGGCCTACAGTTACTGTATAATTCATCCCTTTATCAATAATGCTCAAGATGACTTTAAGTAAGCTGTCAACACTCATACAAGTCATCTCTATTGTGTTTCAAAATTTTACAAATCTCATGACTCCTCATGAGGATTATCTAGACCTAGGTTTTGCTAAATTAAAATATAATAAGAATTTTCTTTCTGAAGTTAATCAGGAGTGGTCAATTCCCATCTTGACTAACACACCAACTTCATAAGTACTTGACTGTATCCAGTAATCTTTCGAATCTATATTAAAAATACAGACAGTCCGATACCTAAATTATAGTGAGTTGCTTGCAAGTCACCATAGTAATCTCAAGTCAAAAGGACACTTATATCCATTGACCTTAGCTAGCTACTCTTGATAGTAGAGTGCTATATTGGTTATGTTTAGTGTAGATGTACTCTTACATCCCACTTGGATGCCATATCAGTGTCTCCACACCACTTGGTTATGAGGACAACCAATGCATATGGCATACAGCGATCCACACTCGATAAGTTATCATCCTTGTTAATAACTTATCATTTGATCGTGAACAGTTTAAGAACCATTCGATGAATTCTTCTTTATCGATTGATTATGATTCTAAAAACTTCATCGTAATTTAGAAGTTCATTTAAGAAAGATAGAACTTTTATGATGAACCAACCAAATAACTATTATTATTAGATAATTTATATACTAATTCTAATCATCTACCACTTGGATGATTGGCTTTAGGATATATTTTTCAACAACTCTTATTTGGACTAAAACCAGTCAGAATGATATCAAATATTCTATCTTCCACTTGAGTTCGTAGAACTTCTTAGTTTCGAGGCCTTAGCAAATGGATCGGTCAAATTCTCCTTTTCCATCGGTCTTCTAAAGGTTGACATCATCCAAATCTAATATCTAAGGTGAAAGCGATGCAGAATATGCTGGTCCTTCGATTATTTAGTTTGAACTATGGCTCCAGTGCTACGATAAGACTGGACCATCGATGGAGGGTGCCACTCCCAGTCTGCTAATAAACCTTAGTAACTGCATAGTCTACATGGCTGCATTATATGCCATGATGTACTCAACATCACTAACTAAATAGGCTATAGTATCCTACTTGGAAATCTTTCCAGCAGATTGCTCCTGCAATTAAGGTATGACCTCGACACTCTCTTGCTATCATTTTGGTCTGACTAAAAATTGGAATCAAAATATCCATAAGTTTTAAGTTAGTATCTCCATATTTAAGTCATGGATCTTAGTATTTCTTAAATACTTAAGAATTGTCTATACAATCTTTCAGCAATTTTTATCTGGATCAGATTGGTATCTGCTCACTACCTCTAGTGAGTGTTCCATGTCTGGTCTCATACATGAATATATTAAATGATAGCTAAATCTTAATTTCTTGCAATGCTGGAATGCCATTCTTAATTAAGAGAATGTTATCCACAGACAATATAAGAAATAATACTATAGAACTTTTGCCCACTTATAAATGCAGGATTCCTCTTTGTTTATAACAAAGACATACATTCAAAATATATGTTCCAACTCTAGGATAATAGCAAAATGGGTTTTATAGGTCTCTACCTTTTTGTCTATGCTACTCTGATCCTTTTGAAAATTCATTCACATCCAATAGATTTTATTCCTTTAGATGAATCAACCAGTGTCCACACACTATTGATTTTCATGAATTTTAATTTAGATTATATGGCCCCAAGCCACTTCTCAGAGTCAAACCACTACATTGCATCTCTATAGATGATCGGATCCTTGTTGTTCTCATCGAGCTCAATAAGTCTCCATCTCAGACAAAGATACTGAAGTATATATCTGGCTAACATGATACTCTACCGAATTTTCTTAAAAGTATTATTTTAATAGGCTTTAGGTTTGATCTGATCAAATTCGATTCTATAGGTTTACTAGATTATATCAGTTCATTTTCTATCGGTTAAACTTTTTCAAGTTCAACTTGACAGGAAAGAAGTTTCTTCTCTAAGGAACTCCTTTCCAAAAGAGAGAAAAGGAACTTCTTTCTAAAAGGAATGCCCTACTACTGATGAACATCTTATGTTCTTTAGCATAGTAGAATTAATAACTCTTAAATACCTATTGGACCAGGATCTTTATCTATGTGCAAACCTTTGACATGGATCGATCAACCCCAAAATCAAAGGTGAGAGAGTCTAGGTCTAAGCCCGATCCATATTCCATATGGAGTTTTTGCAATAGATTTACTCGGTATAAATTTTCAGAGTGAAACAAGTAGTCATAAGAGTACAACCCTGAAATAGGCAGACTAGTGAATTCCATCGTGGATCGAACCATGTCTAACAAAGTTTAATTTTTTCTTTCTGATACACTATATTCTGAAAGAAGTCCACTGAGAGAGAATTCTATTCTCTCCTAAATATGTCACAAACTTACTGGATATGTATTCGCCTCTTCGATCTGATCGAAGAGTTCTAATATCATTTCTAATTTATTTTTCTATTTCATTACAAAATTATTTAAATATTTTAAATATTTTAGGATAGACACACCCATACCTAGATAGGCCATCTATAATAAAATATTCATATCTTTCTCTGGCACTTGAGTTTATAGGTCCACATACATCACTATGTATGAAATCTAGAACTTTACTAGCTCTTTCATCTTTTTCAGTAAAAGATGACTTTATCATCTTTCCAAGAAGACTAGACTCACAGGTTATCAATCATTCACAATCATTAATATCGAGATTTTTCTCTCAAGCTAATGTGTTTATCTTGTTCTTGTCAACATGACTAAGCATGTAATGCCAAAGGTAGACATCCATGACATAATCTAACTTGGGTGTTAATTAAATATATACATTACACTTAATAGGCTGTGTAAATATTAAATATTATTTTTTTATTATCCATATATTATTATAAAATTATTCGTAATAATATCATAATAATCTTCTTTATAAATAAATAATGATCATCTTTGGCCAAAAGACCAACAAAGATCACATTCATTATAAATAATGGACAATAATGACAATCACTCTAAATGATAAATTTTGAAAATATACTCGACAATTCCTAAAGCTAGGATTGGAACAGGATTTTCAACCCCAATGTTTAGGAATATATCATCATTTTCAAATTTTCTACTTACCTAAAATTCTTGCAATAAATTGCATAGGACTATCGGTATCCCATACCTAAGTAGTAAAATTACATATAGAAAAATTTCAAAATGTTATCATATAACATCCTTGACAAGCAACTCTTGCTTCTTTCTCTTGTTTAGCCTGTTGGGATCAAGAAAAGTAAGATAATTCTTCTTCCTATAACTCTACTTCTAATAATAGAAGCACTATGCCTGATTTGAATTAATATTGGACTAATTATTTTGACTGGACTTAAAAATCCCAATACGAATCCATTCGTACTACTGAACCAAATTCAACTTTCGATACTAATTATCGAAGTTGGATCCCATAAGTTATTACTGTCTAACAGTGATTGGAGCAATTAGGATTTAGCCATAATCTAAGAAAAGAGAACAATGACCTAATGTATATGAATTATTTTAAGCCTAAAGACTTAGACTTTAGTCTAAAGGTTCTTTCACCATTTTATTCAAATTGATAGCCTCTACCTTCAGTTCAGAAAATTACTTTAATTCCCTAGCAAGTACTAGAATCCGCATAGACTGCACACAAGCCCAACTATGGTTGATCAATCCATATACATCTAAGGGTAGGTTTTTTAACCAATTATTTTTTTAAATAATTTTTAGTAATTTAATTTTATCCTAGAAACCTAATCAGTAGGCTTTGGCTCCACTATGAGGATCCGGTTAGGTCCAACCATTAACATGATCATACTTGGTGCATCTAACCAACGTATAATTAAGTCCAACTTTGGTTGATCAACCTAACTACCATTAGAGAGACACTTCCAAGTTATCATATTATGAATGATAATTCTATTAGTCAATAAGCACCAAACCTTTGGGCCTCTAATGATTATTGAGTTAATGGACCCATTATCATCCAACTTAATGGAAGGCTATGACTCAGTTATTCTTATAACTTTATCATTTTAAGGATCTAATAATTTTAAAAAATTTAAAATTTTATTTATGATTTAAGGATAAAAAGAACATAGACCAATTTGCTCCTACTGACTTCACCAAGTCAAGTCCTCCCACTGACTTCTCAAGTCATTGACAAGGATTAGGATCAATATCGGTCTATGGACACCTAGATCAGTCTTACTAAATAAAATCAGTCTCATTGATTTTCTATATAACATGGGTTAACCGAATCAATGAGCAACCTAATCAAAAGCTGATTAACCACATTAGCCAGGTAAGTGAGATTGGTGGGAGGGTCTGCCAAGGCTTGTCTTAGATACCATCAAAAATGATCAGGTAAGCAGGCTACTAATTAAAAACCATCGATCTAGAAATGTCGGACTTACCTTAGACACTAATCGATTTATCAAGTTTTGATTTAGTCTGCCTAAGGACTTCGGGCTCAGCCACTGAGCTACGATCAGTGTCTATTTATTAAATATATGGAACTTTGATCAACTATAACTATTGAATTGATCTAAAGAAATGACCTAATCTTAATTAACTATTAATTAGATTGGATCAATTTCTTAACTTAGTTCATATTTAATCTAACCCTAGGTCTAAACCAGTTAATGACCTGATTAAAGCTAACCCATTATCCTTTAACCCATATTTTATGAAATTATCTTAGGATCTTTAAATCACAAACCTAGATCCTAAACAATTCACTTAACTCTTAATTAAGTTCAAGGCTTATGTATTTGGATTTATGGAACCTCAAAATTAATTTTTGATTTAATTATTTAAAATATTTTTAAATTTATAAATATTTTATATTGAATCAAATTCAATTCATGATTTTAGATCTGATTTATTTCAATATTTCGATCATGTCCTAAGATTACGAATCTAAGATTTTGTAAAAAATAAGTTCATGATTTAAATTCTACAAAACTTATATGTCATATATACTAGATTCAAAAATAAAGCTACATATCAACATATGCAACATGAAGATCTAGATCAAAACATGAAACATATCATATAGATCTTATCTAAATGATCAAAATCAGATCATAAATTATTTAATTTTAGATTTAAAATTAAAAAATCAATAATAAATTATTTTAAATTTTATCTAATATATTTATGATTTAGGTTATTCAGATCAGCATATACTAGGATAATCTCTTCACTGTAAGGATTAAACCTTACAGTAGGACAATCTTATAATCAGTATGTCAGATCCAACACTATTTAGATCTAATCTAAATATTCAATAATAAATTAAATATCTATTTAATTTTAAATTTAAAATTAAAAAAATATTTAGATCATATCTAACTTATTGATGATTCAAAAATTAGATCAGCACATACTAGAATAACCTCTCCACTGTAAGGGATTAACCTTACAGCAAGACAACCTTATAATTAGTATGTACGACCCAACATTACTTAGATCTAATCTAAATAATTAATAATAGATCAAATATCTATTTAATTTTAGATTTAAAATAATGCAGAACATGATCATGTCATAAAAGAACCTAGATGCTCTAATACCACTGATGGTAGACATGCAAGATTTCATACTTATATTTTAAAATTTTTTGAAATAAATTATAGCAAAAGATGTAGATTAAACTATTTAATCTACTTAAGTATGTAATCTGATTACTAAACTCTACATTTAGAATCTATAATATGTCATAATGCATACATAAATCTAAAAATTAAAGTACTTTAATATTGATCAGATCAATATCCTAGATCTAAAACAGTCCTAGATCAAAATCCTAGATCGCATCTAGGATAGAGAAGAGATCAAATTTCTTACCTTCACATGGATCGAGAATACCACGATCGAGTCCCATTGTTGCCCTTGGAGCCGCATAACGCATCCGACTTCTACAGGTAATCCATATGAGATCGTAACTCTGGTCGAAGGTTCGTCGAATGAAGATCCGCTAGAAGTGCTAGCTTCTCGTGGATCTCTTCTGATGGTCGATCTAAAAGAAATTCTTCGGATCTCTTGGATACTCTAAGAGATAAAGAATAAGGAGGAGGAAGAAGAGATTTTTCTCTCTTATTTTTTTCAAAAATAAGATCAAAAGAAAAAACCATTAAAAATAGAGAAGAACCTTTCTTCTCTATAATTCTTCTTTCATCAGGACAAACCCTAGCTTTGTCATAAAGAAGAACTTGCACCCCAATATGAGGAGACCCTCTCCTCACCACTTTCTCATGCCTCTTCTCTTTGATTTTCCTGAGGAACAATTCACTCAAAAATGGAGAAGAAAAGGTTTTATGAAGAACCCAAAGAGGAGACATTCTTCTTTTTTTTCTCTCAACAGGACATGATCATATCATGTCCAAAAGAAACCCAAGCCTGCTAGAAACATGGCACCCTCTTCCCACGCCTCAACCTCTCCTTTTTCTCTCAGATTTTATGTGAATTCCCTTGGGTCATTTCATGCGAAAAACCCCTAAAAAGGTGGTGTCCAAGAGAGTCCAAGATTGGGTCAAATACCCATCTTGGAAAAGTCAAAAGAAGAAGTTTTAGGGGGCGTCCAACTCTTGGACGCCTCCCCCTAAAACATGGCATGGAGAAGCATTTCACTTTTAGAATTATTCCATGGAATGCCATGAGGTTTGTTACGCCAACTCCTAAAAAAGTGGCGCTCCTTCTCATGTATAGACTAGGTCAAAGTCCTAGTCTAGGAAGTCTCTTGGCGGCGTCCAACACTTGGAGCCCATAAGACATTTAAGGCATCAACAAAACCCATGTAAGGAAGGAGAAAAGGCACGCCAACAAAAGGTCCTTCTTAACACCTAAAATCAGATCTAATCTGATTTTATTTGGCATTCATAAAACTCTATCATATAGAGTCCATGGATGAAAAACAACTTTCTTAGTTTGACTCGTTCAAACTAATTCGCATAACAATGCAATAGGGGGCATGGAAACCTCTTATTGGTATGAGAAAACTTATGCCAATAATAAAGAAAAGTGGCATGGGGAGAAACTTACTTGGTGCATGGAAAGAAGGAGAGTCTCAGTCCAAGTGGGACTCCTCAAATTTGACTAGGTCAAAGCCATTTTCAAACCCAACTGAACTTGGATTAATGCAACCTAATTAAAAGGTGATCCTAGTCCAACAACAAACCCAACTAAATCAGTTTAAACTATATTTAGATCTGATTTAATTACTAATCAAATTAGAAATTATGTGTACTCAAATCCTAATTGAATGGGAACTTATTTTTTCTTGCAATTTGTTTATCCAATAAACCAAATGAACTTGATCCAATCAAATCTAAATTAATTCTAATTGAATCTAATTCAATTAGCAATCCAATTACTAATCGGTCCTCCTACAATACTTGCATTAGGATCAAACATCAATCATATTGATTGTTTAACCTAAGAATAATTTTGAATAAGAATAATTCTGAATCATCGATCAACTAATTGATCAGGTTACAATTTTTTATGTGTGTGACCCCATAGGTTCGAATCTAAATCAGTAGCACAGGAATCAATTCCTATACCAATCAAAATGATCATCTAACAATAATATTCAACATTCGGATAGGTCGAATGTATGCAAAGCAATATTCTTAGAATCCTGACCTATAGTTACAGTATAATTCATCCTTTTAACCAATAATGCTTAAGTCAACTTTAAGTAAGCTGTCAACACTCATACAAGTCATCTCTATTGTATTTCAAATTTTTTTAAATCCCATGACTCCTCACGAGGATTACCTAGGCCTAAATTTTGCTAAATTAAAACACAGTAAAATATTTATTAGATGTGTACCCTAGAAGCCAGATTGACTAAATACTTATAATACACTTCTAAGGATAATTTTATAATTTTGACTATAAATTAATAAAAAGGATTATTTTCTATCATAGTGTGTATTTAAAGTGTTTGTAATACAACCTTTGAGTTAATGGTAATGATAATTCATATTTTCAAGAGTTAAAAATTTAAGATATAAATTTTCATAATTAACTCATAAATAGCTTCCGACCGTAGGATCATCATAAGGATGGTGATCAATTCGAAAGGTTGGTATACGATCACTTTCTTAGGATATATATATCTTGAGTCTGCGGTGTGGAGATATTGGAGTGAGAGTATAGATACTCATTAAAAAATGAGGACACTGAGCATGACCACCTCGAGTAGTCATAAGAAAGTCTATCTTCTCATCGATGACTAGCTCGATGCTGCAGTGGTGTATCTGGTTCTTTGACCTGAGGTATATCGGTAGTTCACCTTGAGGATGTTATAGTTTGACTATACTATAACTCGATCTCCTAGCCATTCAAAATTTTGAGATGTATGTTGGCTATAGCATGTTCATTATAGGAATTGGATTACACTAATAGAAGATCTATCTTCCTCGATAGATGAGGAGTAGCCCTATGATAATCATGAGATTGAGTCCTTAAGCCCATGGCTATGGTAGAGTGAAGATGATAGAAAGAGTTTCTATTAGGATTTCATATTGGACTCAAATTGAATGATTAATTCATATAATGGATGTTGGATTTGACGAGTTCACCTTAATCCTAATCCAGTCGGAGCTCAAGATAGAAGAACCGAATCACACAGATAACTGCACCGAGATATTCACTTTCAATTCTGATGGATTGCCACCATATACTGCTAGGTGTTACTGATAGATTTTAAAAGCAATTAGAATGATTTTGATGATTGATCATTTTAATTATATGAATCAGAAAAGTTTTGATCCATCGAAAGATATTTTGATGATGTCGATGATAGAGATCATGACATGTCTCATTATTATATGAAATTGAATCTAACTAGATCATACAAATAAGGATTTGGGTCTTGATGTCATCAATTGAGTTAATCCAGTTCGATTGATTTGGATTAGATCCAATCAAGTTCAAGGTAATCGTTCTAGCACATGATTGAGCTTAACTTTCTCCTTCTATAATCTTTCTGATTCATCACAATCGAATCAAATTTGATTTAACTCATTCCTATATTTTAAATAAATTCATTTTCATCCAACTACAACCTATCTAGGTCAGATTAATTATAGAAATTAAATCCATTCATAGTGCAAATGGACTAAGGTCAAAAGTTGACCTATTTGAGAGAATTGAGGGTCACCTGATCAGATACTCCTAGAAAATTTTTTAGAAATTGTTTTGATCTAAGTTTTGGATATATGATAGGGCTTGAGTTATTCTATAAGTGTACCAAATTTTGTGATTTATAGTAGAGTTTTAAATAAATTTTGATAGAGTTTGATTTGAATTAAACTCTTAAGGGAAGAGTCCTAGGCGTAATGGACTATTCCTTATCTACTCATGTTGCCCACTTTTTGAATCAATTTTGGTGACAAAACTAGATGGGATCTGGTGGTTTTTCATGGAGAATAGTTTCTAGAGTCTCTTTGATCAAATAATAAGTGATTTGGTCAAAGAAGGACTCTAGATGGCGTTGGGTTTGAGAAACCTTTCTCATGCCATTATGAAGCATCGCACAAAATATATTTTCCATGCCCAAAGGAGCCAACTCTCTGATATCCCATACTCCCTCTATCCTCTCTCTTCATCTATTCTACAAGCCTAAAAAGTTAGGCATAAATCTAAGTTGAAGGTCCAAAGTTTTTGGCAAAAGATTCAGGATCTACGCGACGGTGTTCGTGAGATGGACAAGCAGCCTTCTTAAATTGGTTTGAAGGTTCCTTAGATCACATCCAGATATGATCTTTGGAGAAAAGATTTATAAGAAGAAGATGTCTAGATCCTATCTAAGTAGATATTGGTAGAGGCCAGGCATGTGTGTGGCTCCTTCCAAAATCTTAGGATAGATTAGGTTCATCGTAGGATAATTTGATTATCCAAAATAAAGATATAAAATTAAATTAAATTTAATTCTATTTTTCAAATTTTAATATTAGATCTTTAGGATCAGATCTGAGATATCTCAAATCTAATTAAGATTGAAAAAAAAAAATTTGAAATATTTCTTCAGATCTAATTAGATCTGAACGATCCTGTGCAAGAAAATAGATTTTTTTCCTTCAACTGATATCAGAGCCAGATTGGCAGTTCATTAGATCTATTTTAGATCTGATTTAATTCTTATTTATGATCTAATATTAACAAATTTTAGATATCACATCAGATATAATTAGATCTAAAATTAAAAAATTAAAAATTTTATGATTTAGATCTATAATGTATGAGATGCATGACTAGACTAGAAATAGAATAGTTCTATATGTAGTCTAGTATAATCATATTATTAAATTAATTAAATATAATTTTAAATCTAATTTATTTTTATTTTTTTAATATTATAATTATTATAATTAGATCTAAAAAATAAAAAATAAGAATTTTTAATTTATTTATATGAGATATGAAAGATGCATGCTTAGACTAGTTATAGAATAGTTCTATAAAATATCTAGAATAGTTTTGTTTGACGTGATCAAATTTAAATTCTATTTTTTAGATATTATATGTGATAAATTAGATCTAAAAGTATGCATGTTTAATTTAGTTATGATACATAAGATGTATGCAAAATATGTATAAGTTAGATCATTAATTGTATATGTGATATATGATTTAGATCTAACTAGTTTTGTAGTTAAAATTATATTTCTGATTAAGATATTTTTCTTGGCCATCCGATCATAAGAACTAAGTAGGATTTTAAGGCCCTCTTCTTCTATTTGATGGGGTGTTCTTATGATGTGTAGGGATGCTGCGCATTCGTTCTTAATCAAAAATCAAAACTTATTTTTCTACAAAATTCTAGATCCTAAAATCTTAGGATTTTATTACATATTTTATTCATGAATCCAAAACTTAATTAAGAATTAAGATTATGAAATTAATTAGATCTAAAAATTATGAATTTTTAGATCTAAGACTTATTCATAAAATTAGGTTCGGACTTGGGTAGCTCAATTAGGTTTAGCGGTTGATCAAATTGAATCAAGAGTTAGTTAGGTGAGATCAAAGAAAGCTTAGATTTAACCAGCCTAATAGGATTAAATCTGGGTCAAGATCGAATCACATTGAGATATGACTCGATCAAGTCAAGATCTAATTTGACTCCACGGTTCGAGCCTGAATTGTAGACTAATCCGATTAATTCTTATTCGATAATTTGGTATCTAAGATAAGTTTGGCAAATATGATCGACTATTTTTTAATTGGATCTAAATGCGTTCTTATCGAGTTAATGGCCTATCCATTCCATCGGTCTCACTTATCTGGCCATTTGTGTCAACCCAGTTCTGATTCGAGGTGGCTAACAATTCGAGCCAATCCATGCCACTAGGTTAATCATAATTATTATGACTAAGTCAAGTCAAATTTAAAGAGACCTAAATTAAATCTTTCTAAAAAAATATTAAGTCTAAGGTCTTTCACCATTGTAGATATGCGGGCCCTTCTCGGGGTTGATTGTTCTTGGCTGAATATAGTAGTTCAGTTGCACCGAAAAGATACAACCATATTTATTAGGCATTGGATGCTATGGGTTGGAGGATAAGTTGGGCTTAATATTTTCGGATACGGATGAGGGATGCAATCAGAAATTCAATTCATGCAAATGGTGGGTCTGACTTAACTAAGGAGTGGATCAATATTCTGAACACGATGAGATTCATGAATTAGAGATCAGGTTTGGGTGCACCATAATTAGAGAATCATTGGATAAGAGTTGTTCACTCATTGGTTGATCCATTATCAATAACTGTTATGTGAGATAGTGAGCCAGTCGGTGGGACCGCATCATCCACTAGAAATCAATAATCATGAAGATTTTTACATCTCTGCTAAGAAAGTGTAAGGATCCGAGTTAATAGTGAAAGCCTAATTTATTTAAAAATGAAACTCCTAAATAAATTGGTTAAGTCTAATTACAAAATCTAACTAGAAACTTTGACTTTCTATAAGAAAGATGTCTGCGTCCAACCCACTAGCCCATACCTTGGACACCCATAGACTGACCAGATCCAACTATAAAGATTGGCTTCGAAACTTCAAAATTATTTTGAATTTTGAGAAGTTGACTCATGTATCGGAATAGGATCCTGCCACCTTACCAATCCATCCATCCGCTGATCAGAGAGAGCATCTCTCGAGAAGTGGATGGATGAAGATAACAAAATCAGATATTATATATTGGGCTTGATGTCTGATGAGCTCCAGTTCCAACATAAAGATGTTAAGACTAGCCACCAAATATTGGCTCACCTATAAGAGTTGTTTGGTGAACAGAGTCGCACAACCAATTATTAAGTCACTAAAAGAATTTTTAAGGCTCAAAGTCAGTCCAAGATTATTTTCTGATGATGATTAAGGACTTAGAAGAGCTTGAGAAGCTCGGTGTAAAGTTAGATTAGGATCTGCAGATTGATATAATTCTGCTGTCCTTGATTGATGCATATGGGTAGTTCATCATAAACTACCATATGCATAAATTTTAAAATATCTTGGTTGAACTTATGAACATGCTAGTTACTGCTGTGCTTTTCATGAAAGATTCTAAAGGCTCGGTACTTGCTATGGAGTGGACTTCTTTCAAAAAAAAATCTTTTGAAAAGAAAAAAAAGTCTTTGAAGAAGCAGAAGGTGGATGGTCGAAAGAAGAAGAAGGCAAAGTCGAAGAAGAAGGTCGCTGATAAAGAAAAATATTTTCATTGCAATACTGACGGCCATTAGAAGTGGAGCTGCCCTCTTTACCTGGCCAGCCTAAAGAACAAGAATGAGGCAGATCCTTCTGGAGGTATGCTCGTTATAGAATCTAATCTTTTGATTTTTCTGCATCCAATTAGGTGCTTGACTCTGGTTCTAGTGCTCACTTATGTACTTCTATGTAGGGTCTTGAGGATAGCAGGAGGTCGAGGGATGGTAAGATAATCCTATGCATCGAAGAATGGAGCAAGAGTTGCTGTTGTAGTCATGAAAACCTATCCTTTGCGATTACTATCTGGATTAAATTTAGTTCTTAGGGACTATTTTTATGTGCCTGCAGCAAGCAGAAATTTAATTTCTATTTCATGTTTAGCATAAGAAGGCTATGTGATTAGTTTTCTTAAGGACCATTGTAATATTCTTTATGAAAAAAATAAAATTGCAAGTGGATTCCTTGTAAATGGCCTCTATCAGTTACATATTGATGTTTCTGATTTTAATATCGAGCAAAATGTGAATGCCATAGGATCAAAGTAACCTAGGGATAGTCTAAATGATAGGTATCTTTGGCACCTTAAGCTAGGTCAGATAGCTAAAGATAAGATTAACAAATTAAAGAAATTCGGGCTATTGAGTTCATTGACTTCAGAGTCATATCCGATTTATGAATCATGCCTTCATGGCAAAATGACCAAACTTCTTTTTATGGGACATGGGGAAAAGGCCACAAACCTATTTGCCCTAGTACATACTGATGTATGTAGCCCATTTGATGTGCTGATCAGGAGCAATTATGTCTACTTCATCATCTTTATCGATGATTTATCTCGATATGAGTATGTTTATTTGATGCGACATAAGTCTTAAGCTTTTGAAAAGTTCAAGAAATTTAGACTCGAAGTAGAAAAGCAAATAGAAAAATCTATTAAGGTTCTTCAATCAGATCAAGGAGGTGAATATCTCAGTCGAGAATTCTTAGACTATCTTAAGGATAATGGCATAGTCTCTCAATGGACTTCACCTAAAATACCTCAACTCAACAAGATTTTCAGAACAGAAAAATCGGACCCTATTAGATATGATCCGATCCATGATGAGTTTCACGGATCTCCTTGAGTTTCTTTGGGGACATAGTCTGATGACTGCTATATATTTACTAAATATGATTCCCTCTAAGATCGTTTCTATCACACCGCATAAGATATGGCATGGTAAGAAATCAAGTCTGAGTCATCTCAGAATTTAGGATTGTCCGATCGATGTCAAGAGATAACAGGCGAACAAATTATAGTCTAGATCCTTTAGAGCTCGATTTATTGGATATCCTAAAGAGTCATTAGAATATTATTTCTATCTCTTAGAAGATCACAATGTGATTATGTTTTTCTTGAAAAATAGTTTATTCAAGATGATGGCATCGAAAGATAGATTAGGCTCGAGGAGAAAGTCTCCCAAGAGCCACGAGCCAAGGAACCTATGGAACCCAATCAAATTGAGCCAACCCAGACACTGCCTCCTCCACCTCGTAGATCAAGTAGAATTTTTCATCCTCCAGAAAGGTACTTATGTACTATATCAGAAAATGTAGAGAAAATATTCTTTATAGGAAATGGGGTTCATGGTGATGATCCCAAAACTTATGACGAGGCAATATTAGATATCGACTCCAAAAAATGGTTTGAGGCAATGAGATCAGAGATTGACTCAATGCGTTCAAACTAAGTCTAAACCTTGGTAGATCCACCTGAAGGTATAGTACCTATTAGGTATAAATGGATTTTCAAGAGAAAGATAGGTGCCAATGAGAATGTAGAGACATTCAAAGCAAGGCTCGTAGTGAAAGGATATAGTCAATACGAGGGCATTGACTATCAAGATACTTTTTCGTCAGTAGCCATGCTTAAATCCATCCATATATTGCTTGCTATTGCAGCCTATTTTGATTATGAAATATGATAGATGGATATGAAAATGACATTCTTAAATGGATATCTTGAAGAAGATATCTATATGGAATAGATGCTAGGTTTCACATCCAGTGATGATGATCATAAGGTATGCAAGCTGCAAAGGTTCATATATGGACTTAAGCAAGTATCTCAAAGTTGGAATGCTCATTTCAATAATGTAATCAAATTATTTAGATTCATCAAGAACGAGGAGTCCTATATTTTCAAAAAGATTAGTGGGAGCACTATTATCTTCCTCATACTACACGTGGATGACATCCTCCTAATTGAGAATGATATTTTCATATTGACTACAGTCAAAATGTGATTGTCTAAGGAGTTCTCTATGAAAGATCTAGGAGAGGTATCCTTTATTCTGAGAATTAAGGTCTACAGGGATAGAATGAATAGGATGTTAGGTCTCTCATAGAAAATGTACATAGAGAAGGTGCTGAAGAGGTTTAGCATGAAAAACTCCAAGAGGGGATTGGTGCCCTTCAGACATGGCATTCATCTCTCCAAGAAGATGTGTCCTAACACACCTGAGGAGATTGAACGCATGAGCAAGATCCCTTATGCTTCAGTAATAGGGAGCCTCATATACGCCATGCTATGTACACAACCTGATATTGTCCATGCTATGAGTGTCATGAGCAGATATCAGTCAAATCCAAGCAAAAAGCACTAGACTTCTGTGAAATGTATCCTTAAGTACTTAAGGACTAAGGATATGTTTCTAGTTTTTGGTAATGGAGAACTCCAGATCTAGGGATATATAGACTCGAATTTTATGTCTGATATAGATGATCAAAAGTCGACATCTGAAAGTTTATTTGTGTGTAATGATGGTGCTGTCAACTGGAAGAATTCCAAGCAGACAGTGATAGTAGATTCCACCATGAAAGTAGAGTATAATGATGCATCAGAGACTGCAAAGGAGGCATTCTGGTATAAGAAGTTTATTGTAGAGCTCAAAGTGATGCCATCAGATGCTGTCCCTCTGTACTGCGATAACAATGGCATCATAGCCCTAGCTAAAGAGTCGAGGTCTCACCAAAAATTTAAGCACATCAAGCGGCAATACTATCTCATCTACGATTATCTCGAGAAGGAATACGTCGAAGTCAAAAGAGTTGACACTGTAGATAATATGGCTAATCCGTTGACAAAGTCATTGAGCCAGTAGAAGATCGAAGCCCATCTTGAGAAGATGAGACTTAGATTTGTAGCCAATTGACTTTAGATCAAGTGAAAGTTTGTTAGATGTATGTCCTAGAAGCCAGATTGGCTAAACACTTGTAATATACTATTAAGGATAATTTTATAATTTTAACTATAAATTAATAAAAAATTATTTTCTATCATAGTGTGTATTTAAAGTATCTGTGATACATCTTTTGAGTTAATGGTAATGATAATTCATATTTTCAAGAGTTAAAAATTTAAGATATGAATTTTTATAATTAACTCATAAACAGCTCTCGATCATAGGATCATCATGAGAATGATGATCGATCTAAAAGATTGGTGTACGATCGCTTTTTAAGAATAGATGTATCTTGAGTCTACGATGTGGAGATACCAAAGTGAGAGTATAAATACTCATTAAAAAATAAGAGCACTGAGTGTGACCACCTCGAGTAGTCATAAAAAAATCTATCTTCTCATCGATGATTGGCTCGATGCTGCAGTGGTGTGTTTGGTTCTTTAACCTGAGGTGCATCGATAGTTTATCTTGAGGGTGTTATAGTTTGACTATACTATAACTCAATCTCTTAGCCATTTGGAATCCTGAGGTGTATGTTGGCTATAGTATGTTCATTGTAGGAATTAGATTGCACTAATAGGAGATCTATCTATCTTGGTAGACGAGGAGCAGCCCTATGATCATCATGAGATTGAGTCCTTAAGCCCATGGCCATGGCAGAGTGAAGATGATAGAAAAAGTTTCTATTAGGATTTTACATTGGACTCAAATCGAATGATTAATTCATATGACAGATGTTGGGTTTGACGAGTTTACCTTAACCCTAATTCCAGTCGGGGCTCAAGATAGAAGAACCCAATCACACAGGTAACTGCATTGAGAGGTTCGCTTTCAGTTCTGATGGATTGCCACCATATATTGCTAGGTGTCACTGATGGATTTTGAAAGCAATTAGAAATATTTTGATGATCGATCATTCTAATTGTATGAATTAGAAAAGTTCTGATCCATTGAAAGGTGTTTCAATGATGTCGATGATAGAGATCACGACATATCTTATTATCATATAGAATTGAACCTAACTGGATCATACAAATAAGAATTTGGATCTAAATATCATTAATTGAGCTAACCCAGTTTGATTAATTTGGATTAGATCCAATCAGGTGCATGGTAATCATGCTAGCACATGATTGAGCCTGACTTTCTCCTTATGTTATCTTTTTGATTCATCATAACCAAGTCAAATTTAATTTGACTCATTCTTATATTTTGAATGGATTTATTTTCATTTGACTGAAATCTATCCAGGTCAGATTAATTGTAGAAATTAAATCCATTCATAGTGTAAATGGACTAGGGTCAAAAGTTAATCTATTTGAGAGAATTGAGGATCACTTGATCAGATACTTCTAAAATTTTTTTTAGAAATTATTTTGATCTAATTTTTAGATATGTGATAGGGCTCGAGTCATGCTATAGGTGTGCCAAATTTTGTGATTTATGGTCAAGTTTTGACTAGGTTTTGATTGAGTTTGATTTAGATAAAACTCTTAAGGGAAGAGTCCTAGGCGCAATGGACTCTTCCTTATCTACTCATGTTGCCCACTTTTTGAATTAATTTTGGTGATAAAACTAGATGGGATCTAGTGGTTTTTTGTGGAGAATAATCTCTAGAGTCTCTTTGATCAAATAATAAGTGATTTGATCAAAGGACTCTAGATGGCGTTGGGTTTGAGAAACCTTTCTCACGCCATTATGAAGCATCGCACAAAATATATTTTCCATGCCCAAAGCAGCCAACTCTCTGATATCCTATGACTCCCCTATCCTTTCTCTCCCTCTCTTCTACAAGTCTAAAAAGTTAGGCATAAATCTAAGTTGAAGGTCCAATGTTTTTGGCACAAGATTCAAGATCTATGCGACGGTGTTCGTGAGATGGATAAGCAGCCTTCTCAAATTATTTTGAAGGTTATTTAGATTAGATCCAGATCTAATCTTTGAAAAAAAGATTCATAAGGAGAAGACGTCTAGATTCTGTCTGAGTGGATACTGGTAGAGACCAAGCACGTGCATGGCTCCTTCCAGAACCTCAGGATAGATCTGGATCATTGTAAGATAATTTGATTACCCAAAGCAAAGATATAAAATTAAATTAGATTTAATTTTATTTTTGATTTTTAATATTAGATCTTTAAGATTAGATCTGATAATGATTGAAAGAAAAAAATTTTAAAATATTTCTTCAGATTCAATCAAATCTGAATAATTCTATGCAAGAAAAATAGATTTTTTCCTTCAACATTCTCTTCCTAAAATTAGTCGGGAGTGATCAATCCCATCTTGACTCACACACTGACTTTACAAGTACTTGACTATATCCAAAAATCTTTCAAACCTGTATTAGAAATATAGGCAGTTCAGCATCAAAGTACAATGAGTTGCTTACAAGTCACCATGATGATCTCAGATTGGAGGAACACTTATATCCATTGAACTTAGCTAGCTACTCTTGATGGTAGAGTGCTACATTGGTCATGTTCAATATAGATATACTCCTACATCTCATCTAGATGCCATACCAATATCTCCACACTACTTGATTATGAGGACAATCAATGCATGTGGCATACAACAACCTATACTCGATAAGTTATCGTTCTTATTAATAACTTATCATTTGATCATGAATAGTTTAAGAACCATCCGATAAATCCTTCTTTATCGATTGATTATAGTTTTAAGATCTTCATCATAATTTAGAAGTTCATTTAAGGAAGATAGAACTTTTATGATGAACCAGCCAAATAATTATTATTATTAAATAATTTATATACTAATTTCAATCTTCTACCACTTAGATGATTGGCTTTATGATATATTTTCTAACACTTAGATAAACTCAGATCTTGATTGATCTTAGGAGTCCTAGATTTATGAACTAGGATCGTTTATCTATAATTTTTTCATATGATTTTTGTATTTGATCTTGATCATATAGAGGTATGATTGTCTGCATAAGGTGTTGAGCAGAATATCTTACTTTAGAGTCTGTAGAATCAGAGAATCATCGATTACTATGCTGAGTTAATCACCGGTAGAGGTAAGAATTTTTCAATACAATCACCTACATGTTTTATGAAAATTTAAAACTATATGATTGATGCATATTTTATATCTATCAGTATGTGTGATGTTGAAATAATGTTGCTTGAAATATGATTAATTGGTATCTAATAATTATTGAGTAAAGAAGATTATGATTTAACATAATTGATGGGATGGGTGGCATCTAAGTTAGCTAGTCATGCAAGAAACATGGTGTATATACCGGATCAGTCTTGGACTGGAGTGTGGCTTGGCCTGCCATGAGCTGGAGCATGACTATGACTAATCTATTATCAAAAATTAGATTATAATTTTAATAATATGGATTGGGCATGAGCGGTGTTTGGATTGTTCGGCCATGCAAGAAAAGTGGTGTATGTGCTAGGTCAGCCTTGGGCTGGGGTGCAGCATATGTTTGGCTTGCCACAGGCTGGAGTATGGTTGTAATTAATCCAACGCTGAAAAGATAAACATAAAGTATGAAAAATGAGAGCGTGTGGGCTAGTCATTCATGTATGAAATGTGGCATATGTTTTGGCCTACCATGGGATCAAGATGATAAACCATATTTAATTGATGGATATCTGGACTAGCCGGCACATGTGAAACTTGGTATTGTGATGTCAATCACAGACTAAGATATAGTTGTCGGTCATGGACGGAAACATGATGGCCTACCATGGATTGGAGCGTGAATGGGTCTAGTCCAGTATTAGAATAATAATATTGTTTAGATCAAAATTATGTTGAAAGTAATTCCATTGAATTAATATTGATTGGTGATATATGATGAGTTTATTAAAATTACACATGATGATATCATTCAATTATCATATTGATGGTATATGAATCTTTTATTTTTCTATCAGTTATATATATTTGTTAAAAGATATTTTATATTCATGCTGGTGTGAGTGTGAAAAATTTTTACTAGGCTGTGAAGCTCATAACCTTTCTTTTTCTTCTTTTTTAGATTTGTAGAATGCTTAGTTTTGGTTGGGTTGTGCATGGAGTTCTAGTGATGGAGTCTTTAGTTAGTTAATTAGTTGAGTTTTTGATACCGTACATATGTTTCAATTTTATGAATATTATTCAATAAAGATGAATTTGTTGATGAGCATGATTGGTACTTTATAATTCTTTAGGTATTCTTGTGAATTTATTTATGCATTGCATATTCTTTAAGGCTTGTTCTAAGAAATGTACGGCCATCACATATCCAATGCAAAGGCTGGATTTGAGGCATGATAGAACTCAAAGAGAAAAAGGAACGAATTAAGGAATGTCATAAATTCAGTCCTTCCTACATTCAATTAGCCCAAAAGAGAGAGAATGCTTTTATTCGAGCCAACTACTATTGAAAAGAAGCATTGAAGGCTGCATCAATCTCTCAAGCAATTAAGGAAGAAGTTCAAGCATTAAAAGCTCATCTACCTCGACTTCTTCAAAGCTTAGAAAAGTTTTGTTATTTCTAAACTCAATTTCATATAAACTTTTATTTGTTTAAGTTGTAACAACTTTTTTGGGTGTAGAAACTTAGGGTAGATATAGAAATTGAATGGTGTTAGTTTTGATTGATATATCCAGAAAAATTAATCAAAATTGATTATAAGCCCAAAAAAAAATAATCAGTTATAAAGTTGTGGTTGGTGAGCTAGTAAAAACCAATCAGGTTGAATTATGAACTCATGAAATTGGACTGTAATTTTGAAGAGGTTATACTTGAAATTCTCAAATTGGTTTGCTTGGGGAGTGGACGTAGATGCTGGGTTTATCACCAAATCATGATAAAAATTTTTATTTTTATGATTATTTACTTCATTGATTTTGCTGCCTTTATTCATCATCTGCTAAGCACTTCACAAATATCTTTAAGTTTGTTTTTGGGTACAAAAATTGTTAAGTTTGTTAAAGTTAAATTTTTAAGAAATCCAATTGACCCCTCCTCTTAGATTGCTGCCTTTGGGAAATATCCCATCGCACAAAAAAAAAAAAAAAATGGACAGACTCCCATCACACAAACCTCTGACTTTATCAAGATTTCTTCTATAAAGCAGTCTTTATTATCACACTATCCACATTAAGCAATTTTCTACGAAAACTTCTTGCTCCAACACCATCAAGGTTTCCTCCTTTTTACATCCATGAGAGGTTTTATCAATCTAGGATCTCTTTGATCTCCATTAGTATGAGCCCTAAACTCCTCTCTGTTTCTTTCTCATGATTAAATTTTAATGTTTCAACCCTAGCTGATTCCTTAGGGCAATGGGATTTTCTTAAAATTTGACCTATTGATATATCTATAACCTAGAAATTTTATATTTAATTATTGTATATGCTTCACGTGAATGAATTTTATAATCTTATAATTTCTTGAATTTCATAATCTTACAATATCTTTATTGATCTTTTATGTAATCTATAAATTACAGAATCTATAAATTTGCCATAGGGCCTTTGAAGTAGAAAACATTATATAGATCTTCTCATAAGGTTTACCTAGAGACCGGCAAGGCCCGTTTTTTTTGTTGCATAATGAAACTAGGAGGGTGGATCACCCATGACCGGCAAGGCCATGTTGCACTAGCAATTATGTTTGGATCTAATATATATCAAGTGGTGTTTACAAACCATGTCATATTGCTTATATCAAGGCAAGATCAAAAGAAAATTTAATGCCCGGCTTGATATGAATAGAGGCTACACCTTCCTCCAATGAATTGATAACAAAGTATTTCCATAAATCTATGATACAGTTGGACTTAGAAAAAAAATTATTTTTTTATGACATGTTTACTTGCATTTCGGTTATTTTATTTAGTAGCTTATTTGCAACCTCACTACAGTTATTAACCTTTTCCTCAAGCCTTTATCACACCCATTTCATCATTATTTTCTAAATCTAAGAGGAAGATGACAAATAACCATTAGATGACACCAGTTTTGGGAATAAAAAAAGGATGATAGATGTAGAAATCTCTATGATTACATTGTAGATATGGCAATCAGAAGTTGTCAAGATAGGACGGTATTATTCTATTACAGCCATGATTAGATAGATCTCATGTATCTTTAATTATGTGATACATAGAATAGTATGCCTCATGATACTATATAAAATTATTCAATGATAATCATCATATAATATATAAATGATCGTGATGGGAAGACTAAGACTCTCATATTCATGTCCAAACCAAAAAGAATCTGCAGTTTTTAATTTGCTTCCTCTATCTCTTATTATATCTCTTGCTTTACATGTGTTTTCTTTGTTTCCTTTTTACTTTCACAATGTATGGACTTTTATTAGATAATCTAATCTTTTCATTGAGAAAATAGTAATTTAAATCTCTTAACCTCTTACGTATACTAAGATTAATGCGACATTTATGTTACTTTTAAGAATTCTAACAAAATAACCCCACATTATGTAGATATGGCATCAGTTGACCAATCTTGGATTCAACTTCATAATGGATCACGCTTGGAGTATTTTAATGGTGTTCAAGATCTTCTTGATTTTGGTTTTGAGTATATAGAAGAGGAAGACATGAAAATAAAGTGTCCTTGCATTGATTGAAATAATAGATACAGAAGGACTAGGAATGAAGTTGAACAACGCCTATTATATAGGGGGATAAGGTGTGATTATAATGTTTATTATCACCATGGGGAGGGCAGTACTGATGATGCTGAGGATGACGGTGATGAGGATGGTATGGATACAGATGACATGCCGAGTTTGATACATGATACTTTTTCAAATACGATGTCTGAGGGAGAAGTAGGTAGGAATGGACTACAAGAGCCTAATGAGAAGCCAAAAAGTTTTTTAGACTATTACATGAGGTCAAGCAATCGCTATTTGCGGGGTCCAATATATACCATTGGCTTTTTTGGTCAAGTTAATGCATTTGAAGTGCATAAATTATTGGAGTAACTCTTCTTTTAATGAGCTACTAAAGCTATTAAAAGATGCATTTCCAATGTATGAGAAACTATCTATATTAAACTATGGGGCAAAGATGCTTGTCTAGGATCTTGGCCTCCATTATGAAAAGATAGATGTATGCAAAAATGATTGCATAATCTATTGTAAGGAAGATGCAACAGCAACTCAGTGTTGGGTTTGTGGTCTTCGAAGATAGAAATAAATTACAAAAGGTGGCAAAGGAAAAAAAAATCTTGTAGGATTTTACGATATTTTTTGCTTACACCAAAATTATAAAAATTATTTATGTCAAGCAAGATAGCTATAGAAATGAAATGGTACTATGATAAACATGTCTAGGATAGAGTGTTAAGGCACCTTGCCGACTCTGAAGTTTGGAAAACTTTTGATCAAATTGATGGGTCATTGGTAGCAGATCCTCATAATGTAAGATTGGGATAGCTATTGATGGCTTTAATCCATTTAGAAATATGAGTATATTGGGATAGCTATTGGTGGCTTCAATCCATTTGGTAGTTATCTTATTCCCATATAATCTCCCACCATGGGTGTGTATGAAATGGCCTTTTTTATTCATGTCTTTGCTCATCCCAGGACCAAAAGCACCTAACAATGACATTGATGCATTCTTAAGGCCATTGATTGATGAGTTAAAAAACTCGTGGGAAAATGGGGCATGCACATTTGATTCTTCAAAGAAGGTAAATTTTTAAATAAGAGCTGCAGTATTATGGACCATCCTTATGGTAACATTTCTAGTTGGAGCACAAAAGAAAAGTTGGTATGGTGTTGTTGTCGTAGCCAAACTTCCCATTTGAAACTAAAGAATGAAAAAAAAAAAGATTTATTATATGGGACATCATCGATTTTTGTCACTTGTTCATATATGGCATCATCAAAAGCCTCAATTTGATAGGAAGAAGGAGAAAAGAGTTGCACCAAAGCAACTAATCAAGGATGATATCCTAAATCAACTCCATCCATTACATCACATATCTTTTGGCAAGGTAGGGAAGGAGCAAAAACTTATTAGGTTTGGAAAAACTCATAATTGGAGGAAGCATAGTTTTTTTTTTTTTTTTTTTTTAACTGACTTATTGGTAGATGCTCTTATTACTACATAACTTAGATATAATGCATATAGAAAAAAATTATGTAGCAGTGTACTTGGGACTATGATGAATGTTGGTGGTAAAACAAAAGATTCCCTAAATGCTCATCTTGATCTTAAAAAGATGGGAATAAGGCATTCACTTCATCCTAGAGAGGTTAATGGGATGACTATATACATTATCAAATGAGGAAAAAAAAAATTTTAATAGTAGTGGGTAGCAAACCTAAAGGTTCCAATGGTTGCTCTACAAATCTATCTTGGTGTGTAAATATCGAGGAGCATAACATTTCTAGCATAAAAAGTCATGATTGCCGGGTCTGTTTGGAGAGATTACTCCCACTATTTATGCTTGACCTATTGTCTAGACATATATTCAATCCATTAGTTGAGCTCGATAGCTTCTTTAAGGATTTATGCTCCAAAGTGCTTCGGATGGAGGATTTAGATAATCTTGAAGGCCAAATTACCTTAACTCTTTGTAAATTAGAGAGAACTTTTTCTCCTTTTTTTGATATTATAGTACACTTACCCATTCACTTAGCTTGGGAGGCTAAAGTTGCTGGTTTGGTGCCATTTTTGTGGATGTACAAAATTGAAAGGTATGATGTTATTTATTGCTTATATTAATTAAGAGCTTAAATATATGTTAATCAGGTTTAACATAATTGTCTTCGAATTAGACATTTGTGCAAGTCAAAGGGCTATATTCGTAACAATGCAAAGCTAGAAGGATCTATTGTAGAAGGATATTTGACAGATGAGTGTTTAACTTTTTGCTTCCAATACTTGCATGGAATCAAAACAGTATTCAGTCAATCTGAGAGAAATGATGACGGAGGTTCATCTTCAAGTGGCATATATCGACTTGCAGTATTTCTTTCATCCAGTCGCCATTTAGGAAAAGTAGATATATGCAAATTGAATGATGACCTATGGAATGCTACTACACATTATATCCTACATAATTGCAATGAGGCCAAGCCATTTGTATAGTAAGATTTCTTATTAAAAACACTTGTACATGCACTTCTTTTATAATTGGTGTGAAGGGCAAATTACATGTTTTCTTTTTACGGGAAACATAGAAACATGCTAGCTAACTTAGGTTTTGCTAACATGGAAGAGGTGCATAGACGCTAGTTTATCCATTAGTTTAAAGAAAGGGTAAATAAAGTAACACAAATTGTAACTTATATGTAATATATACAATATGTCTTGTATCAAATTTTGTTTATATATTTTGTAGATTACTGAGCTGCATGATAGAGGAGATGAATGGATAAATCAGGGCATAGTTTCTTTAGCTCGAGGTCCCGAAAAGCAAGCTTTCTGCTGTGGAGTCATGGTTAGAAAAGTATATAGAAGTCGTGATATTCCTTATCATGGATCCCTTACTGATGTTATTGAACTTCGTTATACTGAAGGGATCAGAGTCACATTATTTAAATTTGATTGGTATGATATAACTAGAGAAGGAATTTGGTACAAGAGAAATTGTCATGGAATTACCAACAATAACATGGCACATAGGCTAAACACTCAAGAACCTTTTGTGCTGGCAAGCCAAGCAACTCAAGTTTATTATGTTGGATTATCTAAAGATCCCACTTGGAGCTCTATGGTTGAAACCAAGCCAAGAAACCTTTTTGAGATGCCCATGGAAGAGGAGGAACCATACCAAAAAGAGGAGATTCAGATACATAATGCACTAGTGGTCCATGTTGATGGTGGAGATGATGAGCTAGCTTGGAATAGGATTGGGGTTGATGACATAATTATATGATGACTTTTGTTCATTTTATTTTGTTACTTATGTAAACAAAATTGGATGACTTTGACTTGCTTGGTTTATCAGACGAAATTGGTTGACTTTGACTTGCTTGAATTATTTATATTCTAGTTCGAGTTGTAACTAAAATTCATAGATATGCATGTGTGTGTGTGTGTATATGTATATATGTATGTATGTATATATGTGTGTGTGTGTGTGTGTGTGTGTGTGTGTGTGTGTGTGTGTGTGTGTGTGTGTGTGTGTGTGTATATATATATATATATATATATGTATATATATATATATATATATATATATATATATATATATATATATGTATGTATGTATGTATGTATGTATGTATGTATGTATGTGTGTATGTATATATACAGAATGAGGGAGTTTGATCATTTCTTGCATTTGATCTCCATTCGGCCTATTCTTCTCCCCTTGGTCACTTCAATCGATAAGCCAATTATTTTTTAAGACCCATTCACACTCAATCCAATGGAAATCTAGTGGGAATCAAGGAACGAGACAAAGGGGGGGCCCAAAAAAGGTTTGGAGAACTGTTTGGGGCTCCTAGGGTTAATAGTGAAAGAAAAAGAATGAAACAAAAAGGAATGACTTATTTTTTAAATAAGTAGTCATGATCTGGAGTTGACTCAAGCTCTCTGCTAGAGTCAACTCGAGGCTCGAGCTAGAGTCCACTCGAACGTAACTATGAGTTGACTCAAGCTCAGTCTCGGACAAAAATATGCTAAATTTTCAAAAAAAATTAAAATTTTAAAGTAAGAGACGACTCAAAGAAATCCAAATAGAAGAAAATAAACTTGAAATCAACTAATGAAGATTTAAGAGATGATCAAACTTGAGGATTTCAAGGAGGGAGGAAAAAAGAGGGTAGGTTTAATCAAAAGGGTCACACACTCTTAACTCTTTTCAAATCAAACTAACTCTTAACTCTTAACTCAAGGGTTTGGTAAAAATGTCTACTAGTTATCTATTGGTGCTTACAAAATCAAATATTACATCACCATTTTGAATAGGATCTCTTATGAAGTGATGTCTTATTTCGATGTGTTTGATTCTTGCATGTTGAATTAAATTTTTAATCAAGTTTATAGCATTAATATTGTCACATCTTATGGAAATATTATTTAGTTTAATGCCATAATCGTCTAATTGTTTCTTAATTCATAAGATTTAAGTACAACAACTTTTAACTGCAATATATTCAACTTTTATTATAGATAATGCTACCGAATTTTATTTCTTGCTAAACTATGAGATTAAGTTAACTCTTAGTAATTGATAGATTCCACTAATACTTTTTCTATCAAGTTTACAATCAATAAAATCATTATCAAAATATCTAATTAATTCAATTGAAGAATATTTGGAATACCATAAACCAATATCAAACATTCTAATTAAGTATCTAAGTATTCTTTTAATAGCAAAAATGTGAGATTCTCTAGGATTAGATTAATATGTTACATACATACATACACTAAACATTATATCAGATTTATTAGCTATAAGGTAGACTGAAGATCCAATTATACCTCGATAAAGTTTAATATCAATACTCTTACCACTTTCATCTCTATGAAACTTATATAAGGGACTCATAGGTGTTCTAATTGGTTGGTTGTTCTTCATTCCAAATTTTTTGAATATTTTCTTTGTGTACTTGGTTTGTTTGATGAAGATCCCTTTTTTAATTTTTTGATTTGGAGTTCGAGGAAGAAATTTTGGTTCTTCCATCATGCTCATCTCAAATTTCTCCTACGCCAACTGTTGGTGTAGAAACTGATCGTCGTCGGAGGTCACTGGAGTCGAGGCCGCTGAGGTCGCCATCGGGGACCTGCAAGACAAAGTCCCGTCCGGAGTCAGTGGAGGGTGGCTCCGGTAGGATCACTCCGACGCTCAAGTCAGCTCTGGCCAACAGGAATGGAGTGCTCGAAAATGAGTTCCGGAGCTTAGAGAAGAGGGAGGAGAGCTTAGAGATCAGAGTTTAGAGAGTAGAGATTGGCGTATCTGGAGGGTCCTTTATAGGCGGAGCTTAGTTGATGGTGACGACCATACCGCCTGGTAGAGAGCCATTGGGGCCGCATGGAGTTCGGTACAGAGATGAAGGTGCCGTCAGGTGGATGGTGATAGCCATACTGGCGGATCGTGGGCCGCATGGGATTGGTTACGGAGAGAGTTGCATCTCCAGTAGTGGTGGCCATGTCGTCCGGATTTGTTGTCTGTTGCGGACTGACGGCGACGGTTCGTCCAAAGGAGTTCAGACTTGTAGGAGAGTTCGGCTGAAAGAAAAGCTCGGGAGGAGCTCGGCTCCCACAGGCATTTGGTCGGAGGTGCGCAGCTAAGGCTCGATCACTTAGGAGTTCAGCCGCTTGGAATTGAAGGAGCTCGGCCGGCTGAAGGGACGGCGCTTGAGGAGGCTTGAAATTGAGCTCGGCTGAAGGGACGGCCGCTTGAGGAGTTCGGCCGTCACTTGGAATTGAGGAGGAGCTGAAGGGACGGCCGCAGTCGGCTGGAGGGGTTCGGCAGGGTCGGTCGGCAGTTCGGCCGATGGCTCTGAGGGTCGGCCGCTGGGCGAAGAAGCTCGGCTGAGGCTCGGTTGAAGGACTTCGGTTGCTAAGTGGTTGGCTAAGGCTCGTCCGCTGAGGAGTTTGGCCGAAGGGATTCGAAGCTCTTGGAGAGTTCGAGCAGGTCGATCGGCTGAATGGGTTGGAAGAAGCTCGGCCGCTGGGAGTTCGGCTGAAGCCCATTCTGCCGAAGCTCTTCTATGCGGCTACTGGTTGCATTAGGCTGAGCATCGACCTAGACTTCGGCTGGAGCGGGATTTATCCCCAACACTAGCCCCCCCACTTTCGAGTTCGAAAATCGAAGGAAGGAAAGTGCAGGAAAGGACGACTGCCGAAGTCTTTCCTCTGAGCTCTGTGCTGGTCTAGGTCGAAGCTCGGAGGAGATCTCATCTTCCGGCTTGAAGTTGACATCGAAGTTGAAGCCCGAGGAAGATCCCATTTTCAACCGGGGTTGACACGGTTGCTTTCTCTAGCCAAGGTCGATGTTGAAGCTCTCCGGACCGAGGTCGTCGCGGAGCCTTACCTCTATCCGAGGTTACTCAGCGCTCTGGCCGAGGTTATCGCGGACCTTATCCTCTAGCCGGAGTTGATGTGGGCGCTCTAGCGAGGTCGTTGTGGGCCTTACCTCTATCCGAGGTTACTCAAGTGCTCTGACCGAGGTTGATGCGGGCGCTCGGGGGAGATCTCATCTCCTACTATCGAAGTTGGCCCAGTCCTTCGGGGGAGATCTGATCCATAGCCGAAGTTGTCCACGATCGCTCGGGAGAGATCTTATCTCTGACCGAGGTTGATGGAGATTCTCTTTCCTATGGACTTCGGAGCTCGGACTTGAACTTTGCTCGCGTTAGGACGAGGTTCTCTCCTATTCCAAACGGGTTGTGGGGGCACATAAGACCGTTGTCAGGGCCTCTCCTCCATCTCGTCTGGCCGTGCTCGGGAGAGATCTTATCTCTAGCCGAGGTTGCTTTTCGGGAGAGATCTTATCTCTGACCGAAGTTGCTCTCGAGAGAGATCTTATCTCTAACCGGACTGCCCGGGAGAGATCTTATCTCTAGCCGAGGTGGTTTTTCGGGAGAGATCTTATCTCTGGATCGAACTGCTCGGGAGAGATCTTATCTCTAGCCGAGGTTGGCTTTTCAAGAGAGATCTTATCTCTGATCGATGTTGCTTTTCGAGAGAGATCTTATCTCTGACCGAACTGCTCGGAGAGAGATCTTATCTCTGGCCGACGTTGCTTTTCGGGAGAGATCTTATCTCTGGCCGAACTGCTCGGGAGAGATCTTATCTCTGCCGACGTTGCTTGAGAGAGATCTTTCTTTGGGAACTGCTCAGAGAGATCTTATCTCTGGCCGACGTTGCTTTTCGGGAGAGATCTTATCTCTGGCCGAACTGCTCGGGAGAGATCTTATCTCTAGCCGAGTTGTGATTTTTCGGGAGAGATCTTATCTCTGGCCAATGTTGCTTTTTGGAAGAGATCTTATCTCTGGCCGAACTGCTCGGGAGAGATCTTATCTCTGGCCGACGTTGCTTTTCGGAAGAGATCTTATCTCTGGCCGAACTGCTCTTTGACCTGCTTGTGTTAGGACGAGGTCTTCCTTCCTAACGCGGCGACTGTTGACTGCTTCTTTTCCTATCATTATATAGTTTTGGCGTCGAAAAACAATACACCATTGAAAGGGAAGAACTTTATTTAAAGGAAGTTACTGGCAATGTTTTTCCGAATTCTCTATGATTCAGGGTCGTAGTAGCGCTGCTCCTTCGCGCTTCTTCATGCGGACGACCTTTTCTACCTCATGCTAGCTTCCTCACTTCGAAGCATGCATCTCTTGGCTTTCACGCTGGGTCCTGGGGTAATGTTGACGACGTTGTGAGGTGGCCGACTCTATCGTTTCTTGTTACGACAGTGCCCTTCGCCGATCTTCAGGCTCACGTTGAATGAATTTACCCAGCCACCCCTTTCTAACAAGCTCCTCAATTTCGTCTCGAAGCTGGATGCACTCCTCAGTGTCGTGGTCGTGGTCGCGATGGTAGAGACAGTACTTGCTTCGATCATGCTTGTTTGAGGGAGACCGTAATCCTTTTGGTCTTAGCAGTTGGTTCTTAACTTCGGTGAAGATCTGAGTTCGAGGAGCATTGAGGGGGGCATAGTCGCAGAATCTTTTGGGAGGAGGGCTTCTTCGCGCTTCTCTGTAAGCTCGAGCAATTCGGGCCCACCTGCCACTAGAGGGAGTCCATGAGCTCGGCCGAACTTCATTCGGCTCCCCATTGCCTGCCAGCCGCTCCCTTAAGGCTTCTTCATCCTTCGACTTGAAGGCTTCTTCCGCACGGGCATATCTCTCGGCCCGAGCCAATAGATCGGCGAAGTCCCTAGGGTACCTTTTCTCCAGGGAGAACAGCAAGTTATTTTTCTGAAGACCGCCCTTGAGGGCGGCCATGGCGACTGATTGGTCCAGGTTCCAGACTTCCAATGCGGCAATGTTAAACCGGATGACGTAGGCCCAGATGGGTTTCCCCTTCTTCTGCTTGATGGCCATCAAGGAATTCGAACCTCGGCGCGGCCACCTACTACTCACAAAGTGGGCCACGAACTATTGACTCATCTAGTCAAATGATAAGATGGTACTCGGCTTGAGCGCCGAGTATCAGTTTTGGACAGCTCCTTTCAGGGTAGAGGGGAAAGCCCGGCACAATATAGCATCTGGCGCGCCGTGGAGCAGCATCATCGTCTGGAAGGCCTCCAAGTGGTCGATCGGATCGGTGGTCCCATCCTAGCTGTCGAACTGTGGGAGCTTAAAGTTCGATGGGACCGGTTCCTGCATGATTTTCTACGAAAAAGGGGGGTCAGTGCAAACGTCATTGCCACGTGAGGGGGGAGTGTGATGAAGTTCTTCGATTCGTCGGCTCATTTCTAAGAGCCTTTGATCCAGGAGATCTTCATGGTTTCTGATCTCCAAGGCTCTCTCATGGAACGAGCGCGAGGCTTCACCCTTGGTCGATCCATGATCCGAACAAGGGCTCTCCCTCCTCTGCCTTTCTAATCTAGGGATCGAAGGTCGGGCTGTCCAAGTCGGTCGCTCTTGGACCGGATCACTCAGCTCCGAAGAGTCCCACACCGGTTGGGCTGGCACTGGGGCTTGCTGGTGCATGGCCTGCACTGCCTGCACTGCCTCCGTGAGATCGCAAACATGCTTGACGAGCAGGTTGAACTGCTCCGCATCAACTACGGCTATAGAGTGAGCCTGGGTCGCCGGGGCTGGAGTAGGAGCGGCCGGATCCGGATGGGATCGGGCCACGGAGGCCGCCGACCGTCGAGTCGAGGCTCTCCTGGGGGGCATCTTTTCTTTTTTTCTAAAAAAAGGAAGAAGAAAAATCTTTGGAGTGGAAAGGGGGACAACGTCGTCGAGCACTCCTTTAAGAATGAGGGGACTTCGGCTTTCTCTTAACAGAGAAGGCCCTTCCTCTGGCGCCAATCTGTTGGTGCAGAAACTGGTCATCACCGAAGGTCACTGGAGTCGAGGCCACTGAGGTCGCCGTCGGGGACCTGCAAGATAAAGTTCCATCCAGAGTCGGTGGGGGGTGGCTCCGGCAGGACCCTCCGATGCTCAAGTCAGCTCTGGCCAACAGGAATGGAGTGCTCGAAAAGAGTTCCGGAGCTTAGAGAAGAAGAGGAGAGCTTAGAGATTAGAGATTAGAGATCAGCGTATCTGGAGGGCCCTTTATAGATGGAGCTTAGTTGATGGTGACGGCCATACCGCCTGGTAGAGAATCGTTGGAGCCGCATGGAGTTCGGTACGGAGAGGAAGGCACCGTCAGGTGGATGGTGACAGCCATACTGGTGGGTCGTGGGCCGCATGGGGCTAGTTACGGAGAGAGTGGCATCGCCAGTAGTGGTGGCCATGTCCTCCGGACTTATTGTCTGTTGCGGACTGACGACGATGGTTCGTCCAGAGGAGTTCGGACTTATAGGAGAGTTCGGTTGAAAGAAAAGCTCGGGAGGAGCTCGACTCCCACAGGCATTTGGCCGGAGGTGCGCGGCTAAGGCTCGGTCGCTTGGGAGTTCGGCCGCTTGGAATTGAAGGAGCTCGATCGGCTGAAGGGACGGTCGCTTGAGGAGTTTGATCGCTTGGAATTGAAGGAGCTCGGCCGGCTGAAGGGACGGCCGCTTGAGGAGTTCGGCCGCTTGGAATTGAAGGAGCTCGACCGGCTGAAGGGACGGCTGCTAGAGGAGTTCGACTGGCTGGAGGGGTTCGGCAGGAGCTCGGTCGGGCGAAGTTCGGCCGATGGACGTCCGCCGAGGAGTTCGGCCGCTGAGAGGCCCGAAGAAGCTCGACTGAGGCTCGGTTGAAGGACTTCGGTTGCTAAGTGGTTCGGCTAAAGCTCGTCCGCTGAGGAGTTCGGCCACTGGAGAGTTCGGCCGCTAAGTAGCTTGGCCGGCTGAATGGGTTGGAAGAAGCTCGGCCGCTGGGAGTTCGACTGAAGCCCGTCTGTCGAAGCTCTTCTGCGGCTACTGGTTGCATTAGGCTGAGCATCGAGCTAGACTTCAACTGAAGCGGGATTTATCTCCAACACCAACTAAGCAAACTCTTGACAAAAAAATTTATTAGTAGCAATACATATAATTTTATCTACATAGATTTACACTATTAATATATTATTATCTTTTTTCTTCAAAAATAGTATAGTGTCTACATTTTCTCTAGTAAATTTATTTTCAAGCAAAAATTTACTTAATCTTTTATGCCATGCACGAGTGCTTGTTTTAATTTATACAATTCTTTATTTAGTTTAAAAACATGATTTGGAGAAGCATGATTTTCAAAACTAGGAGATTGTTCAATATACACCTCCTCGGTAATATATTCATTCAAGAATATATTTTTAACATCTATTTGATAAATTTTGAAATTCATATAGCATGCAAATGCAAGTAACAATCTAATAGCTTCTAATCTAGAAAAAGAAGTAAATTTTTATTAAAATTAATTTCTTTCTTCTTGATTATGATCTTTTGCAACTAATATAGTTTTATTTCTTACAACTATTCTATTTTCATCTAATTTATTTCTATATACCCATTTAGTCTCAATTATAGGATGATCTAAAGATCTACTCATCGAGGTCCAAACTTTATTTCTTTTAAATTAATTTAATTCCTCTTATATTGCATTTCTATTTGGATCATTTTCAACTTCTTTAATAGATTTAGATTCTATTCAAGATACAAAAGCCAAATGATTATTGATATTTCTTAGGGATGATCAAGTTCTTATCTCTTATGATGGATCATTAATAATAAGATCTTTTGGATATCCATAAGCATACCTCCATTTTGGGTGGGTTCTCATGATATCCTTGTAGGAAATCGAGTAGGATTATAGCATGCAATTCAAAAAAAATTTAATATTTTATGGCAGCAGAAGTTAAAATTAATCTAAAATTAATTTACTGCATGCATTGATCTAATCAATAAAACTCTACTCAAGATCTAAATATGCAAATATATAATTAAAAAATTTTAAATATGATCAATCAATAAATCACATTTGCTGATCGATTTATGTTTCGTAAACAATACCTTTGCATGGGTCGCTGATTTTCATGATCTGAATCCACCGAAGAAGATCTGGCATCATGCTATAGCCACACACTTGTTCAACCTCTATGATTGGTCCATACAGAGCTCCTGATCCTGACCAGCTCCACTGGAGTGCTAACTTCTTGTCAGAGCTTTTAATGGTTGATCTCGATCGATCCAATTGATCGTCTTTCTCCTGATCTTTTGGATGCTTCAGAAGATTAGATGTTGTGCTTCAGAGGATAACGAGGTGGTGTCTGAAATTCGGTGGTGATCAAGCACTCACAGTACTCCATCTCTCCATCCGAACCTAGAAACCTAAATCTAGGATTTCACACACTCAGAAAACCCTGATGCCCAGAATTCCTCTCACATCCTTTCTCTTTGGAGTTTTCTCGTGAAACAAATTTTCATGGGAGAAGGACTTTTCTATCTACAGAAGCCCCACTTAGATCACATCTAAAGTGGGTGTCCAAAATGAAAAAGAAAATAGATGGCATGAGATGAGAAGGTTGGTGCAGGAAGACCCAAACTCTCCCAAGACTTTTCCATGCCCAAACTTGTGCCCCTTTCTATTTTTCTCTCTCTTAGAAACCTCTCCATGAACTCCTCATATCACCCACGCATCCCCATGCATGCCCCAAAAAAATATGATCTTTTATGGGCAACTAAAAAGTGGGAATTGCACGTGGATAGGATAAAGAGGTTAAGAGGTTTTCACTTAAATTCAAAATTCAAGTGGAAGCCTTATCCACTTCCAGAGCCCACCAAAGTGGGTGATGAGTAGAAGGACTCTCCTTCTGCTCACCCACTCTAAAAAATATTCATAGAAAAGTATGACAAAACTTGAGAGGCATGGAGAATAGATAAGGGAGAGATAAGGCTGAATAACTTAAGTTGAATTCAAAATTCAACTTAAATTTGAACTAGTCCAACCCGTAGATCAGGTCAAAAGAAGAAAGAGAGGGGGCACAAATACCTCTTTTGTGCATGAGAATTCTCATGAAGAAAATAAAGAGGCATGGAGAAGGGCATGGACAGAGTCAAAGTGGCGCAGGGATAAGGGAGTTTAAAATTCAAATCATATTTGACTTGGTCCAAATTGATTTCAACCAAACCAATTTTTAGACCCATTTAGACTAGGTTAGACCCAACCAAATTAGGCTTAACCCAATTTAATTAAAATCTAATCAAATTAAAAATTAATTAAATTTAGATTCTGATCAAATCAGGATCGAATCTTTCATAGCAATTAGGTCATCTCATGACCTAATCGAGTCAAACCTAATTGAATCAAATTCAATCAGATTTGATCGAATTCTCATCGCTCAATCAAATTAAGCTAATCAACAATCTAATTGCTAATAAATTTTTTAATAAACATAGAGTCTCAATCGGATGGATATCTAGGCAACAAAGTTTCATCTATATGAAACTCTTGAAGAGTCTCAAACTAATGGGACTCTTAAACCCAGTGTCCTGAATGAATGAAACTTGTGATCACAAAGTCCCAGACTAGTAGAACTCTTGATCAGAGAGTCTCAGATGAGTAAAACTCAAAGTCCCAATCCTGTGGAACCTATAAAGGTAGAGTCCCAGAATAGTGAAATTTTTGACCATAGAGTCTCAGACCAGTGGGACTCTTGATCAGAGAGTCCTAGATAAGTAGGACTCAAAGTTTCAATCTAGTGGAACTCCTGATCATAGAATTTTTATCCAGTGGAACTCTTAATCATAGAGTCCTAGACCATTGGAACTCTTGATCAGCCATCAGATTAGATAGAAATTTCTATTGTGTGTGATCCCATAGGTTCAAACCCTAAGTCGGTAGCATAGGAATCAATTTTCTGTATCAATCGATGTGACTATCTAGCAATAATATCCAATATCTGGATAGATCAAATAGTCACAATGCAACATCGATGAACCTGTGGCATATGGTTACCATATAATTCATTCTCTTGATCTCAATGCTCAAAAGATGACCTAGGATTTAACTATCAACCCCTGAAAAATCATCTATAGTATATTTCAAAATTTAGTATCCATCGAATGGACTACCCTGACTGAGATTTTGCTAAATTAAAATATAGTGATGCACTTACTCCAACATTGGAGGGTCAATCCCATCTTGACTCATGCACCAACTTCACAAGTACTTAACTGCACCTAGTAGCCTTCCATCATTGAATTAGGAATTTAGATAGTTCGATACCTAAGTGCAGTGAGTTACTTGCAAGTCACTGTGGTGATCTCAAGTCTAAGAGATACTTATATCCATATCCTTCACGAGCAACTTTTGACAGTAGAGAGCTCCATAGTTGGATTACATTCAGTGAAATATACTCTTATACTTTACCTGCATGCCATAACAGTATCTCCATACTTCTTAGTTAAGATGACAACCAACACTTATGGCACACAATGACCTACACTCGATACGTTGTTATCCTAAATAACAATAAGTTATTTGATCATGAACTGATTTAAGGACTAAAAGATAAATTCTTCTTTATCTAAATAGTCCTTAGGACTTCATCACAGAAGAGTTCATTATAGAAAGATACACAAGAGTGATGAAATATCAAAATAATAATTTTATTTATTTAAAATTTAAGTATAAATTATATTCAGCTTAACCATCTACAATCTAGATGATTGACTTTAGGATACATTTTTCAATAGCTCCCACTTAGACTAAAGCCACTCAGAATAGTATCGAATATCCATCTTCCATTTGTGATTATTGAACTTATTGATTCTGAGAACTTTAGTAAATGGGTCGGCCACATTTTTCTTTCCATCGATCTTTTAAAGCTCGACGTCACCTTATTCCACGATCTCTCGTACAAGGTGGTAGCGATGCAAAATGTACTTGGTGTGCTGATGTGCCTTCAGCTCCTTCGCTTGAGCTATGGCTCCAATACTATCACAGTATAGCAGAATCGAACCATCCAAGGAGGGTGCCACTCCAAGCTTACTGATGAACTTTCACAGCCATATAGCTTCCTTCGCACCATCAGATGCCGCGACATACTCCATCTCGCACACAGAATCGGCTATAATGTGCTGCTTGAAACTCTTTCAGTAGACCGCTCCTCCATTTAGGATAAACATATAATCTGACATACTCTTGCTATCATCATGATCTGACTGAAAACTAGAATCAGTATATTAAATAAGTTTCAAGTCAGTATCTTCATAAATGAGCCATTGATCCTTAGTATTTCTCAAATACTTTAGGATTGTCTTTATAACTTTCTAGTGATTCTCACTAGGATCAGACTGGTATCTACTCACTATCTCTAGTGAGTATATCACATTTGGTCTCATATACGTTATGGCGTACATAAAAGAATCTATTATCGAAGCATATGAAATCCTACTCATACGCTCTCTCTCTTGAAAAGTTGTCGGACAATCCCTCTTTGAAAGAGTAATTTCATGGTCTATCGAGAGATAGCCCTTTCTAAAATTCTCCATGTTGAATCTCTGTAGCATGGAATCAATGTACGTAGACTGGGATAACTCAAGCAACTTTTTAGACCTATCCCTATAGATCTTCATTCCTGGGATGTAGGAAGCTTCTCCTAAGTTCTTCATAAAAAATTGCAACGACAGCCAAACCTTTATTTCCTATAGAGCAGAGATGTCATTCTCGATTAAGAGAATATCATCTACATACAATACAAGAAATACTACTATAGAATCGTTAGCCCATTTATATATACAGTGTTCTTCTCCATTCTTGATGAAGCCATACGTTCTGATTATCTTATCAAAATGCATGTTCCAACTCCGAGATGTCTACTTTAATCCATAGATGGATCTTTGAAGCTTGCATATCTTGGACTCATCTGTGGATGTGAATCCCTCAAGCTGTATTATATACATCTTTTCATCTAGGTCTCCATTAAGAAAAGCCATCTTTACATCCATTTGTCAGATCTCATAGTCTAGGTATGTTGTTATCGCAAGCATGATCCAAATGGACTTAAGCATTGCCACTGAAGAAAATATCTCATCATAGTTAATACCATAATGCTGACGATATCCTTTAGCAACTAGATGAACTTTATAGATCTCCACCTTTCCATCTACCCCTCTTTTTCTTTTGAAAATTTACTTACACCCAATGGATTTTACTCCTTTAGGTGGATCAACCAGTGTCCATACACTGTTGACCTTCATGGACTTCATGCTTCTAGCCACTTATCGAAGTCAGACCTCTGTATGGCATCCATATAGGTGATCGAATCCTCATCATTCTCATCGAGTTCGATAGGATCACCATCCCAAACCAAAAAATTATAGTATCTATTCGATTGATGCGGTACTCTATCAGATCTCCTCAATGGTGCATCTACAATGGACTCTGGGTTTAATATTATCAAATTCAATTTTGTAGGTTCACTAGTATTGATTCTTCCACCTATTGAACTTCACTAAGTTCAATATTAGTGGCAGCAGTTCCTTCCTTAAGAAATTTCTTTTCTAAAAAGATTGCTCTATTGTTGACGAACACTTTTTGTTCTTCAGCAAGGTAGAAGTAATAATTCCTAGTTTTCTTGGGGTACCCTATAAATAAGTATTTATCGGACCTAGGTCGAAGCTTTTCTAGCTGCAAATATTTAACATAAGTTGGATATTCCTAAACCTTAAGATGAGAGAGTGTTGATTTACGCTAAGTCCATATCTCATATGGACTTGAAACAGCATTCAAAACATAACAAGCAGTCTCTAATGCATAACCCTAAAAGAAAATTAGCAGACTTGCAAACCCCGTCATGGACCAAACCATGTCCAACAGGATTTGATTCCTCTTTTCGGATCTACCATTATGTTATGGTGCTCTAGGAGGAGTCTTTTATGAGAGAATCCCATTCTCTCCTAAATATGTCAAAAACTCATTGAAAAGGTATTTACCTCCTCGGTCAGACCAAAGAGTTTTAATACTCTTTTTAAGTTATTTTTCTACCTCATTTCGATATCGTTTGAACATTTCAAATGAATCAGATTTACTCTTCACAAGATAGATATACCCATACCTAGATAGATCGTCAGTAAATGTAATGAAGTAGTAGAACCCACCTTTAGCATGTGTTCATAGGTCTACGTACGTCAGTATGTACTAGATCTAGAAGCTTAGTGGTCCATTCATCCTTTCCAGTAAAAGATGATTTGGTCATCTTATCAAAAAGATAGGACTCATAGGTATTCAATGATTCACAATCATAGATGTCAAGGATATGCTCTTTGATTAACCTGTTGATCCTGTTCTTATTTATATGACCTAGCCGACAGTGCTAAAGATAGGCATTGGAGACATAATCTAATTATGAATGTTTATTTGATGTGTACATTACATTAATAGACTGTGATAAAATATAAATATTATTTCTTAATTATCCTTGTATTACTGTAATACCATTCATAATGATATCATAATAATTTTTTTTTATTAATAAATAATAACCATCTTGGACCAAAAGTCCAACAGATATTATGTTCATCATAAAAAATAGATAATAGTAACAATCACTTAAAATAATATTATTATTTTTAAAAAATAGCTTAAGAATTCCTAATGCTATGATTGAAACTTTACTTCCATCCCCAACATTAAGTATTCTATCATCATTCTTAAATTTTCTACTAATTTGAAGTCCATGCAATGAATTACATATGTGAATTGGACTTTCAGTATCTAATACCCAGGTAGATGTATCATAAATAGAGAAATTGCAAGATGTTATCATATAACAGCCTTGACCAGCAATTATTTGTTGATTTCTTCTGTTCAATCTATTCGAGTCAAGAGGATCATTCCTCTTTGGGTCTACTAGATTAGGGTCAATACTAGATCTGTCATATTCAAGTCCTAAATGCTTGTCACTGTCCGATAATGAACGGAGCAAACTAACACTAGCCATTATATTTATCCGAAAGAAAAATATGAAACCTTATAAGTACTTGAATTAATTAACCCTAAAGACTTGGACTTTAGTCTAAAGATCTTCCCACTAGTTTTATGAATTGGTAGCCTCTACCTTCAATTCAAGAAATTACACTAATTTTTTAGTAGGTACTAAAATCCACATAGACTACATACGGGCCCGAAGAAAGCTTTGACCAATCCGTATGCATCTACAGATAGGTTCACAATCAATTATTTTTTTAAATAATTTTAAATATTTTAATTTTACCTCAGAAGCCAATTCAGTAGACTATGGCCTTCACTAAAAAGGTCAGGTTAGGTCCAACCATTAACATGATTGACTTCGGTGCATCAAACCAATGATGATCAGGCCCAAAAAAAGCTCTGGCCAACTTGATCATCATTATGAGAGTGCGATATAATCATCATATGATGGACAGTAATTCTAATATCTAGATGAACACTAAGTATCTATCCATCTAGTAAATTGGACTTATTACTATTCACCTTAATGGGAGGCTATGACTCAGTTATCCCCATAACTTAGTTATTTTAAGGATCTAATAATTTAAAGAATTTAGGTTACTTGTGATTTAAGGATAGAAAGAATATGGATTAATTTTCTTCTACTGACTTCACCAAGTCAAATCCTCCCACTGACTTTACCAAGCCAATTGATTAGGATTGAGATCAATTTTGATCCATGGACATCTAATTCAGTCTTACTGATTGAAATCAGTTAAACTAATTCTTAGTAACATGGGTCACTTCATATCACCAAGTGATCTAATCAAACTCTAATCGACCATATCGACCAGGTAAGTGTGATCAGTGAAAGGGATATGTCGTTAACTCGTCAAAGATCAAATCAATATGAGTAGCTTTCAATTAAAAATCACTGATCTAGATTGCCAAACTTACCTTAGACACCAATCAGTTAATTAGGTTTAATCTAATCAACCTAGTAATTTTAGGCTAGACCACTTAACTATGAATCAAGTCCATCTTGGTCTCATTAAAGACATGGACTCATCCAACTACAACTATTGAAGTTGATTCTAGAGTGTTCTTCATCTAATCTAATTCAAAACTTAATTAGATTTGATCAATTACTCTAGATTAATCTATTTTTTAACTAACCTTAGGTCTAACCTAATTAATAGATTTAATTCATCTAACCCTTTAACCCATAGTTTTATAATTTTGTCTTACGATCTTTAATTCATAATTCTAGACCCTTATAGACAACACTTAATTCTCTTAATTAAATTTTTGGACTGATGGATTGGGGTTCAGCATTTCAAAAATATTTTTTAAATTTTAAAAGATTTTTATTTTTTGTTCACTAAATAGGTTGACTCATTTTACAAATGGATCAGCTCATTTCATAAATAGAATCTATTACTAGTTTTAAATAAAAATAAAATATAATAAAAATTAAATCATGAATCTACTTTTTAGATCTAATCTAAATATATTCATGTTTAACTTTTATATTAAAATAATTTCAATAAAATCCTTTCACTATTCATCTTAATGAATGAGTTCATGGTGGCACCTCTACCACCATAAGGGATCCCCACTGAATGAGAGGAGATGGCCTTTAAACCATACTTATTCCTTATGATCGGATGCCTTAGTGGCTCAATCATCCTCGATTACTAAGTTATCTAGATAAAAAATATATTATATATATAAGCATTTAATTTTTTAATTAACATATTAGAACATATCAAGCAACCTGGCTCTGATACCATTGTAGGAAATCGAGCAGGATTACAGCATGCAATTCAAAATTTTTTCGATATTTTATAGCAACGAAAGCTAAAATTAATCTAAAATTAATCAAATGTATGCATCGATCTAATCAATGAAATCCTACTCATGATCTAAACATGCAAATATGTAATTAAAAATTTTAAATACGATCGATCAGCAAATCATATTTGCTGACCGATTTATATTCGTAAATAATATCTTTGCACGGATAGCTGATCTCCATGATCTGAATCCATCGAAGAAGATCCGGCATTATGCTATATCCACATACTTGTTCAGCCTCTATAATTGGTCCACACGGAGCTTTTGATCCCTACTAGCTCCACTAGAGTGCTAGCTCCTCGTTGAAATCTTTGATAGCTGATCTTGATCGATCCAATTGATCATCTTTCTCCTAATCTTTTGGATACTCCAAAAGATAAAATGTTATTCTTTAGAGGATGACGAGGTGGTGTCTGAAATTTGGTAGCGATCGGGCACTCACAGTACTCTATCTCTCCACCCAAACCTAGAAATCTAAATCTAGGGTTTCACACACCTAGAAAATCCTAATGCCCAAAATTTCTCTCACGCCCTTTCTTTTTGGAGTTTTTCATGAAACAAATTTTCACAGGAGAAGAACTTTTCTATTTATAGAACCCCACTTAGATCACATCTAAAGTGGGCGTCCAAAATGAAAAAGAAAATAGATGGAATGAGATGAGAAAGTTGGCGTAGGAAGACCCAAACTCTCCCAGGACTTTTCCATGCCCAGACTTGCACCCCTTTCTATTTTTCTCTCTCTCAAAAACCTCTCCACGCACTCCTCGGATCGCCCACACATGCCCCAAAAAAATATGATCTTTTATGGGCGACTAAAAAGTGGAAATTGCATGTGGATAGGATAAAGAGGTTAAGAGGTTTCCACTTGAATTCAAAATTCAAGTGGAAGCCTTATCCACTTCCAGCACCCACCAAAATGGGTGATGAGCAGGACTCTCCTTCTGCTTGCCCACTTTAAAAAATATTCACAGAAAAGTGTGACAAAACTTGGGAGGCATGGAGAATAGATAAGGAAGAGATAAAGCTTAACAACTTAAGTTGAATTCAAAATTTAACTTAAATTTGAACTAGTCCAACCTTTAGACCAGGTCACAAGAAGAAAAAGAGGGGGCACAAATACCTCTTCTGTGCATGAGAATTCTCATGAAGAAAATTAAGAGGCATGGAGAAGAGCGTGGATAAAGTCAAAGTGGTGCAAGGATAAGGGAGTTTAAAATTCAAATCATATTTGACTTGGTCCAAATTGGTTTCAACCAAATTAATTTTTAGACCCATTTAGACTAAGTTAAATCCAACCAAATTAGACTTAACACAATCTAATTAAAATCTAATCAAATTAAAAATTAATTGAATCTAGATCCTGATCAAATTAGGATCGAATCTTTGATAGCGATTAGGTCATCTCATGATCTAATTAGATCAAACTCAATTGAATCAAATTTAATCAGATTTGATCAAATTCTCATCGCTCAATCAAATTGAGCTAATCAGCAATCTAATTGCCAATAAATTCTTTAATAAATATAGAGTCTCAATCGGATGGATATCTGGGCAGCAGAGTCCCATCTATATGAAACTCTTGAAGAGTCCCAAACTAGTGGGACTCTTAAACCTAATGTCCTAAATGAATGAAACTCACGATCATAGAGTCTCAGACTAGTGAAACTCTTAATCAAAAAGTTTCAAATGAGTAGGACTCAGAATTTTAGTCTTGTAGGATCCCAATAGGCCTCTTGACCATGAAGTTCTAAACCAGTGGGACTCTTGATCAGAGTCCCAGATAAGTAGGACTCAGAGTCCCAGTCCAGTGAAACTTCTGGTTATAGAGTTTCAGTCTAGTAGAACTCTTGATCATAGAGTCCTAGACCATTGAAACTCTTGATCAACCATCAGATCAGGTAGAAACTTCTATTGTGTGTGATCCCATAGGTTCGAACCCTAAACCGATAGTACAGAAATCAATTTTTTATACCAATCGATGTGACCTTCTAGGTACCCAACATCTGGATAGATCGAATAGTCGCAATGCAACATCGATGAACCTGTGGTATATGGTTATCGTATAATTCATCTTCTTGACCTCCATGCTCAAAAAATGACCTAGAATTTTTCTATCAATCCTGAAAAATCATCTACAGTATATTTCAAAATTCATTATCCATCAAATGGACTACCCCAGTCTAGGTTTTGCTAAATTAAAATACAGTGATGCACTTACTCCAACACTTGGAGGGGTCAATCCCATCTTGACTCACATACCGACTTCATAAGTACTTGACTGCACTCGGTAGCCTTCCATCATTGAATTAAAAATTCAGGTAGTCCGATACCTAAGTGCAGCAAATTGCTTGTAAGTCACCATGATGATCTCAGGTCTAAGAAATACTTATATCCATATCTTTCGTGAGCAACTCTTAATAGTAGAGTGCTCCATAGTTGAGTCATGTTTAGTGAAATATATTCCTACACTTCACCTGCATGCCATAACAGTATCTCCATATTTCTTGGTTAAGAGAACAACCAATACTTATGGCACACAATGACCTACACTTGATACATTGTTATCTTGGATAACAACAAATCATTTGATCGCGAACTGGTTTAAGGACTAAATGACAAATCCTTTTTTGTCGAGTCTAAATGATCCTTAGGACTTCATCATAGAAGAGTTCATTACGGAAAGATGCACAAGAGTGATGAAATGCTAAAATAATAATTTTATTTATTTAAAATTTAAGTATAAATTATATTTAGTTCAACCATTTATAACCTAGATGATTGACTTTAGGATACATTTTTCAACAATCCTTGAGCTTTTTCATAGTTTTTTCATCAACTTCCTTATCACCTTCTTCATCGTTTTATGCTGAAACTTCTTTTAAAGTTAGATTTTTCATTTCTTTGCTTAGAGTTCCTGCATCATAATAAATGATATCTTTCTTTCTCAAAGATAAGTCATTAGTTTCATCAAATATAATATGAATAGATTCTTCAATAACTAAAATTTTTTTATTAAAGACTCTATATGCCTTACTAGATGAAGAATATCCTAAAAAGATTCCTTCATCCGACTTAGTATCAAATTTAATAATTTTATCTTTTTTATTATTTAAAATAAAGTATTGATGACCAAAAATATGAAAATAGTTAATATTTGATTTTTTTTCTTTGCAAAACTCACATGGGGTTTCATTTAAAATTGAATGAATCAAAGCATGATTCAAAATGTAATATGCTATGCTAATTTCTTCTATCTAAAAATATTCTGGAAGGTTACTTTCATACAATATAGTATGAGCTATTTTTTCTAAAATTTTATTCTTTCTTTCAACCATCTTATTTTATTGAGGTGTCTTTGATGTAGAAAAATTATGATTAATTTTCTTTATAAAATCTTTCAAATTATTGATTTTTCAAATTTAGTTCCATAATCACTTCTTATGCAAACTATATGTGAGTTCTTTTCATTTGAAATTTTTCAATAAAACTTTGAAAATACAAAAAAGCCTTCATCTTTCTATGTCAAAAATAAAACTTAAGTAAATCAAATTATCTATAATCATAAGTTCATATCTTTTTCCTTCTAGGCTTGTAGTCCTAATGGATCCAAATAAATCCATGTGAACTAATTCTAAAGGTCTAGAGGTGGAAACAATGTTTCTCGATTTAAAAGAGCTTCTAGTTTATTTTTCAAGTTGACATATATCATAAATCTTATTCTTTTCAAAATTTATTTTTAGTATTTCTTTGATAAGATCTTTTTTGATAAGTTTTGAAATCAACTCCATGCTTGCATGATCTAATCTATAATGCCACAATCAACTAGTCTCATTAACTTTGGCATCTATTGCAATTAGATATTGATCATTCTTCATAAAAAAATCATCTAGATCAACCATGTGGACATTACCATGTCTATATCTAATGAGCACAATGCCATTGTCATTGGGACTAGAAATAATGCACATCAAGGATTCAAATGCAACTTTAAAATCTTTATCATATAATTGATTAATACTTAGTAAATTATGTTTTAATTTATCTATAAGAAAAATATTTTCAATATACATAGAAGTGATATAAGTGTTACCAACTCTAATTATGTATCCTTTGCCATTATCACCAAAGGTCACCACTCCCTATTCTTTTACATCAAGGATGACGAATTATGTCTTATCATCCATTATGTGCCTTAAATCAAGATACTATCTCTCTTCTCTTCCATTAGCTGCAAGACACACCTATAAGAAAAGACTAAATTATAATCTTAGGTATCCAAGCTTTCTTGAATCCTTTATGGTTAGTTACAATAGTTTCTTTTGAAATTTAAATTATTTTAACTTTTATGTTGTTTGACTTTCTAAAGTCACAAGAATATGATTTAATTCTAACTTACCATGATAATAACAAGTAATGTTGAAAGATGCATTTGATGAAGATTTAACAAAAAAATTCTTCAAAAATCTTTATGTTTCTATGGGGATTAAAATAATGTCTAGCTTTATTAAAAATAACTCTTTAACTACACAAAATATTTATAATTTTTTAGAACTATAAGTAAATCTATCAACAAAAGGTTTTAATTTTTTGATTTTATTTTTTAAATCTTCATTTTCTTTGAGAAAAGAATCATTTTCTTTTAGCAAAAGATCATTTTCTTTTAGAAAGTCCTCCTTTTCTTTAGTCAAAGCATAATTGCATTTTTTTTTTGTTCTTTGTTTTTCAACCCAAGTTTTTTGAATTCATCTAAAAGATCATAAAATGCATCATACAATTCTTCAAAAGTAAATTCAACCTTTGTTTCAAAAGTTATCTCCTCTTCTTGTGCCATGAGATATAAATTAGCCATCTCTTAAGTTTGTTCATCGAAGCTTGAATCATCACTATCTCTCCAAATAGTCATAATAGCTTTTTTTTTTAGTCTTCTTAATTTGTGGATTTTTGAGGAGAGGATAGTCAATTTTGAAGTGCCCAGACTTCTTGCGTTCGTAACATACAGGCTGCTCATTTTTCTTCTCCTTCTCCTTACTTAGCTCACCTTTTGAAAAAGACTTTCTTTTAAAATTTTCTCTTTTTTTTCTTATAAATCTTCTAAATTTTTTAGTGAAAAAAGTCATATCTTCATCCTCTCCTCTCTCTTCCGATTCTTCACTATCATTCTCATTTTGGTAGTGAATTTGAGAGTTATGATTTTCTTTTTCTTTACTTCCTCTTCATTGTTTTGCTTCATAGTCAACTCATGAGTTATGAGAGAACCAAGAAATTCTTCTAAGGGTAGAACATTGAGGTCCTTTACTTCTTGAATTACTATTACTTTTACCTCTCAACATCTAGAAAGTGACCTAAAAAATTTTCTAATAAATTCACTGTTAGAATAAGATTTTTTTAAACTCTTAAGGCCATAAATAATATTAGTGAATCTAGTAAATATATCAGTAATAGATTTATCTTATTCGATCTTAAATAATTCATATTTATCTACAAGTATATTGATTTTAGATTCTTTTACTTAGTTGGTACTCTCATGAGTAACCTCTAATTTATCTTTTTTTTAAGAAAAAATAAGTAAAAATTCTATTGAATTCATTAGCTTTTAGAGCATAATAAAAAATATTTATAGCTTTAGCATTTAATTAAACTATTCTTTTATCTAAATTATCCTAATTTTTTTTTGATTTAAGTGTGATAATGCCATCTACTATGATTGTAGGTGTATGTGATCTATTGATTATAATATTCTAAAGATCATAATCAAGTACTTGAATAAAGATACACATGTGCTTTTTAATATGTATGATTTATGTCATCAAATAAGGATGGTCTATTGGTTGATTGTCCTTCGGCAAAAGATACAATAATTTAGGGTACCATTTGATTTTTGACTCTTGATCGTTAAATCAAATTAGAATGAGCACCAAGCTCTAATAACACTTGTTGCTTAGAGAGACAACCTAAAAGAGAAGGGTAAATTGGATTTTTTAAAAATCTAAGCTTGCTATGCACAAATTTCAGGACATATGAAATATGGTGAGAGAATACTAAGTGATAAATGCCAAAAGAATTAAGTAAATAGAAGCAATGTAATGAAATGAGAAGCCACATATAAATGCCAAATCCAGTAGCAACATCTACTATCCAAGCCATCCTTAAAAATTCTACTATAATCTCTATACATATTACAGCAAGATTATTTTTCGAGCTTATAATCTATATTTATTTGATTTATTTCATAAAAATTAACAAAAACCACACCCTTAAACCAATCCTAGGCTTGCACAATAAATTTAATCAAATTTCAGGCTTGGATAGGCCTTTCCCCAATTTTCAATCCCAATTGAAACTCATTTCCAATAGAGAATAAAAAATATAATTGTAAATACAATAAAAGCTTATAAAAGAGTAAATAAAAGTCAATAAAGCTCTTTGGAGAATGAGTTGAGAAAGCTCTGTAATCAATGCTCTGAAGGACTCTTTAAATGCTTCAAGATTTTTAAATAGTTGAATGCTTTCAGCTCTCTTGAATACTGAATAAGTATTCTTGGATTCTCATTTAGTTTTTCTCTTTTTTCTCTTTCTCTTTTAGCTCTTGATTATGTTCAGAAGCCTCTAAATCCTCTAAAAAAGCCAAACTAGCCATTTCTAATCATTGGGACCAAAAACAAGGTATTAGAAATTATTTTAAAAAAATAAAATTTCTATAAAACTAGCCATTATAGCTGTCAACCACAGTCGAGTCGGCTTAAAACAAAGTAGGGGTTAACTCGAGCAAATTAGGAATTAGCTTAAAAAAAATAGGAGTTGATTTAAAGACTATTCTACAGAAATACTTCTCTATCTTTCCTGAGGGAGCCAACTTAAGGTCAAATAGGAGTCAACTTGAATTTCAACACTAAAACTTTCACTTTCTATCTGATTGATCAGAGAGTCAACTCATAGTTAAGCAGGGGTTGACTTCTAGTTTGTGGCACTTAAAACACACATGCCAGAGTCGGCACTTTGAATCTAGGGGTTGACTCTTGGTCTCTTTCTTTTGATTTTTCATGATATAGCTCTATCCAATTATTCTTTTTTACTTCCAAAACTTGTCATGCTCCTCAAGATATTCTAGTTTTCTAAAACTATCTACACAAGAACTTCAACAACTCATTAGTACAAAATAAGTACTCAAATATTTTATTTTCATCAAATTCAATCTTTGAATCAATATAAGTTCCTACAACTAATATTAGTCATGGACAAATGATATATATATATATAGGATCAAAGTTAGAGAAATAAGGGTAATATATCAAAATCTAAACTAGCAGCAATTGGAGGCTCAGTTCCAATGGCAAAGTATGAAGCTGAGAAGGTATGATAATATATCTTTTTAAATTCATTGCTTAACTAGCAAAATGAAGGAAGGATCTAACTGAATACACGATACCTGAAAACATGTCAAGATAAAAATAAATGGTACTTAGCATGTGTATTTTTTTATCTTATTATACCAAAAGAAACAATAATACAAAACTACATATTTGTAGAAGTCTTGTCATTTTAAATTCTTAGTGTCATGCATGACAAATCTAAGTGCCTTTCTTTCTTTCCCTATTTTGATAGTCTTGAAACATTTCTTTTTCCCATGTCAATGCCTATTATTGTTCCAAAATATGCGAGCATTCTGTCAGCTATCACCAAATCCATTCTTCCAACATGGAGACAAACTTTTGCAGCTCTTTTTTTTAAAACATCAAATTCAGTATTCTTTTAGAAGTTGAGAGCAAGTTCATCTTTATTCAGTGTCTTGAATATCCTAATTTACAAAGAACACAACCAGAATCCATATGCATGCCTTAATGCATGAATTTGTAAGTTCCTTTGTGTATGGAATAGTATGCAAGTTTCTTGTTCAAGATGCATAACCTTGTGTTTGATGCAAAAAGAAACATGCTATAACTTGAAATTTACATCAAGCATAGATAATATACTCTTTTGAGTCGAGAAGACATTATATACAAATCAAGCTATTTAATTTTGTATAATGCATACACCAATCCAATAACAAATAACACTATTTATGGCATGTTTATTTTTCAACTACAAATACAAAATCTAAATAGCTTAATTATAAAATACTAAGGTTGATCGTCCACCTTTCTATATAAATATATAATATAATTTATGAATATTTACATGTAAAGGAAATTGGTCATGAGCCTAGTATCATTGACTGCTGGAAGAAATTTCATGTGAAAAAAGATGGAATGACTTGGTCTACAGACAAAGCAAGGGAGATGCATATAAGAAATGAATGTTACATTTATCTTTATACTATTAGAATATTTGTTGACCCAATGATTTTGATGATTATCAAACTTTAAATAATTATGAGTCAATCATATGTTTCAAGGATAAATGTAGGTCTTTTCAGATATTTAAATTGAAGGATTCATTCATGAAAAAGATCTTCTCAAAAGAAGCTAAGTTAAAAAAATTTAAAATAAATTTTTAAGTTTTTAACTTAGTAGAGTCAACCTCAAAAGGCTAGGAGCTGATCGCTAGACTGAAACACACTAAAAATAGAGAGACTTTAAGTTTCAAAAAGTTCAAAAGTCGATTCCAAGGAAAGAGAAGTCGACTCTAGCATGCTGGAATAGGACTGGCATGCTGGCAAGTCAATTCATAAATAGTAGAAGTCGACTTTCTCAAAAAAAATAGAAAACTATATGATAAACACATTAAATATATTAATAAAAATATTAATTTATTAAATTAATTTATCTTTATTCTTAAAAATTGATACTTTATATTATCTTTTATAAAAAAATCATGGATAAAAAGAGCTCAATTTATGAGTCACAACAGAGAAAATTTGGAGCAAATCGGACTTAAATTAGATCCAGAATGGAGTTTTAAAGGAAAAATAAAGAAAATATAAAAAAAATATAAAAAGCCCAAAAATTTGGTCCATTAGGCCCGTCGGATGCATGGTAGACCTGGATCAACCGATCGATCCATAGATCCTGGCGTGGATCTGGCCAGCTTCAGCAAGGCATGAAGCAAATCAAAGCGTACTACGTGAGGCAAGACATAGACCCTTAAAGGGAGTTCATCGAAAATTCTATTGCGGCTCACAGGGGATAGAAAGGTAATAATTTCATCAGGACAAGCGTGCAGACATGATTGGTGGAAGGATTCTTCGGTGCGGTCGGATCTACGTGGTCTATAGGAATAGTAATTGTATGATCTGATGGTCTACATTCATTCTACTCATGATCCAACGACTGATATCATTTCCTATCTTGATTCAACAGTACCCAGCCCATTTTTGCATGATCCAATGGCCAAAAATTATGTCGGTCTAGATCCAATGGTAGGGAGGCAATTCCAACTTGATTAAGGAGATCTGGGTGCCATCCGATGGTCAAAATTCATCCCCAAGCTTGATCCGATGGCTATAAACAAATCCGAGCCCTATTTTAGCTGTAGAAGGTCGATTTTTGACGCGATCTGGATTGTTTGAATTCGATCTCATGACTGAAAATCATCACAGAGAACAAAATTTGATCCAAACTCAATTTCTTTGGTCTTTCTCCATTTTTAACTTGATTTCTTTCAATTTTTTTCCTATAAAATGCCCCCTAAACCAAAATTAACGAGCCATCAAGCCTCCCCTTGGGGGATCAAGCCCTCTCCAAAACTCTCCTAAGCCTCTCCAAAGCCCTTCCTTCACCTAAAAACTCTCTCTCTCTCTCTCGCTCTATGATTCTCTCTCATCCTCTCTTCTTTTTCTTCTTCTTTCTTCTTTCTTACTTCAACAGACCACCAAATTTCATCTTTTCTTCACCAAACCTCTTCTCCTGCTCCAAATTCCTAGCAAACCAAGCTACTGTCCGGGTTCTTCAGCAAGGCTACTGGGTGAAGATATCAGCAAAAAGCTTTTTCAATATCTGACTGATCATCTTTGTTCTTAGAAGATCATGGTGACCTTATTTTGATGGTGTTTTCTATTTTTCATCTTTTGTATTTTTTTTTAATTTATAATAAAGACTATTTTTAGTTATAATATTTTTGTCTTTATTTTTTTGCAATTAATCTAGAATAGTTTATTACTCTTGGGATGAGCCGTGATCTACGGATATGATTTATGCTCTTGGAATAGATTATATTTAGATTAATTTTTTTCATTATATCTAAATCAATTTAGACTAGTCTATAGCTTTAAGGAACGGACTGTGATCTAAGGATACAGACCGTGCTCTCTAAGATAGATTATATCTTTATTGATTAGATATCAATTATAGTATATTGAAAAAAATACTAACTGTCAGATAAGTGATCAATTAAAATTCTGAGAATCCATCTTGCAACTCCTCTTTTAATTAATTATTATTTAATTTATTTTTTTAATTAATTTAAATAGCCTTTAATTAATCTACTTTTAATTAATCTTAATCTTATTTTTAAATATAATTAACATGATCCCTATGGATTCAATCCTGATTCATCCTATCTATATAGTAGTGAGTTAGGTTTTATTTTTGACCGCCTATGACATCGATCATTATATTTTTAGAATCTCCAGTTTGAGTTGATCCCAGAAGAATTCGAGTTGATCCTAATAGATCGAGTAAACTCATAAAAATGGCGAACCAACTCTCTTAAAAAAGATAAAATATAGATTTTTTAGATCCTAAGATCGAGTCGACTCCTAAGATTGATGAGTCGACTTATGGGAATGTAATATCCCAAACCAGCAAAATAATAGATTAAAGATTCGTGTTCATATATATGTAGCATAGTAACTTATTTATGATATATTTAAGCCACTCAATTTTAATTATAAACTACTTTGAATTAGTTTTACCTTGTCAAAGTTTGTTAAATTTATTTAAACATAAATTATGACTATCCGATATTACGAGTCCTAAAAATTTTTTAAGTCTAAAAATTAGCACCTATAAGGAGAGTTATATAAAATATTTATTTTCTTAAAATAAAAATTGAGATAATTGATTCTTAGATACTGATGAGTCATAAAATAATTTTTAATAAATTTTGAGATCTTTTAACCTATTTATTCTGAAGAAAGAAAGTTTTAAAAGTTTTGAATTTTGAAAATTTTGAACTAGAACCTAAATTTTGATATCTTATTCTTAAGAATTTTAATTTTTTTGATATTTTTATTGATTTCAAATAGAAAGTATTTTCTTATTTATATTTATGTTTTAAGCAATGAGGATATTAACTTAAATGAGGATATTAACTTAAAATAAGAATAGTATTAAGCAATGAGGATATTAACTTAAAATAAATGAGGATATTAACTTTAAAAAAATATAAATAAGAATAGTATTAAGCAAGCTACAAGCCCCTTAGAATGATTAAAGCTGTGAAGAAAGTATCAAGATAAAATTTTTGAAACTCAGGGGTTCAAGATGACTCACCCTGAACTTGAGATAATTTGAGTTTCAGATGACAAAAATAAATTTCTATTTTTCTGAGAGCAAGACGATTCGATTCAAAATCGAGAGATCTCGATTGTGTCGAGATGACTCGGCTTAGTAGCGAGACATCTCGATTAGCGAGAATTCTGGGAGCAGGTTTTCAGTCGAGAGCTTTCAAGTAAAAATTTTAAAATAATTTAAAGAGGGTTAGCTGGATAATTTCTAATATAAGAAAATACTTTTGGGAAGTAAGCTCCTTACTGGCTTTTTGGGGGTTAGACACCTAGCAAATGATTTTCTTAAATAATTCTCTTCCAAAAGCATAGCTATCAGTTGTCTTTGTTAGTGTTTTAGTTCTTTAGTAAAAATAGAAAAGCTAGAGAGAAAAGAGCATAGGAAGAAGTGCCTTTCTTAGTCAAAAATCAAGGAGAATTCAGCCTTGTAAAGAAGGATTAGGGAGGAATTGATTTAAGAAAGAAAGGTTGCTAGAACAAGGAGAAAAGAAAAAAATTTTTGAAGACAACAGTACACAACCTACTGTAGGTAAAGATTTTGATCTTTAAATTGAATTCAAAGGAAACCTTGTTTGTATTCTTTTCAACTTTAACGTTCTGGTAAAGCAAGTGATGAATTTAAGGTGTAAATAGGAAGAAAAATAGTGCTATATATTTTATGTTATGAAACACTTTTTAAAATATTTTAGCAAGTAAGTTGAGTTCATGTAGGCTGAATTTAAAATAGGTTATAAAGAGGGAAAATAGTAGAAAGACTAAAGTTTTGTTAAGGGTTGTTGAACCTAAGCTAGGGCAAATAAAGTCAAGTCAAAGTAAAAGTTTGTATGATTAAGAATAAGTATTTAAAGCAAAACATATACAAGCATGTACAGATATCATATGGATTTTGTATTAATTAATGTTTACCAATTTTATAGGAGAAGAAGAGGGATCAAAAAGTATTTTGGGTGAATTAAGCTCTGGAATGATTGGATAATCATTTTAAGGTGAGTAAATTTTCTATCTAATAATGGTGTTTTCTTTACTAAACTTTACTATGAATAGAATATGTTTTAAAAGTGAATTGTTCTTTACTTATGTTAATTTGATCATGTGATTGCAACTTTAGTAATGGAAGTGATTGTCATGGTTGATATGTTATAAATATATATATGGTATGTGTGCATGTATATTCCTGTAGGAATAGCAAGGCATGTTTTGAGCAGAAGCATTTTATTGAATTGATTTTCAGTAGGTGACCTACAGGAGTAATCAACCTATGGGGTCAATTATAATGTTGCTTATAAGAAAGAAATACTCAGCTGGCACCTCCACAGTGATACTTTGCCTAGTAGAGCTCTGTAATATTAGACCGTATCGACTATCCTTAGTAGGGGTGCGCTGAGATATAGTTGATAATATTTAGTTGTTCATTTTACTGAGCTGGCACCTCCACAGTCTTGTTTGATTTTATGATTTTGGTTGTTTCGACTATCCTTAGTTAGAATGTACTGGGGTGTAGTCGATGGTATTTAACAGCTTTATATTAATAAATTGGTTACATGGCTTTATTATTGTTCAGTGAGTAAAAGCTTTTTCAAATATGTTGATAGCAATTGATGTATATGTGAGACATGGATCTCAAATGAATCGGTTCCTTATTTTCCCATTGATAGCTAGCTTATTTACTCACTGGGACGTAAGTCTCATTATGTATTTTTTTTCTCTTTGCAGACATAAAAGATCATAGCTCAGCATAGCACTTGCATCTTGTGCATCACCATCAGCATTTGCACTACAGAAGGTTGGCCATGCTAGCTTCTTTTTAAGAGATGGGTCTCTGGAAATGACTACGTATTTGTGTGAGTTGTATAAGTTAAGATAAAAGGGAGAGAAACTGCTTGGCATGTATTAAGTGTTAAAGATGTTTAGCAGAAAGAATGTGATATATGTTTTGATTAGTATTGTATAAACAAAGTTTGGTATGATATATAATACCTTATGTTGTTTTCGAAAAATTTAGGAATTATCTAAAAAGTTTGAGTTGATCAGTGGAAGTATAAATTGAATCATTCCTAAAGTAGGCTGTTAGTAGTTGAACTGAGTTTAATGATACTTTGTAAATCGTGGCACAACATGCTAATTAAGCCTAGCTCAGCCACTATAACCTTACTTAGTAGTTGAGGTGGGGAATTATAAGGCAACTCAAGTCGACCCCTAAGAAATTAGAGTCGACCGCTGGCACAGGATCATCAATAATAGCTAGTTTTTTGCACACTCCAATGGCTAGTTTTTGGTTCCAATGGCTATTTTAAGCTTTCCAACGGTCAAAACTCACTCTTTAGCAACTTCTAAGCTTATAAAAGGCTAGAAAATCAATTGAAAAAGTAGCCAAAAGGATTAAAAAGTGAAATACATCAAATTGAGAGAGTATTATTGAATATCATTAGAAAAGAAAAAAGAGAGGAATCAAGTGCACAGAATTTAGCAAACTTTCAAGAGCAATTTTCTCCATTATCTTAACATCCTCTCAAGCATCAATTGAAGAGAAGATAAAGCTTCAAAATAGCAATCATTTAGCCTCTTCTTTGTGCTTTTAAAGAGTTCGATCTTTTTATTTTATTTTATTCTAAAATTCTATATCTTGTATCTTAATTTCTTTACAAGTTTCTTTTATCAAAGAAACTTGGGATGAAGGCATGTCCAAGTCTAAAACTCTAAGAGGGGATTAATACCCTTCAGACATGGTATTCATCTTTCCAAGAAGATGTGCCCCTGCACACCTGAGGAAATAGAACGCATGAGCAAGATCCCTTATGCTTCTGCAATAGGGAGCCTCATGTATGCTATGCTATGTACACGACCTGATATAGCTCATGCTGTGAGTGTCACAAGCAGATATCAGTCAAATTCAGGTGAAGAACATTGAACTTCTGTGAAATATATCCTTAAGTACTTAAGAAGAACTAAGAATATGATGTTGGTCTTTGGTAATGGAGAACTCCAAGTCCAGGGATACACAGACTTAGATTTCATGTCCGATATAGATGATCGAAAGTCGACATCTGGGAGTCTGTTTGTGTGCAATGGTGGTGCTGTCAGCTGGAAGAGTTTCAAGCAAACGGTGATAGCAGATTCCACCATGGAAGCAGAATATATCGCTGCATCAGAGGCTGCGAAGGAAGCATTCTGGTACAAGAAGTTTGCTGCAGAAATAAGAGTAATGCCATCAGATGCCATTCCTCTATACTGCGACAACAATGGCGCCATAGCCCTTGCTAAGGAGCCGAGGTCTCACCAAAAATCCAAGCATATTGAGCGGCGATACCACCTCATCCGCGATTACCTCGAGAAGGGTTATGTCGAGGTCAAGAGAGTCAACTCCACAGATAATGTGGCAGACCCACTTACAAAGCCGTTGGGCCAGCAGAAGATCGAAGCCCACCTTGAGAAGATGGGACTTAGACTTGTAGCCAATTGGCTTTAGGACAAGTGGGAGATTGTTAGATATATGTGCCCTAGAAGCCAGAATTGGCTGACACTTGTAATACACTTCTAGGGGCAAAATTATAATTTTGACTATAATCAATAAAATGGGTTATTTTCTATCACATATGTGTATTTAGTGTCTGTGATACATCCTTTGAGTTAATGGTAATGATAATTCATATTTTCAAGAGTTGAAAATTTAAGACATGAATAATCATTATTAACTCATAAAATGCTCCCGACCATAGGATCATCACGAGGATGGTGATTGATCCGGAAGGTTGGTGTACAATCGCTTCTCTTTAGTCGATGAGTCTTGAGTCTACGGTGTGGAGACACCGGAGCGAGAGTATAGGTACTCGTTAGAGAACGAGGGCACTGAGCGTGACCACCTCGAGTAGTCATTAGGAAGTCTACCTTCTCGTCAATGACTGACTCGATGCTGCAGTAGTGTGTCTGGTTCTTTGACCTGAGGTGCATCGGCAGTTCACCTTGAGGGTGTTATAGTTTGACTACACCATTACTCGGTCTCCTAGCCATATGGAACCCTGAGGTGTATGTTGGCTATAGCATGTTCATTGTAGGAACTGGATTGCATCAAGATGGAATCTATCTACCTCGGTGGTAGAGGAGCAGCCCTATGATGATCATGAGAATCAAGTCCAGAAGCCCATGGCCATGGCAGAGTGAAATAATAGAAAGAGTTTCTATTTAGATTTTCACATTCGGACTTCGAATCGAATGATTACATCATATGACAGAAACTAGGGTTTGACGAGTTCACCTTAACCCTAATCTGATCGGGGCTCAAGATAGAAGAACTTAATCACACAGGTAGCTGCACCAAGAGGTTCGCATTCAGCTCTGATGGGTTGCCACCATATACTGCTAGGTGTCACTGGTGGATTTTGGGAGCAATTAGAATGATTTAGATGATCGATCATTCTAGCTGTTCGAATCAGAAGAGTTCTGATCCATCGAAAGGAGTTTCGATGATGTCGATGATAGAGATCATGACATATCCCATTACCATACAGAACTGAACCTAACTGGGTCACACAAACAAGGGTTTGAATCTGGTGATCATCAATTGAACTGATCTAGTTCAATTGATCTGAATGAGATTCAATTAGGTTCAAGGAAATCGTGCTAGCACTCGATTGAACCTAACGTTCTTCTTCTTTTACTATCATAAATAAGTTGTCCTGTCTGAGCCAAAGGAGTTTGTGCTCAATCAGAGGCCTTCATATGGTCTGACTGGAGGTTGTCCAAGTCAGAAAAGGTTGTCTTATTTTGTAAGACATTACCTGCCATTTTTGGTCACCTGCCATTTCTTGTTCTTTGACTTTGGTCAAAAGTCTACCTTTGACTGGTCAAATGTTGACCATTGACACTTTGACTTTTGACCACATGTCATGCACCTATTGGAGAGCTGGTGGGGGCCTGTCCCCCTGCCAGAACCTGGCAAGGAAGAGGGCGCACGCCACCCTTGGCGTGTGCCCAAGTTGGAGGCGCCTAGGAGTCCCTGTTGGATAGGGACTCCATCTCCTTTTTGGATTCCAATTAGAGTTCTCCTAAGAACCAACTTTGACTGGTCTTAGGCACCCTCTAAGGAGGAATCCAGGGGACTCTATTCCCACCAATCAGATTTAGATCTGATTTCACAAAGAGTTGTGATTGGTTGGGAAGAAGAGGAGTTGGATCATAGTTAGTCTATAAATAAGACCCTGCGCCCAACTCAAGAAAGAATTTGAAGTGATTGAAAGTAGGATCTGAATCACAATTCCCCATGCCCAAGGCTGCCTCTCCTCTCTTCCTCCATGCCAAACCCACCTTCTCCCTCTCCTCTCCACGTCCAAAAGAGTTTTGGATTTTTGGTTGGTGCGATCCAGATCAAAGAAAGGCGAGTGAAAGCTAGAAGGCTGCGCTGCTGCAAAGGACGACTGCTGATCTTCAAAAGGAGTTTTGAAGATCCTCCAGATCAGATCCAGATCTGATTTTTGGAGACGTGATAGAGAAGAAGAGGATCTCCAGATCCAGCTCGAGTGGATACCGGATAGAGGCCAGGCACTTGCGTGGCTAGATCCAGAACCTTCCGCTGCATACAGGATCATCAACGGATAATAGGATTACCCATATCAAGGTAAATTAAATTTGATTTAATTTATCTAAATTTTATTTTTATTTCTAAAATAATAATAATTAGATCTAAAATATCTCAGATCTGATTAGGATCAAAGAAAAAAAAATTGAAATATATCTCTTGATCTGATCAAATCTGAACGAACCTAGTCCGGGAAATTAGGATTTTCCTTTAGTAATATGGATGACTTATGTAAGTATTGATAGCTAACTTGATGTCATTCTTTGCATTATTGATCAAAGGGATGAATTATATGGTAACCATAAGCCAGGATTTTA
>QRFJ01001917.1:0-53324 GCA_006176705.1 Cocos nucifera
GAACCTTTAGAACCTTTCATAGAAAGCTCAGCGGTGACCAGCATGTTCATTAATTCGGCCAAAAAATTTTGAAGTTTATGCATGTGGTAATTCATGATGAATTATCCATATGCATTAGTCAAGGATTGTAGAATAATATCATTCTGCAGATCCAAATCTAACTTCACACCGAGCTTCTCAAGCACTTCTATATCCTTGGTCATCATCAGACAATGATCTTGGACTGACTGCCCATCACGCATCTTAGCCTTAAAAAGTCATTTCGTGACTTGATATTTGGCTGTGCGACTCTATTCACCAAACATCTCTTGTAGGTGAGCCAACATTTGGCAAGCAGTCCCGATATCTTCATGTTGGTGCTGGAGCTCATCAAATATCGAGCCCAATATGTAATATCTGGTCTTATTATCTTCGTCTATCCATTTTTTCAAAGACGCTCTCTATTCAGTGGACTAGCCAATGATTCTCTAATCACGGTGCACCCAAACGTGATCTCTAATTCATGAATCTCATCGTATCTGAAATATTGATCCACTCCTTAGTTAAGACAGACCCACCATTTGCACAGACTGGATTCCTAATTGAGTCTCTCACCGTATCCAAAATATTGAGCCCAACTCATCCTCCAGCCCATAGCATCCAATGCCTAATAGATATGGTTGTGTCTTCCCAATGCAACTGAGCCACTGTATCTAGTCGAGAATAATCAATCTCGAGAAGGGTCCGCACATCTACAATGGTGGAAGACCTCAGACTTAATCTTTTTTTAGGAAGAATTGATTCAGATCTCATTAAACTAGACTTATCATAGTCATAACAATTATGACTAACCTAGTGGCATAGTTAGCTTGGATTATTGACCACCTCAAATCAGAACTGGGTTAACAGATATGGCCAGGTAAGTGAGACCGATGGAAGGTATATGCTATTAACTCGAACAAGAATGCATTCAGGTCGAGTAGCTCCCAATTAAAAACTAGTCGATCGTATGTGCCAAACTTACCTTAGACACCAAATTATTGAGCCAGAACCAATTGGATTAGCCTACAATCCAGACTCTAACCTCTGAGCCTAATTAGGTCTTGCTTGATCGTGACTCGATCTTGACCCAGACTTAATCCTATTAGGCTGATCAATTTTAAGCATTGTTGATCCCATCTAATCAACTCTTGATTCGGTTTGATCAACCGCTTTGACCTAATTGAGCTACCCAAGTCTAAACCAATATTATGAATATATCTTAGATCTGAAATTCTTAATTTTAGACCTAATTAATATTTCATAATCTTAATTTTTAATTAACTAGGATTCATAAACAAAATATGCATAATAAATTATAGGGTTTCAGGATCTAGGATTTTGTAGAAAGTAAGTTTTGAATTTCTGATTAAGGACGAACGCGCTGCATCCTTACACGTCATAAGAATATCTCATCGGATGGGAGGAGAGGGCCTTTAAATCCTTCTTCATTCTTATGATCAGACAGCCAAGAGGAACGCCTTAATCAGGAACATGTAATACTACAAAATTATTTTAGATCTATATCATATATCTCATATACAAATTAGATCTAATCATGGCATATTTTGCATACATCTCATGTATTGAATCATACATATTTTTAGATCTAAATTATCTCATAATAATCTAAAAAATTAGATTTAAATTGATCTTATCAAAATAAACTCTAATCCAGACAACTATGTAGAACTATTCTACAACTAGTCTAGACATGCATCAATCATATCTCATATGATGTTTAAAATTAAATAATTTTATTTACTATTTTTTAGATATTATTATAATAATTATAATATCAAAAAATAGTAAATAATTAGATCTAAAATATAATTTAATCAAATTAAATTGAAAACATGCAAGACTATTTTATAGAACTATTCTATTTTAGAACTAGTCATGCATATTTTCTAATCTTAGATCCAAATCATTTAGTTTTAATTTTTTCTAATTTTAGATCTGATCACATCTTGTGTGATATCTAAAATTATTTATTTTTTAATTAGAATAAATTTAAAATCAGATCTAAACACTTTTAGAACCTTAGCTCTAATACCAGTTGAAGGAAAATCCTGATTTCCTGGACCAGATTCATTCAGATCTGATCGGATCAAGAGATATATTTTAAAAAAAAAAATTTCTTTGATCCTAATTAGATTTGAGATATTTTAAATTTGATCCTTATTATTTTAATAATAAAAATAAAATCTAAATAAATTAAATCAAATTTAATTTACCTTGATGTAGGGTAATCCTATTATCCGTTGATGATCCTGTAAGCAGCGGAAGGTTCTGGATCTAGCCACGCAAGTGCCTGACCTCTATCGATATTCACTCAAGCTGGATCTAGAGATCCTCTTATTCTCTATCAAATCTTCAAAAATTAGATCTAGATCTAATCTGGAGGATCTTCAAAATATCTTTCGAAGATCAGTAGTTATCCTTTACAGCAGCGCAGCCTTCTAGCTTTTTATCGCCTTTCTCTCATCTGGATTGCACCAACTTGGATCCCAAACACCATTGGGCATGGAGAGGAGAGGGAGAAGATGGACTTGGCATGGAGGAGGAGGAGGGAGATAGCCTTGGGGCATGGAGAATTTTCAATGCAATTTCAGATATTCCTTGAGTTAGGCGCAGGATCTTATTTATAGACTATGCGTGATCCAACTCCTCTTCTTTCCAACCAATCACAACCCTTTGTGAAATCAGATCTAAATCTGATTCGTGGGAATAGAGTCCCTTGGATTCCTCCTTAGATAGCACCTAAGACCAGTCAAACTTGGTTCTTAGGAGGAGTCTAATTAAAATCTAAAAAGGAGATGGAGTCCCTGTCCAATAGGGACTCCTAGGCGTCTCCTGCTTGGGCACACGCCAAGGGTGGCGTGCGCCCTTCTCCTTGTCAGGTTCTAGTAGGAGGACAAGCTCCCACCAGCTCTCTAATAGGTGTGTGACATGTGGACAGAAGTCAAAGTATCAATGGTCAACATTTGACCAGTCAAAGGTCAACTTTTGACCAAAGTCAAAGGATGAGAAATGATAGGTGACCAAAAATGGTAGGTATTATCTTACAAAATAAGATAACCCTTTTCTAACCTAGACAGGCTCCAGTCAAATCAAGTGAAGGCCTCTGATTGAGCACAAACTTATTTGGCTCAGCAAGGACAACTATTTATGATAGTAAAAGAAGAATGTTATGTTCAATCGAGTGCTAGCACAATTTTTTTGAACCTAATTGAATCTCATTTAGATCAATTGAACTGGATTAGTTAAATTAATGACACTAGATTGAAACCCTTGTTTGTGTGACCCAGTTAGGTTTAGTTCTGTATGGTAATGGGATATGTCATGATCTCTATCATCGACATCATCGAAACTCCTTTCGATGGATCAGAACTCTTCTAATTCGAATAGCTCGAATGATCGATCATCTAAATCATTCTAATTGCTCCCAAAATCCACCAATGACACCTAGCAGTATATGGTGGCAACCAATCAGAGCTGAATGCGAATCTTTTGGTGCAGCTACCTGTATGATTAAGTTCTTCTATCTTGAGCCCTGATCAGATTAGGGTTTAGGTGAACTCGTCAAACCCTAGTCTCTGTCATATGATGTAATCATTCGATTCAAGTCCGATGTGAAAATCTAAATAGAAACCCTTTCTATTATTTCACTCAGCCATGGCCATGGGCTTCTGGACTTAATTCTCATGATCATCATAGGGTTGCTCCTCTACCACCGAGGTAGATAGATTTCTTCTTGATGCAATCCAGTTTCTACAATGAACATGATATAGCCAACATACACCTCGGGGTTCCGTATGGCTAGGAGATCGAGTTATGGTGTAGTCAAACTATAACACTCTCAATGTGAACTATCGATGCACCTCAGATCAAAGAACCAGATATACCACTGCAGCATCGAGTCAGTCATTGACAAGAAGGTAGACTTCCTAATGACTACTCGAGGTGGTCATGCTCAGTGCCCTCGTTCTCTAACGAGTACCTGTACTTTTGCTCCGATGTCTCCACATCATAGACTCAAGACTCATCTACTAAAGAAAAGCGATTGTACACCAATCTTTCAGATCAATCACCATCCTCGTGATAATCCTATGGTCGGGAGCATTTTATGAGTTAATAATGATTATTCATGTCTTAAATTTTCAACTCTTGAAAATATGAATTATCATTACCATTAACTCAAAGAATTTATCACAGACACTAAATACACATATATGATAGAAAATAATCCATTTTATTGATTTTAATCAAAATTATAATTTTGCTCCTAGAAGTGTATTACAAGTGTCAGCCAATTCTGGCTTCTAGGGCACATATATCTAAAATTCTTCTTTCCTTCTTGTGCCTAATTTCTCCATGCCCACCAGATGTTTTGTCACCCCTTTTATTTTTGTTTTGTATGTTGAATACTAGGTTTTCATGATAGCAAAATAAGGGGAGGCATCCAAGAGTTGGATGCCTCCTAAAAATTCTCCCTAGAGTCCATATAAGACTAGGTTTGACCTAGTCTTCCTTATTAAATTAGGATGGCACTTTTTGAGATGTTTTTGGCATGAGAAACTTGGAGGATTTCCATGAGAATTTTAGAGCAAAAGGTGGAGGTGGCGTGGAGGTTTGGGGTGCTAACTTTCTTGGAGGAAAGGCCTTCATTAAGACATTAATTGTTGATGTTTTGAAGAGATAAAGGTAAGAGAAGATTATCTTCTCTTTGGAGTTTCTTTAAAGTTTTCTTTCTCTCTTATTTTTGTGAGTTTTTTCTATGAGAAATATCTGAGAGAGAGAGAGAGGGTGTGGAGGATGGATGCTCCAAATTATTAGGACATTAGGGTATCTTTTGGATATGATTTGATTATGTCTTGATGAGAAGAAAGAGAAGAGAAGATGGTCTTCTCTTAGGGTTCTTTTGAGAACCTTTTCCTCTTAATTTTTATGTGATTTTTTTATGAGAAAAATTAGAGAGGAAGAGACCTAGAGCATGGAAAAATTCTTGAGAAGAAGGTCTCCTCTTGTCCTAACATGGAGATGTGTTCAGGACATCAATGGTTAATGTCCTAAAAGAGAAGATGTGTCTTCTCTTAGAACTTTTCTCTTAAGTTTTTATTTTTTGATTTTTGGAAGATCCAAAGATTGGATTTTTTACTTAATTCTTCTTATATTCTTCATCTTTTGGAGTGTTCAAGAGATTTAAAGAATATTTTTTTGATTAACCATCAGTAGAAATCTGTGAGAAGCTAGCGCTTCAAGTAGATCTTCGTTTGACGAACCTTCGATCTGTGTTACAGTCTTATGTGGATTACTTGTAGAGGCCATACGTACTGTGTGGCTTCAAGCAATAAAGAATGACATCGATTTTCAGCTGCGATGTTCTCAATGAAGAAAAATCCTGATTTTCCGGTCCAGGTTCGTTCAGATCTGATTAGATCAAGAGATATATTTCAAAAATTTTTCTCTTGATCTTAATCAGATCTTGATATGTTTCAGATCTGATTCTTATTATTTAAATAAATAAAATAAAATAAGATAAATTAAATCAAATTTAATTTACCTAATTTGGGTAATCCTATTATCCTGTAGATGATCCTGATTGCAGCGGAAGGTTCTGGATCTTAGCCACGCAAGCGCCTGGCCTCTACCGGTATCCACTCGGGTTGGATCTAGAGATCCTCTTCTTCTCTATCACACCTCCAAAAATTAGATCTGGATCTGATCTGGAGGATCTTCAAAACTCTTTTGAAGATCTGCAGTCGTCCTTTTGCAGCAGCGCAGCCTTCTTGCTTTTGATCGCCTTTCCTTGATCTGAATCGCACCAAACTAAGTCCAAAACACTTTTGGATGTGGAGAGCAAGGGGAGAAGAGACTATGGTGTGGAGAAGGAGGGGAGAGGCAGCCTTGGGGCGTATCTAATAGCATTTGAATTAGGGTTGGGCGTAGGGTCTTATTTATAGACCTCTTGTGATCCAACTCCTCTTCCTCTCAACCAATCACAACCCTTTGTGAAATCAGATCTAAATCTGATTGGTTGGAATAGAGACCCCTGGATTCCTCCTTAGAGGGCGCCTAAGACCAGTCAAACTGGATTCTTAGTAGAACTCTGATTGGAATCCAAAAGGGAGGTGGAGTCCTTGTCCAACAAGGACACCAAGGCGCCTCCTACTTGGGCTCACGCCACCCTTGGCGTGTGCCCTTCTCCTTGCCAGGTTCTGGCAGGGGGACAGGCCCCCACCAGCTCTCCAATAGGTGCATGACATGTGGTCAAAAGTCAAAGGGTGAATGGTCAACGTTTGACCAGTCAAAGGTAGACTTTTGACCAAAGTCAAAGAACAAGAAATGACAGGTGACCAAAAATGGCAGGTAATGTCTTACAAATAAGACAACCTATTCTGACTTGGACAACCTCCAGTCAGACCATATGAAGGCCTCTGATTGAGCACAAACTCCTTTGGCTCAGTCAGGACAACTTATTTGTGATAGTAAAAGAAGAACGTTAGGTTCAATCGAGTGCTAGCACGATTTCCTTGAACCTAATTGAATCTCATTCAGATCAATTGAACTAGATCAGTTCAATTGATGATCACCAGATTCAAACCCTTGTTTGTGTGACCCAGTTAGGTTCAGTTCTGTATGGTAATGGGATATGTCATGATCTCTATCATAGACATCATCGAAACTCCTTTCGATGGATCAGAACTCTTCTAATTCGAACAGCTAGAATGATCGATCATCTAAATCATTCTAATTGCTCCCAAAATCCACCAGTGACACCTAGCAGTATATGGTGGCAACCCATTAGAGCTGAATGCGAACCTCTTGGTGCAGCTACCTGTGTGATTAAGTTCTTCTATCTTGAGCCCCGATCAGATTAGGGTTAAGGTGAACTCGTCAAACCCTAGTCTCTGTCATATGATGTAATCATTCGATTCGAGTCCAATGTGAAAATCTAAATAGAAACTCTTTCTATTATTTCACTCTGCCATGGCCATGGGCTTCAGGACTTGATTCTCATGATCATCATAGGGCTACTCCTCTACCACCGAGGTAGATAGATCCCATCTTGATGCAATCCAGTTCCTACAATGAACATGTCACAGCCAACATACACCTCAGGGTTCCATATGGCTAGGAGACCGAGTAATGGTGTAGTCAAACTATAACACCCTCAAGGTGAACTGCCGATGCATCTCAGGTCAAAGAACCAGACACACTACTGCAGCATCGAGTCAGTCATTGACGAGAAGGTAGACTCCCTAATGACTACTCGAGGTGGTCACGCTCAGTGCCCTCGTTCTCTAACGAGTACCTGTACTCTCGCTCCGGTGTCTCCACACCGTAGACTCAAGACTCATCTACTAAAGAGAAGCGATCGTACACCAACCTTTCGGATCAATCACCATCCTCGTGATGATCCTATGGTCGGGAGCTGTTTATGAGTTAATAATGATTATTCATGTCTTAAATTTTCAACTCTTGAAAATATGAATTATCATTACCATTAACTCAAAGGATGTATCACAGACACTAAATACACATATGTGATAGAAAATAATCCATTTCATTAATTATAGTCAAAATTACAATTTTGCCCCTAGAAGTGTATTACAAGTGTCAGCCAATTCTGGCTTCTAGGGCACATATATCTAACACTCAACTCGTGCAATGATAAGAGATTCAATCTCTTCTTGACCTAGATATGATCTAGGATTTCTACAATAGTTAAATCTGTATTGATTTGATCAATACTAAACCAACCTATTTTAAATTTTAGATTTATATATGTATCATGATATATCATAGATTCTAGATGTTGAATTTAGTGATTAGATCATATACATATTATAGGTTAAATAGCTTAATCTATGCCTTCTGCTGTGTACTATTTCGAAAAAGTTTTGAAATATATGTATGAAACTCTGCATGTTTTCCAACACTATCATCCTAGTAATAGCATATCATTTGATCACAAATAATTTTAAGGACTAAATATTAAATTTTTTTTTGTTAATTTAAAATAGTCCTACAGACTTCATCACAATATAGGAGTTTGATAGAAGGTATACACAATTTATGATGAAAAAGTCAAATAATATTTTATTAATTAATAATTCATATACATATACAAAAATAAGTTCAATCATCAACAGATTGATGATTAGCTTTAGGATATAATTTTCAACAACTTCAACTTAGACTAAAGCCAATTGGTACAATATTATATATCCATCTTCAATTTGTGATCATCGAACTTCTTTATCACAAGGGCGTTAGTGAATAGGTCAGTCAGGTTCTTTTTTCCATCAATTTTTTAAAGCTTGACATCATTTCGATCCAAGATCTTTCGAACAAGGTGGTACTGATGCAGAATATACTTCATCCATTGGTGTATCTTCGATTTCTTCACCTAAGTAATGGCTCTAGTGCTGTCATAGTAGAGAAGGACTAGACCATCAAGGAAGGATGCCACTCCGAGCTCGGTGATGAACTTTTTCAACCACACAGCTTTCTTGGCAGCATCGGATGTCGCGATGTACTCTACCTTACAAACTAAGTTGGCCAAGTGAGTTGCTTAGAATTTTTTCAGCAGACAGCTCTACCGTTAAGGATAAAAATATATCCCAATACACTTTTGCTGTCATCATGATTAAATTAAAAATTAAAATCTATGAACTCCGTAAGTTTTAAATCTGACTCACCATAAATAAGCCATCGATTCTTAGTATTTATTAAATACTTAAGGATGATTTTTACAACCTTCTAGTGGTTCTTTCCTAGATCAGACTAGTATCTGCTCACTACCCCTAGTGAGTATGTCTCATCGGATCTTAAATATGTCATGGCGTATATAATAGAACCTACTGCCAAGGTATATGATATTCTACTTATACGCTCTCTCTCTCTTGAGATATTGTCAGACAATCCTGTTGTGGTATCAACTCGTTCTGATACCAAACTATTAAGATATCAGTAATTTTGATACCTCTTGTTAAGGATCTAGTATCAAATTATTATGATAGAAAAAAAAATAAAATAAAAAAATAATCAAGTACATGGATCAGCTTAAAGATGCCTCCATAGGACATGCAAAACTTTACTATGAAAGAAAAAAATAAGTACAAGAGAAGAATACCCACTCTCAACTCACCATACATAAACTCTTTTAATTAAAAGCTATCCTCACAAAAGCTCTCTTAGAATTTCAAGGAGATCCATAGAAGCTACAAGATGCTCTATCCTCACAGCCTCCTCACTGGATGCTATGCACCTATTGCTTCTCTCTCTCATGGGCTGCACATACTCGATGCTTTGCTAAGCTCCTCTCGATGGCTGCTTGAGCCTCTCTACGTGCCTCTCATGCCACATGCGCCACCATCTTTTTTTGCTCCATAGCACCTCAGTCCATTAAATAGAATGAAAATTCTCTTCTCAGTAGTTCATAGAAGTCCTAACAGGACTCATTCTCCTAATATGAGTCGAACATGTCCTTGATGGAGTCTTGAAATATTTTTCAACCTTAAGATCATGATCACAATCCTCCATGGCCACTAGATCCTCTGGTCCACGTGCAACTCCCGTAGATCCCTTGGATTAATCACAATCCGAGTCCAAATAGAAAAAATTTTATTGTGTTCTATTTGCCTCCGTCGAGCCAATTCGATCAGGGGTCGAGCTGGCTCGACTGCATCTCGCCCGGACTCCTGCTGTCGTATGCTTGAGAGAGTCAGCTCGACTATGGTTTGAGTTGGCTCGATCATATATCAGAGCCGGCCTGACTATTGTGTTGAAAATTGATTCTCTTCTTGCTATGGATCGAATTCGAGGCATCAAATCCTAACAAATTTTTCTTTGAAAGAAAAAATCTATAACCTATTGGAAGAAAACCCTTCTTGAAATTCTCCATGCTGAACTACTTCAGCACAGTGTCTATGTATGTGGACTGGGACAACGCAAGCAATCTTTTAGATCTATCTCTATAGATCTTCATTCTTAGGATGTAGGATGCTTCTCTTAAGTTCTTCATGGAGAATTGAGATGACAGTTAAACCTTTATTCCTTGCAATACGGAGATATCATTTTTGATTAAGAGAATGTCATCTACATAAAATATAAGAAATACAATCATGAAATCGTTAGCCCACTTGTAAATGCATGGTTCCTCTCCATTCTTAACGAAGCCATACATTTTGATCATTTTATCTGAACACATATTCCAGCTCCGAGATGCATGCTTCAATCCTTATATGGATCTCTAAAGCTTATACATCTTAGACTCGTCTGTGGATATGAATCCTTTAGGCTATATTATATACACCACTTCTTCTAGCTCTCTATTTAGAAAAGCTATCTTCACATCCATTGCTAAATTTTATAATCCAGATGGGTAGCTATCGCAAGCATAATCTGAATGGATTTGAGCATTACCATAGGAGAGAATGTCTCATCATAGTCTATACTATAATGCTGATGATATTTCTTAGCAATCAGATGGCTTTATAGGTCTCCACCTTCTTGTCTGTGCCCCTTTTTCTTTTGAAGATCCACTTATGCCCGATGGATTTTATCCCTTCAGGTGAATCAACATAGCTCTATTTTAGAATTTCATAGTTTGAAGCCACTTATCAGAGTTGGATCTCTATATTACATCCATGTAGGTGATCAGATCCTCATCATTCTCGTTGAGCTTGATAAGATCACTATTTTGGATCAAAAAATTATAGTATCTGTTCGGTTGATATGGTAATCTACTGGATCGCCTTAAGGATGTAGTTTCTTTGGGCTCCGAATTTGATCTAATCAAATTCGGTTCAAGTTCAATTACTAGTGTCGGTTCTTCTACCTGTTGAACTTTCTCAAGTTCAATCTTAGAGGTATTAGTTCCTTCACCAAGCAACTTCATTTCTAAAAAGACTATCTTAAGGCTAACGAACATCTTTTGTTTATCAACTAGGTAGAAATAAAATTCTTTGGTTTCTTTTAGGTATCATATAAAGTTGCATTTGCAAGACCTAGGTCCAAGCTTGTCCGTCATTAAACATTTGACATAAGCCGGACACCCCAAAATCCTAAGGTGTGAGAGTACTGGCTTACGTCCTGTCCATATCTCATATAGCATTTCAGCTACAAACTTACTGAAAATCCTATTAAGAACATAACAAGTCAATTCGAATGCATATCCCCCAAAAGAGATCAGTAGACTGGCAAAATTCATCATGGAATGAACTATGTCTAACATGGTTCGATTCTTTTTTCTGACACGCCATTATGTTATGGTATCCTAGAAGTCCAATGGGAGAGAATCACATTCTCTCCTAGATATATCAAAAACTCACTGAAAAGATATTCACCACCTCGGTCAGATCGAAGAGTTTTAATACTCTTTTTAGTTTATTTCTCTACTTTATTACAGAATCGTTTAAATATTTCAAATGACTCAGACCTATGTTTCATCAAGTAGACGTATCCATACCTAGATTGATCATCTGTGAATGTAATAAAGTAGTGATATCTATCTTTGGCACTAGTACTCATAGGTCCACATATATTAGTATGTACTAGACCTAAAAGCTCACTGGTTCGTTCACTATTTCCAGTAAAAGGTGATTTGATCATCTTTCCAAAAAAAGTAAGATTCACAGATAGGTAATGATTCAAAATCATTAACTTCAAAGATTCTCTCTTGAGTCAACCTATTTATCCGATTCTTGTTAATATGATCTAGCCTGCAATGCCAAAGATAGGCATCAAAGACATTATCTATCCTAGGGCATTTACCAGATGAGTAGATCATATTAATAGGCTATGTGATAAGACCACGATATTATTATTAAGACACCGTGCTTATCAGTTTAATTTCGATATCTTAAAATAATTAAAATATATAGATAGTAGCAAGTCAGATCGAATCCATAGGAAAGGCAGTGCTTTAGTTTTGAAAGCTTTGATTTTATTAAAAAAATAAAAAAAATTAAAATAAAAAATAGAATTATAAATAAAAAGTAAAAATTAAATGATGCAAAAAAATAAACTTGATACTAAGATCTACTATTTAGATCTTAGCATCTACTTGCAATAAAATTAAATTTGCAATAAACATAAACTTGCAATAAGAATAAAGAGCAATTAAAAATAAAAAGCATGAATAAAAAAAGCATGAAAATAAAATTTTACATTAACTTTAAAGGTTGGAATTTAAATACATAAAATTAAAAGAATAAGAAAATAAAAAGTAGAAACAACTGATCTTGATCTCGGATTGGCGTAGGTGTTGAGATGGTGTAGAAGACCGACTCTTTCTCTCAGCACCGTCTATCTCAAAGCAACCATGAATTCCAAACTTGGCCTCTACCCTATACCATAGCTTTCTCTTGACCGAAGATAGACTGAAACCTTTGTCTGGTGTCCTTTAAATAGATGTTGGAGGGGAGGAAATTTGTGATTTTAACGATGTGGGACTAAGAACAGCATGCTAGTATGTGAGAGATTGAGTTTAGCTCAATTTCATTGTTTAAATCCTTCTCAAATTTGTCTACAACCCATTGGATCATCACAACTTCTTCTGGTCCATCAGATTGGCATCATTTGATCAAAAATTACCCATAATTCCATTGTTTAAAGGCTTGATCAGGTCGGACTCAATGTGGACCATCGGATTGCACTGATGAGAGTATTTTTAGCCATCGAATGGAGCTCTAGGTGTTTGAATCAATTTAGAAGCTTTTGTTAGCCATTGGATCAAAATTTGGATGAGATCTAGCCATTTGATTGAAGTCGGAAGCGTTGTGAATCGTCAGATGGCGAACAGGGAAATTGGGTAACTTTGAATCAAAACAGGAAAATGCCCCTACTATCAAATCTGAATTAGGAATGGGCGCAGCTATGAGATGGCACATTTACTATGCTGTAGACCCTGTAGACCGATTATATGATGGACTCTGCCCAATTGGAATGCGACATGCCAGCTAAATTGATGAAATAGCCCTTGAACATCACGTGAAATTTTTGGTGGATCCTTTAAGGGTCCATGCGTACCGCATCAGCCGCTGGTCCACAATGGACCGCATGGTTTTGTTACATGATGGTGATGTCATGGCTAAGGGAGAGTGGGCTGGCTTTCGCATGCGGGCTAGGCTAGCTTGCTGACGCACCGATTGAGCCAATTTTTATTTTTTTCTTTAAAATTTCATAGTAGATCCGTTTTAAGTCAGATTTGCTCCAAATTTATTTCATTTAAACCAAAAAAATGAGCTTTTTTTATTGATGAACATATTTTTTTAAAAAATATATAAAATATTAATTTTAAAAAATAAAAATAAATTAATTTATAAATTAATACTTTTAACAGTGCATTTATGGTACTTATCATCATGATAATATGTAAATTTCATTGTTCAATTATCTATTAAACACAATAACATCATTCAAAATGATATTGCAAAAAAAAAAATTTATTGATATTTTATAATTATTTTTGGCCAAAAGATCTATAGAAATAATATTCAATAAAAAATTTGGACAAAAGTAACATTCACTAAGAATAATTATATGAGAATTGAATACAAGCTTAATGATCCCTAAAGCTAGAACTAGAACTGATCTTTCATCTTCAATATTTAGGAATTTTTCATCTTTTTCAAATCTCCTACTGACCTGTAAATCCTATAATGAATTATAAATATGGTAAGGGCTTTTGGTATCTAATATCCAGATAGTAGTATCATATATAGAGAAGTTGCAAGAAGTTATCATATAATTATCTTGTCCAGCAATAATTTATTTCTTCCTCGACCTGTTTGGTTCTAAGAAGGTAATGTACTGAGGATAGTTTCTCTTCTAGCGCCCCTACTTCTTGCAATAGAAGCATTTTTTCTAACTCCAATCGGACTTGGATTTCTTGGTTTAACTATGCATAGATGTCCCAGCATGCTAATGCATCTTCTTATTTTTCTTCTTCTTATTCTTTTTTTCTTTCTTAAAGGGTCAATGACTAGAAGAAGATCCTTCCACTATATTCACCGACTCCTTGTAGAGCTGGTGATCCTTCTCAAAGTTCTGCAGCCACCCCAGCAAACTATGGTAGCTAACTATAGGCTTTGTCATTTTATAATGAGTAAGAAATGAAAGGTAAGACTTTGGCAAAGAGTTTAGTATAGCATCTTTTTCAAGCTATTCATGCAAAGAAAAGTTGAGCCTGCTCAAGCGTTCAATCAACTCGATCATGTGCAATACATGATTAGTGACTAACATGCCATCCCTCATTCGAGTGTTGAAGATAGCATAACCAATCTTGTGCCTCTCAACATCATCAGGAGTACTAAAGAACTCATTCAACATTCGAAGCATGTCCTTTGGCTGAGCATTCTCAAATCTACGACTGAACTCATCGCTTGTAGATGCCAGCATAATGCAATGCACTATGATTCAGTCATTGAGCCACTTCTGTTAAGTGTATCAGATCGTGCCATGAGCATTTAGAGCTGGTTTCTTAGGTGCAAGATCTATTAAAACATACAGAATCCGTTTATACTTCAGGACAATCTTTAACTTTTAATACCAGCTATCAAAGTTAGGTCTTATTAATTTATCACTGTCCAATAGTGATCGGAGCGATAGAGTAGTGGCCATAACTGCATAAAAGAAAAATCAAAAATTTAATTAGTATGTGAATTAATAAGCCTAAAAATATGGATTTTAGTCTAAAGGTTCTTTCATCATTTTATATAAATTGGTAGTCTCTACCTTCAATTCGAGGAATTACCTTAATTCCTTAGCAGATACTAGAATCTATATAGACTGCACACAAGCCCGACTTTGATCGGCCAACCTATGTACATCTATAGATAGGTTCTTAATCAATTATTTTTTTAAATAATTTTTAGTAAATTTTTTTTGCCTCAAATGCTAATTCAGTAGGCTTTGGCTTCCACTGAAAAGGTCTGATTAGGTCTAACCATTAACATGATCATACTTGATATTTTTAATCAATAAATGATTAGGTCCAACTTTGATCGACCAACCTAACTACCATTGGAGAGACACTACTAAGTTATCATACTATGAATAATAATTTCATTAATTGATAAGCACTAAGCCTTAGGCCTCTAATGATTATCAAACTAATAGACCTATTATCACCCAACTTAATAAGAGACTATGATCCAGTTATCATCATAACTATTTTTTTTTAAGAATTTGATTAATTTATTTTTAGAAAAGAGAAAAGATTGACCAACTAATCATGATTCTCCTACTGACTTTAGCAAGTCGGATAAAAAAAGACCAAAGATAAGCCAGTCTAGGGGTACCTAAGTCGGTCACACTGATTCACCTAATTGACATGGGTCAGCACAAATCATCAAGTGATCTAATCAAAATATATTCCATCATGTAGGTTAAGTAAGTGAAATCAATGGGAAGGATATGCCATTAACTCGTCATAGAGCAAATCTATGCGAGTAGCTCCCAATTAAAAACTATCGACCAATACTGTCAAACTTATCCTAGACCCCAACTAGTTAATTAGTTTTTGACTCAATCAACCTAATAATCCAGACTCAACCGCTGAGCCAAATTCAAGTCCATTTGATTCTTATTAAAGACATAGACTTGACCAATTACAACTATTACAATTGATCTAGAGTGTCCTTGACCTAATCTAAAATAATATTTGGTTAGATTTGATCAACTATTCTTGTTAAATCCATTCTTTAATTCTAATCTTAGGTCTAACCCAATTAATAAACTTAATTCTAACTAACCCATTAACCCATGTGTTATGCAATTGTCTTAGGATTTTTAATTCATAATTTTAGTTCCTAACAAACAACTCTTAATTCTTAAATAAGTATAAGGTTGATGGATTGGGGTTCGATACTTCATAACTAATTTTCATGCATAGATAAATTTTAGATATAAATCATAAATTAATTTAGATCTCATCTAACATATTTATGATTTAAGTTTCTAGATCAACACGTACTATGACAACATCTCCACTATAAGATATAAATCTTATAGTAGGATAATCTTATAATCAGTATCTACAATCATTATTTTTATTATTTTTTATATTTTTATTGAAGGAAATTATTTAGATCTAATATAAACAATCAAAAATCAGATCCAAACATGCATATATGTCATGTTATAAATAACCTAGGCTCTAATACCACTGATGAAAATTGGCAGGTATTCTAAGTATGATTTTTTAAAATTTTTAAGTAGGAGACATAAGATTAAATATTTAATCTAACAAACATGCTTAGGATCTGATCTAAAACATCGACCTTGGGATCTATAACATGAAATATAGCATGCATAAAAATCTAAAAGTTAAATATATGCATCGATCACATCAATGCTAGAATCTAGATCTAACCTTTAGATTTATCTACTAAGATTCATAACCTTATACCTGAGCACAGGTAGATGATCTCTGCTATTGAAACTTTTAGATGTGAAGCTTTGGTGGTCACTTGTAGCCGCATAGGATTTCAGGCCTCTATAGATCATCCGTCGAAGTCCTGCACTGATATGATCTCCAGGACTGCTAGATAACATAAAGATTAAAGAGATGACTAATTTGATTTCTTCTTATTCTTCGAGCCTCTTGGACTCTCCGAAGTCAAAGAAGGATCTATGGAGGATGAAGGGAAAAAGAAGAAGAATAGAGAAAACTAATTTCCTCTTTGATTTTTTTTTCTCCCAAAAATCCTAGAACCTAGGGTTAGATCTCACACCCTAGAGGAGGAAGAACTCCTCTAATTTCTCTCATGCCTAAGAAGGCTTCCCACCCCAAAACCTCACACCCAAACAAGTGTTCAGCCCCCTCACTCTACTTTGATTTTCATGTTGAAAATTACTTGGAGTTTGCACACAAAAGCAAGAGGTTAGATGTAAAACACTAATCTAGATTAGATAGGATAGGTCTAGGTTTTGGTTTAAATTTAAATTCTTTTAAATCCAAACCTCATCTAACCTAAACTCATCCCTATCCATCTAGAAATAGTGGCTGAACAAAGGCTTAGGCATGGCAAAAATATGGGAGAAACATTTATTTTTTTGCACAAAACAAAGAGTCCTTCTGTAGGTTATCAACCAAAGTGGATAAGGTGATTAGTTAGAGTTTAATCTCAAAACTCTTTTGAAACTTAAACAAAACTAATTCTTATCCATATGGAGCATAGAGAAATATTCATGTAAACTTCTTTTGTGTGAATCAAAGAGAAAACATGGGGAGTGGTGGCACAAGAGAGAAGTCTAATATTTTTGGACTCTAAGTTTCTGTCATTTGGATCTAACCAAATTTAATTTAATTAGAATTAAATAAATAATACCAAATTCAATCTAATTAGGCATAAAATCAAACTCAATTAAATCTTAATCAAATTAAAAATTGATCAAGCTAGTTCAAGTCCTGATCAAATCAGAAAATAATCTTTCTTGGCGATTAGGTCATCTCATAATCTAATTGGGTCAAACCAAATTGAATTCAATTTAATTAGATTTGATCCAAATTTTATTGCTCATTTAAATTAAGCTAATTAGCAATCTTATTGCTAACTAATCCTTCAATGATAGAGTTTCAGTCTAGTGAGACTTTTAGTCATAAAGTTTTAATCCAATGGAACTCTCGATCAGCCATATGATCAGATAGGTACTTCTTATGAGTTTGACCCCATAGGTTCGAATCTAAGTCGGTAGCATAGGAATAAATATTTGTATCAATCAAAGTGACCAACTAGCAATAGTACCTGATATGCAGATAGATCGAATGTACGCGAAGCAATATTCAGAACCTACTAAAACATGGTTACTGTATAATTCATCCCTTTGATCCTAAATACTTAGAAGATGATCTAAGGTTTAACTATCAATCCTGAATAAGTCATCCATATTATATTTTAAATTTTAAATCCATCACATGGATTATCCCGATCAAGATTTTGCTAAATTAAAATACAGTGATGTATATTCTCCAAGCTCTTGGAGTAGTCAATCCTATCTTAACTCATGCATCAACTTAACAATTACTTGACTGCACTCAAAAATTTTTTATCACTAAATTAAAAATTTAGATAGTCTGGTACCAAAGTATAGTGAGTTGCTTACAAATTACCGTGGTGATTTTAAGTCTATGGGACACTTATACCTATATCCCTTCGAAGCAAGTCTTGACAGCAAAATACTTCGGAGTAAATATGTTCAATACAAATATACTCCTATATCTCATCTACATGCTATACCAGTGTCTCCATACTCCTTGGTTAAGAGGACAACCAATCTATATTGCACACAATGATTTATACCTGATATTGCTATCGTCCTAATAATAGCATATCATTTGGTCGCAAATAGTTTTAAGGACTAAACTATAAATTCTTTTTATCAATTTAAAATAGTCTTAATGACTTCATCACAACACAGTAATACGATAGAACATGTACATAATTTATGATGAAAAAGTCAAATAATATTTTATTAATTAATAATTCTCATACATATATAAAAATGGGTTCAATCGTCAACAAGATAACGATTAATTTGGGACACAATTCATAACACCTATTGCACACTATACATTATCATCTAAGGAGAAGAAGATAACTTGTGGGTTTTTAAATGAATTGAAGGGTCCAGATGGGTATTTTTCTAATATATCCAGATGTATAAATGAAAGAGGGAAAAATATTGGGAATGAAGAGTCATGATGGTCATATACTTTTGCAATAGCTTCTTCCAATTACAATACATGGATACTTAGAGATATTTGTAAGCCACTATGAGTGCTTTTTTTTAGAGATATGTTCTAAGGCTTTAAAGTTAGATGTTTGGAATTGGCCTGAAAAGCAAATTGCACTGACACTAAGCATGCTAGAAATGATTTTTCCACCAGTATTTTTAATGTAATGATTTGCTTAGCTGTGCATTTGCTTGAAGAAGCCAAACTCATAGAGCCCCTGCAATACAAGTGGATGTATTTAATTGAGTGACGTCTATGCAACTAAAAAACATATATATGCAGCAAAACACATCCAATAGGCCTATTGCTGAAGGTTATCTTGCACAAGAGTGCTCAAGGTTTTATTCAAGATACTTCATGGATAGAATAATGATGATGGACATGGTTGCCCCTTCAATGGTAGAGTTTGAAAATATTTAAATTGATGAAGAGATCATCTAGCAATATGATTATTGATATAAGTCTATATGTATTATATTTTTTTTATTATTATTATATTTGAGCGTATATATAGATGTTTGAGAATTGAATATATTTTTTTTTATTTTTTAATTTATATATGTATTTTAAAATATGAAATGGAATCAGATTATTTGGAATATTTGAGTTTGTTATTTTGTTGGTTACAGTCTGTTTGGACCCATTTATAAATGGGTTGTTTTTGTGAGGAGAACAGAAATCATTTTGAGCCGTGTCTTCTTCCTGCCGAGTTCTCCTCCTTCTTCCTCTCAGCTTCTTCTTCTCCCTCCCCTCTTCTTCCTTCTTCTTCTTCTTCCTCTACTTCTTCTCCTTCTCTACTAAACTTCTTTCCTAAGCTCTTGATACTAACTTCCAATGACCCAGCTCCTCCCTTGTTCCAGCTAATCCAAGCCACCACCAACCACCTCCATCGGACCAAATCCATCTTGCTACTGCCCCCATTCACTTCCCTCTGTTGTGCGCCACCGCCATCTGCCACCCGCCACCTCAAGCACCACCTCTGCGAACACCGCACGCCACCATCTTCCCCGCCATAGAGCTCCTCTCGCCACCGCCCGGTCCCCAATACAACCTCCAACTTCCCCATCATCCTCTGCACCCGACACCATCTTCCTGATCGCCTCCACCCACCATCGCAAGCGCCGCCACCATCTTCCATCGCATCTGCCAACACTACGAACCCGTCCTCCCCTCTCTGCCTCTGCATCCAGCACCGACAACCCTTCCCCCAATTCTCTTCTTTGTTTCGGCTGCTCCAGATCGACCTTGGCTAGTCCCAAACCCGACGACGCCTGGCTCCATCTTGACCGCTTCGACCCCTCCGAACCACCTCCATCCTTCCCTCTATTTCCCTGCACCCAACGACGCCTGCAGCCTCCGCTTGCACCGGTCCGAGCCCAAACCCCTCTGCCATGCTCTGACCACCAGAGCCTCCGAACAATCCATCCCTTCCCTCCGACCAACCGTTCCAAGCGGACCCTGTTCCGATAATGCCAGACGCCCCCTTCTCCACCATCGTTGACCTTCTCCGGCACACCCTCACCCGCTGTTGATCTCCATCGCCCGATAACGAATGTTCCCGGTGACGACTGCGGCCCCTTTGCTGCTATCGACGCCCTCTGCCACTGATACTGGCACCCATCTGGCCACCAGTGCCCTCCGCCGCCATCGATGCCCTGTGACTCGGATGCTCTGAGAACACCACCGGATCCATCCAAACCTCTATCGTTCTGAGCTCTCACCTTCCTGTTCCGCTCGATCGTGAAGGCACCCAGAGAGATGCTGTGCACCATCTGCCGACTTCAGACCCGTTTTAGCTTGTTTCCTTTTATTTTATTTGGGGTGTCAAATGACTTAACCAAATGATTTCATTTCAGATCCAAAAATTTTGGTCTTCTTTACTGTGAATCTATAGCTAGACATCTTGCCCACCTTTGATTCGATCTCACTTGCCCAGGAGGTCGAGACATCCCATGCAACATGAAAACGCTTCATGGATTAATTTAGAATTTTTAAATCGATGCTATTTATATTTCTTTTTATGCTAGTTATGTATCTTTTATTCTTTTAGATTCAGTTTACTTGAATTGATAGCTCTAGCCAATCGGTCGTTTCTTAACGACCAATAATCCCATTTTTAACTTCTTGTCTGTGCATGCCGACTGGATTGCTTTCTAGATCAAACTTCAATCACGATTGGTTCCTTTAGTTATTTTTCTTGCCTGCTTTAATTTTTTACTAATTTTATACTTTATTACTTTAATTAATTTTGATCACCGATCTTCTTAGTGGTTAGTTAGATCTAGGTTAATTAGCCTTGTCCCGCATCAGCTTTTTTGGTATCAGAACTAGGTTTTTCTTTTTTTTTCTTTTTGGTTAGGGTTAGTTGCATTTTTATTTGTTTAGTTTGCATCTTACTTTCTTTTCAACAAAAAAAAAATCATTATAGTTTTGCATGACCACTAGATTAAGAACCAAATACCAAGCAGGGTCTTCTCAATCAATTAATAAAATGAAACCAAATTTAGAAGCTACCTTGCAAAAAATATTAGGGCATCTTGAAATTATCGACAATAAATTGGATACTATAGACGCCAAGGTTGGAACTTTAGAAGAGAAATGTTTAAGCAATATGAACCACCCTGTTAGGAACACCTCTCCCAGAGTTACAGACCCTAGAGACCAACATGATTATCCGAATTTCGAGGAAAGTCTCAATCAAACGCATCGACCCTATCGAGACCCCACTGGTCAAGATGATCGTATCATGAGAAGTGTCAAGATCGAAGCCTCGAGCTTTGTGGATTGTTTGGACCCTAAAGAGTATGTTGACTGGAAAGCTGACATGGACCACTACTTCAATTGGTATGAAATATCTGAAGGTCGAAAAATCAAGTTCACTCAAATGAGACTATTAGGTCAAGCCAAGTTATACTGGCATAATGTTCAAAAAATGGCTATGCACAGGAGACAAGAATCTATTGGAACATGGCATGAGATGAAAGACAAGCTTCACGAGGAATATCTTTCTGGGTCCTATCAACAGCGTCTCCTCGACCAATGGCAAATATTAACTCAGGGAGTCAGATCTATAAATAATTATATTAAAAATTTTGAAGAATTTTTTATGCGCTACAATGTGACCAAGGATCCCTCTGTCACCCTATCTAGGTTTAGAGCTGGCCTGAGAGAAGATATCCAGAGAGAACTATTTATACGAGAGGTCTACAATTTAAAGCAGGCCTACCAATTGGCCCAAGACTATGAGAGGTTGCAGAGGTTGTCGATCACTCATCGACTTAAGCCTCCTAAATTAGGTATTTTAGGCCCGAGATCTAATGTAAATCAGACTCCTGTTAGTCGTCCTCTATCTGCTACACTGCCAACCAAGAAGGATGACAAAGATAAAGGAGTCATCGAAGAGACTTTTCGAGGGATTAGCTCCAAGATTCAATACTTCAAGTGCAATGGACTAGGCCATGTTGCTAGTCAATGCCCATGCAGAGCACTACACATAGGAGAAATTGAAATTGAAATTGAAAATCCTAAGAATGACCTTGAAGGAGAAGTCTATATCGCAGATTCAGAATTAGCAGACACCTTTGAAGAGTATGACACCATCCAAATTGAGATTGTATCTGAAGAACGATTAGGCTTGGTTAGATATGTGCTAACCCAACCCAAAGAAAGTGAAGATTGGCCAGGATTGCTATTTTTCAAATCTTTATTGGATAAGGCAATAAAATATGTAGATAATCAGTGATAGTGCTAGCTGCATTAATGCTATCTCCATTGATGCTATATCGCATCTAGGTTTAACACCTATAGACCATCCTAGTTCGTATAATGTGGCTTGAGTAGATACTTCGTCCATCCCCTTTAAGCATAGGTTTCTAGTCACAATCAAGTTTCAATCATATAAAGAAAAAATCTGATGTGATGTGTTACCAATGGAAGTTGGTAGCATCATTCTTAGCAGACCATGGCTCTTTGACTAGGATGCCACACTCCATGGTCAATCTAATACTTGTACATTTATGAGCCAGGGTAAAAAGATCACTGTATATCCTTTACCTCCTAGAGCTGTCAGAAAAATTAAAAATAATAACCAAAATGATCAAAAACAAAAGAAAAGCCTTCACATAATCAGTGCTAAAGAGTTTGAAAAAAAATTGAATGATGGCTCTTTGGTCTGAATTTTGGCGGTTAAGAAAATAAGTGGAGACATAGTTCCTTTACACCAGTATTTTCAGGAGGTGATCGCCCTTTTAGACCAATTCAAAGATGTCTTCTCAGAAGACCTCCCAGACTATTTGCCCCCAATGCAGGATGTCCAGCACACTATTGATCTCATTTCAGGAGCTACTCTTTTCAATCTTCCTAACTATCGTTTAAACTTCACTGAGCATGTAGAGTTACAACGACAAGTTTTTGAGCATTTAAGAAAAAAATTTATGAGAGAAAGTCTGAGCCTTTGCATAGTTTTCGCACTCTTGACCCCAAAAAAGATGGTACCTAGAGAATATGCGTGGATAGCCACGCAATAAATAAAATAACTATGAAGCATCAATTTTCTATCTCCATGTTGGATGACATGATTGATATGCTGTTTGGATCTACTATCTTTTCCAAAATTAATTTAAAAAGTGGATACCATCATATCAGAATTAGACCTAGCGATGAATGAAAAATCAATTTTAAAATAAAAGATTGTCTGTATGAATAGCTAGTCATGCCATTTGATCTATCAATGCACTAAGTACTTTCATGAGGATTATGACTTAGGTACTATGACCGTTCATTGATTCATTTATGGTCGTGTACTTTGACAATATTCTAACTTATAGTCGAACCAAATACTACTATAAAAATGGCCTATAACAGCGCTTACTATGGCAACGATTTTTAAAACTGCTACCATAAGACCTACGGCAGTAATTTTCGTTAATCGCTGCTATAGATCATATCTATAGCAGTGATTTCTATAACCACTACTATAAGTCCAATATATAGCAACGGTTAATAAAAATCGCTGTCGTAGATCGGACCTATAGCAGCGGTTATAAAAAATCATTACCATAGATCGACCTATAGCAGCGATTCATTATAACTGCTATCATAAGTCGGATCTATAGCAACGGTTAGTAAGAACCGCTGCTATAATCTGATTTATGGCAGCGGTTAATTATAACCGCTATCATATATTTTTTTAAAATATTATATAATTTTAAAATTTAATGTTCATCTTCACCGTTCATTATCTAAATAATTATCATTAGAGTGTCATCGCAAAAGATCACCTCGATCTGACGGCCCTAGCTTCGTCGATCAAAAAAATTTGATTTCGACGAACATGAATGATAATACGATGATTTGATAGATGAAGACCTTCGATGGATCCAAAAATCTGCAACCATGATCTCGATGATGTTTGTAGCATACTATCAAAATTTTACTTCAATCGGATATCGTTGTCTTGGTCAATTTAGTATATTTTAGTTTCGACCGTTAAATGATAAATGATTGATCAAAGGATCAAACGGTGTTCGATTATAAGATAATTTTTTTTAGAAATGATCTTGACTACTATTTTAATCATTTTTTATGATGGTGATTATAAAATTTAACTCGTGAGATGAAGAACGATCTAAACTATATATCTTCTGATAATCATTCTGAAACTTCACTGGTTATTATGCTCGTGCTTTTGCGATATCTACTTCACTGGTTGTTATGCTCGTGCTTTTGCGATATCTACTTAACATGAATAGTTTATACGAAAATAATTTAAATTTTACTATTATTATCATATAAAATATTTAAAATTATAATAAAAATTATTTAACTAAAAAATTATCTTATAATCGAACGTCGTTTAATCCTTTGATTGCTTATTTTTAATTTAACAATCGAAATCATTATATACTAAATTGACCATGATAACGATATCCGATTGAAGTGAAACTTTGATAGTATGCTACAAACATCATTGAGATCATCGTTGTAAATTTTCAGATCCATCGAAGATCTTCATCTATCAGATCATCGCATCGTCGTTCATGATCATCGAAATTAAATTTTTTTGATCATTGAAGCTAAGGCCATCGGATCGAGGCAATCTTTTGCAACGATACTCTAATGATAATATTTAGATAATGAATGATAAAGATAGATATTAAATTTTAAAATTATATAATATTTAGAGAAAAAAAAATTATTTTCTACCTATGGCAGCGATTATCAAAAATCGCTGCTATAGATTGGATCTATGATAGCGATTTTGGATAACCGCTGTCGTAGATCTATGACAATGGTTCGATAATCGCTATCGTAGATCTATGGCAGCGATTCGATAACCGCTGCCATAGGTCAGATTAAAAATTTCTAAATTTTTTCTTTCCTTCCGTGCGTGCTCAATCTCTCTCGCTCTCTCTCTCTTCCTCCTCTTCATCGTCGGTGAGGCTCCTCCCTCCAACCGACGTCGCCCCTCCTCCCCCCGACCGACGTTGCCCCTCCTTCCCCTCGGTCAGCACCGTCCATCCTTCCCCCTCCTTCCGACCCCCCATCTCCGACCGCCCACCCCGCCAGCCCCCACCAACCCCCCCACCCTCCATCCGACCCTCCCTCGGCCCCAACGAAACCCTCCCTTCGGCGAACTCCCATTTGACCCTCCCTCGGCCCCCCACAAAACTCCCCTCTGGCGAACCCCCTCCACCCTCGATCAGCCCCCCACGAAATCCCACCCCCCACCCCCACCCCTCCATCCGACCCTCCTTCGACTCCCGTGAAACCCCACCCTCCTCTATTACCACCACCATTCTGACCCTCCCCGATCGAGTGCGAAGCCTTCTTCGACCTCCTCATCACTGTGCCCCCCTCCCCTGACCCCCATCCACAGTCATCCCCTGCTCTCTCTCTCTTTTCTCTTTTTCTCTCTTCTCTATCTCACTATCTTGCTTTTATTTCGCAGGTTACCTCTAGTGCCATCGTCCTCCTCTAGCATCATCGCCAGCGACCTTCGGAGCTTTCAGTGCGATCCGCTCTCTATAGCCACGAGTATATTTTTTTTTAATTTTATAGTATTATTTATTAATCATACATATTTATAATAATTTATAAAATATTTATAATAAATATTATAAATATTTATTATAAATATTATAATTATCTGTATGCCATAGTTTTTGGATCGTACCGTGGCGGTAGCCTTGGGCCGTGTCATGTCGGTGGCTGTGGACTACATCTGTTAATGGATTGGATTCAGATCAGAATCTAGATATTTAGATTCGAATTCAATTTTAATTATTGGTATTGGATCCAAATTCAAATATTCGATGAATCTATACTTAAGAGAGGAAGGGAGGGATCCGACCTCGCCATCACCAGCGAGAGAGATCGAGAGAGGAAGAGAGGGAGTGATCGAGGGGATGGCACATAGCCGAGCCAGCTTGGATATGTAGTCGAGTTGGCTCGGGCTGTGATTGAGTCGACTGGGGGAGGATCCCAGCCGAATGTCTTAGGCACGGAGCCGGCTGTCTCAGGCATGGAGCCAGCTCGACTTTTGAGCGAATAGAATTTGATATATTATTATGTTATATTAATTAATGTTCATTAATATTGTAGGTCATGATGGCACCGAAATGCCATCTAGCTTTCACCCCTATCTCTCGGCGGGTTACACGCAGTTCAACATCTAAGGAGTAGTCGGAGCATACTCCATCCACCTCGATATCAGCTACTCAAAGACCTCCACCGACAGCATCTACTTCACCGACGGCATCTACTACACCGGCAGCTGAGCCTCTACCGTCGTAGGTATCTGAGTGTATGTTTTTATTATATTAGCATAACTTTATTTTTTATATAGTATTTGTACACCTATATATTTGCATAATATATTTGCATTGCAGGTGCATCATCCAATCGGATATTTTGCGGTCTCACACGTATGGCACACGTGTGGAACCATCAGCATCAGGTGATGGTGCAGTATGATGTAGAGAAGACATCGATAGGGGAGACCTGCGGGAGATGCATTTCTTTTTTAGAGTGCTTGTAAGATGGTCAGATATCATTTCCATAGAGCTCAGAGACTGACGTTTGATGGATGATGCCATCAAAAATCAGGTATGGGAGGAGATATGGGTAAGTACATGCATCTTAGTTATATTTATGTATTTTATATATTTACACTATATATGTTTGATTAGAATAATTTTATAACTGATTTTTGATAAATTTGTGCAGAGGAGGTACGACTTCTCCGATCATAAGAGGGCTCAAGATGCCTGACTGAAGAAGATCGAAAAGTTGTACCAAAATTACAAAGTCAACCTCCATAGAAGATGGCTCGAGCACCGACGAGACACTCCGGAGGAGCTTGTTCTCTGGATATAGGACTGTCCTCCGAATTAGTGGAAGAGGATGGTTAGACACTGGAGGAGCCAAGAGTTTGAGGTAAAAATCCTAACTTTTAAATTTTTTAATACGCTTAAAATTTTATTTAAATATTTTTAAATATTTATTATTTATTTGAATACTTATTAGGCTACCTTCTATCAGAATTGGAAGAATCATACGCACACTTAAGGCCATGAGTTTATGGCCAGTCATGTACATAGAGAGGTAATTAATTCTAAATCTTACTAGATAAATTAAATTCATATTTTTAATCATCTTTCTAATAAATTTATTCTTTATTATAGCTGATGAGAGATGGAGTGATGCACAGTCGTAGCGAGATCTTCTGATCCAACTGCATGGACAAGACAGGCAGGCCGATGAACATCACGATCGGACGTATTTTTGTAAGTATTAAATATATTAGTATATGTGATTAGTATTATGGTATTTTTTATAAAATTTTATTTTAATTTATAATTATAGGATCAGTTAGATGCACTCACGAGCGAGGGCTCGGATACCTCTAGGCCCCATGATCATCTATCTCAAGTCTTGAGGCCTAAGTACTCTAGGAGGATCTTATGCAGACTCGGACATACATCGATGAGCTACTGGTCCGAGGTGAGCGTCTCCTCATAGACTTTCGATGTCGTCAGTCAAAAAAAGCTTGAGGAGGCATTAGCACAGGCAGATCATGCTACGATGCGAGCAGATCGGGCTGAGAAGCGCGCATCTCATCTGGAGGGCATCGTGAGAAACATGATGTCGATACTCAACACGTATTTTGGAGTCACAAGCTTCGAGGATATGTTGGCCCGCATTCTAGCTTCAACTCTGGCTCTGGCTCTGGCTCTAGCTCCAGCTCCAGCTCCAGCTCCGACTCTGGCTCCGACTTTCGATGACGATGACGACGACGATGATGTAGATTTAGAAGACTTTTGATGTATTTTATTTTTAAAAAAAATATTATAATAAATTTTATTTGATGATAAAATTTTAGCATTTTAGAATAATATTTATGTTTATTATATTTTCTTATGTTATATATCTGTATTTATCAAGTAAAATATATAAAAAAATAAAAATTTTATTTTTTTTAATTATTCAAGATCTACAGCGGTGGTTTTATAACCGCTGCCATAGGTTTGGTGCCAACTGCTACACTAGACCTATGGCAGCGGTTAAGAAATCACTACTATATTACCTATGGCAGTGGTTATATAACCACTGCTATAGGATATCTATAGCAGTGGTTATATAACCGCTACGATAGATCGATCACTTATAGCGGTTTATAAATCGCTGCAATAGACCATCTATGGTAGTGATTCTAACAACCGTTGCCATAGAGCTACGACGATGACCGTAGTAGCAGCGGTTCTCACCGCTGCCATAGCCTATGGCAATAATTTTTTGGGCTATGACAGCAGTTACAAACTGCTATCGTAGCCCTTTTTTGTAGTAGTGAAAGAAGACCACTTAGACCATTTGCAACAAGTCTATTAAGCCCTGAGAATCGAAAATTTCTATGCAAACCTAAAGAAGTATGATTTTCTAACAATCCATATAATCTTCTTAGGATTTGTATTAACATCTGATGGCTTGTCAGTAGATCTTGAGAAAGTTCGCGCAATAACTGAATGGCCTATGCCCCAAAACATGCATGAAGTTCAAAGCTTTCATGGCTTCGCAACTTTTTATTGAAGGTTCATCAAAAATTTTAGCACCATCACAGCCCCAATCACTGATTATATATGAAAAAGAGGCTTCAAATATACTAGAGCTGCTGAGCGAGCTTTCCAAGAAATAAAAGAAAAAATGACTCATGCTCCAGTTTTGTGGTTACCAGATTTTATAAAAGTTTTCGAAGTTGCATATGATGCATCTGGAGTAGGAATTGGTGGAGTCTTAAGTCAGGAAGGACATCTTATGGCTTTTTTTAATGAAAAATTAAATGACTCCAAGCGCTGGTATTCCACCTATGATAAAGAATTCTATGCCTTGGTCCAAGATCTTAAGTTCTGGAGGCATTATTTGCTTTCACAAGAGTTTATCTTGTATTCTGACCATGAGGCTCTTAAGTTTTTTAACTTCCAAAAGAAATTAAATCCAAGACATGGAAAGTAGATTGAGTTCCTTCAGGCCTATACCTTTGTGATAAGGCACAAAATAGGCATAGATAATAAAGCTGCTGATGCACTTTCTTGTAGGCTGGCTCTCTTATCAACAGTAAGTGTGAAAGTTATGGGCTTTGATCAGTTAAAAGAACAATATGATGTGTGCTCGGACTTTAAAAATATTATTTCCTTCCTTAAGCAAGAACCGTCTAGAGAGCTTAGTGAGTTTATCCTTCAGGACAGTTATCTTTTTAAGAATAATAAATTATGTATCTCCTGGACTTCTGTGAGAGATTTCTTAATTTGAAAAATACATGCTAGAGGTTTATCTAAACATTTTGGAAGGAACAAAACCATAGATGTCCTTGAGGCCCAATTTCACTGACCTAGTTTAAAGCGTGATGTAGTCCGGATTATTGCACGATGTCATACTTGTGCCATGGCTAAACATCAAAAATAAAATACTAGTTTGCACACCCTGTTACCTATCCCTGTCTGTCCGTGGCAAGATGTAAGTATGAATTTTGTTTTAGGATTGCCTCGAACAGCTAAGAAAAATGACTCCATTTGTGTGGTAGTAGATAGGTTTTTTAAGATAGCCCATTTTCTTCTCTATCTTAACACCTTTGATGCCTCTAGAGTTATTTGTCTATATTTTGATGAAATTGTTAGACTGTATGAATTGCCAAAATCTATAGTGTCTGACAGGGACGTTCGATTCATTAGTTACTTTTGAAAAACTTTATGGCACTTAATGAGAACAAAAATAAAATTTTCAACTACATATCACCTACAAATAAACGGCCAAACTAAAATTGTAAATAGAAGTCTAGAAAATTTACTTCGATGTTTGGTAGGAGAGCATGTAAGGAATTGGGATTTACTTTTACCTAGAGCAGAGTTTGTATATAATAGTTCAGTAAATAGGTCTATTGGTTTGAGTTCTTTTGAAGTTATGCATGGTTATCATCCTAGAAAATCAATAGACTTGATCCCGTTACCTATGCATGCTAGAGTTTCAAAGTCAGCATCATCCTTTGTAGAGCATATTAGGAGTCTACATAAAGAGATCAGTGATAAAATTAATTTAAGTAATCAAATATATAAACGATTAACAGATTCTTACCGACGAGTCAAGAATTTTGCTGAGGGTGACTATGTCATGATTAGGGACAGATATGAGCAATTTCCATTATGAACCATCTAAAAGCTACATGCACGAAGAGTAGGCCCATTCAAGATTTTAAAGAAAGTTAAATCAAATGCGTACGTTATTGATCTACCACGTGGCTATGGAATTAGTTCAACTTTCAATGTATCAGACTAATTGAATATAAAGAATCAGCATTGATACCCAGTGATGCATTTGAGCCTATATCTTTCTTTGAGAGTGATCCTCCCTCTGAGTGTCCACAAGCCCAGATGAGTGAAAAGCACGATGTGATCGATCGTATCCTGGATAAGCAGATCAAATCCACTAGGAATCGAGACTACCATCGCTTTCTAATTCTCGACGAGGCAGGCTAGAGTCTGAGGATTTCTGAATTACTTGAGATGAGCTATAGAGGATTGATCCAGATCTTTTGAGTATTTTCAGAGTAGTGCAGAGTCTGATGGAGTCGAATTTTTTTCATCTCGAAAAAAGATAATGAGGACATCATCCAGCAGCATAATTATCGATGCAAGTCTAAATATACTATATATTTTTATATTATTATTGTATCTGATGTATACGTGGGTGTTTGAGAATTGGGTGCATTTTTTTTATTTTCTAATTTATATACATAGTTAAAGCATTAGGTGGAACTAGGTTGTTAGAAATATTTAAATTTATTATTTTATTTATTACGATTCGTTAGAACCCATTTATAAATGGGTTGTGTTTTTGTAATCAGGAAGAGAATGGATATCATTTTGAGCCTTGTGTCTTCTTCCTCCCGAGTGTTCTTCTCCCTCTTCCTCTCAGCTTCTTCTCCTCCCTCCCCTCTTCTTCCTGCTTCTTCTTCTTCCTCTACTTCTTCTCCTTCTCTGCTAAACTTCTCTCCTAAGCTGTTGATACTAACTTCCAGTGACCCAGCTCCTCCCTTGTTCTAGCTAATCCAAGCCATCACCAACCACCTCCATCGGACCAAATCTATCTTGCTACCACCCCCATTCACTTCCCTCTATTGCACGCCACCGCCATCTTCCACCTACCACCACGAGCACCACCTCTGCGAACACCGCACGCCACCATCTTCCCCGCCACAAAGCTCCTCTCACCACCGTCGGGCCCCAATACAACCTCTGACTTTCCCATCATCCTCTGCTCCTAACACCATCTTCTTGATCGCCTCCACCCACCATCTTCAGCGCCGCCACCATCTTCCATCGCATCCGTCGACACTATGAACCCGTCCTCCCCTCTCTGCCTCTGCATCTAGCACCAACAACCCTTCCCCTAATTCCCTCCTCTGTTTCGACTTCTCCAGAACGACCTTGGCTAGTCCCAAACCCGACGACGCCCAGCTCCATCTTCACCACTTCGACCCCTCCGAACCACCTCCATCCTTCCCTCTATTTCCCTGCAACCAATGATGGCTGCAGCCTCCGCTCGCCCCAGTCCGAGCCCAAACCCCTCCGCCATGCTCCGATCATCAGAGCCTCCGAACAACCCATCCCTTCCCTCTGGCCAACCATTCCCAGCGAACCTTGTTTCGATGATGCCAGACACCCCCTTCTCCGCCATCGTCAACCTTCTCCGGCACACCCCCACCGCTGTTGATCTCCATCGCTCGATAACGAACGTTCCCGATGACGATTGCGACCCCTTTGCCACTATCAACGCCCTTCGCCACTGATACTGGCACCCATCCGGCCACTGGTGTCCTCCGCCGCCATCGGTGCCCAGTGACTCGGATGCTCTGAGACCACCACCTGGTCCATCCAAACCTCTGTCGTTCCGAGCCCTCACCTTCCTATTCCGCACGATCATGAAGGCAACCAGAGAGATGTTGTGCACCATCTTCCGACTTCATACCCTTTTCAGCTCCTTTTTTTTATTATTATTATTTGGGGTGTCAAATGTGATGTTTGACTTAACTATCATTTAGACGATTTCAGATATGAAGACTCTTCCTTGTCGCAAAGATATCTTGTCCACCTTCGATTCGATCCGATCTCACTTAAAGTCTTCCTTGTCGCGAATCTATAGCCGGATATCTTGCCCACCTCTAGTTCGATCTCACTTAAAGTCTCCCTTATCATGAATCTATAGCTTGACATCTTGCCCACCTTCGATTCGATCTCACTTGCCTAGGAGTCGAGATATCTCATGCGACATGAGAACTTCATGAATTAGTTTAAAATTTTTAAATCAATACTGTTTATATTTTTTTTTATGCTAGTTATCTATCTTTTATTCTCTTATATTCGATTTACTTGACTTGAGTTGATTGTCCTAGCCAATCGGTTATTTCTTAATGACCAACGATTCTGTTTCTAACTTCTTATTTCTAACTTCTTATCTGTGTGTGCCGACTGTGTTACTTTCTAGATTAGACTTTAATCACGATTGATTCCTTTAGTTATTTTTCTTGCTTGCTTTAATTTTTTTACTAATTTTATATTTTAATTATTTTAATTAATTTTGATCGTTGATCTTCTTAGTGGTTAGTTAGATCTTGGTTAGTTAGCATTGTCCCGCATCATCCACTAATGGGTTGTCTATTAGAATCACCTAAGCAACATTACTTGAACTCAAAACTCAAAAGAGAAAAGACGAGCTAATTTATATGTATTGAACAACTATGAAGAAGTTTTTAATTTAATTTATCAAAAAATTTACTTACTAAAATATATTTTTTATTTATCTTCCCTTATATTTGAACATTATCTGAACATGAACTCTAAGTCCTATTTTTTATAAGCAATTTAAAATTGAACTGCTGAATGAGAGTGAAAGTTACTTACTAGAAAGATTAAATTCTGAGTTTCCAAAATGGTTTTATAACACTGCATGTGATATATGAATTTTATAGTTGTTATTTATGAAAACATAATAAATTTAATTTGCATCAATTGCTTTAATATTTAAAATTACATAGGTGTCCATATTGCATGCACAAAGATTCAACTGATGATTTATATAATCTTGCCTATGGTCCACTTGCCATAGCTACTTTACATAAAGGTTATGTGAATGGCTTTAGATTTCATACACAAGAACGTGAAGAATGTAAAAAAGCTCAAAATAGTAGTGTTAAGCCGAGGAGATAATAATTCTTTGGATAAAGAATACTATGGTATCTTGGTGGATAATTTTTATAGTACATTATGTGGGTGGAAAATGAGTTACTTTCTTTAAATGTGAATGATATGGTATCCAACATCAAGATATAGGTTATAAAATAAATCAGTATAGGCTTATAATGATAATTCTAATCATTAGTTGAAAATAGATGAACCATTAATATTAGCTTGTCAGGTAGAATAAGTTTTCTATATTGAAGATTCTAAAGAGTCAAGTTTGTTGGTTATCATGAAGAACTGACCTTAAGACTTTGATAATATACCTGTATCGAATCAGGATTTAATTAGAAGTATTTTAGTTGATGATGACAATGCAGCATATCAATAGAATGAGTATGATAATTATGATCACGTCTTAAGGCCACTTGATGATGTTGATGAAATTGCTGCATTGGATCGTGATGATATTATGGCTAAAGTATCTAGTGATTTGCATGGTGGGTCATGCAGAGCAAATGATGGATGGTAGAAAAGCTGACCATCTTGCATCTAGGATCAAGAAGAATTGCAATGTATATCAATTTAGTCATCTTATCGATATTTTCCTAATATTTGTCAAACATAACCTTCATCCTTTTAGCTATTAATCTGAACTCAAGGTCACTATCTTTTGTCATTTGGTTCAATCAGGTTTGAAGTCCTCCAACCTCAAAAAAGAACATGTTGGTAGTGACATATGATGTGCCTAAAACTCAGATGATCACTAAATAAAAGTACTTTAAGAAGGTCACCAATCGTCTCACAATATTCCAATGCTCTTCAACTGGCATCCCAAGATCAAAATCAATTTTTAACCTAAAGAATGGATCCTCATTAGCAAATCTCTCAAATGCTCTCTCAAACTTCTGAGCAGTGATCAACATTAAATACGTGAAGTTTTATCTAGTGCTCACATCAAGAGATAACATGGTATTACTCTCTCTCTTCTCTTTCTCAATACATTTTCTGAATGTTTGCAATCTTATAGGAGATTGCCTCATATATCTGACTGCATCTTGAACATGTTGAATAGACTACCCTACTTCCTTCAAGCCATCCCACACCACTAGATTAACAATATGAGTAATGTATCTCATATGTAAGTACTGCATATCACTTACACAACTTTTTCTCTAGCTATCTCTTGAGGTATCTACAAGTAACATTATTCAAACTTGCATTGTCAACGGTCACTGTCATGAGTTTAGAATCTACTCCACTCTATCAAGCAAGTCTTAACAGGTTTACTTATATCCTCATCCTTGTGACTAGACATTGGATAAAAGTTTAAGATTTTATTTTGCAATTTTCAATCATTATCAACATAGTGAGCTGTGAGACACATATAATCGATCCTCTGGATGGAGGTCCAAGTATTAGTAGTGATACAAACTCTCTGTTAAAAGGTTCTAAAATAATTTTTCAATCTTTTCTACTCATCCACATAAAGATTATTGTAGCAATCCCATGCCATAGTGATTCTTGAAGGAATGTGAAATTTAGGACATACAACTAATATGAATTGCTTGAAACCTAGCTTCTCCACAAATCTAAATGGAAGCTCATCTACAACAATCATTGCACACAGAGCTTGTCTAGCTGCATCCTGATCAAACCTCCAATAACTCACACTGCCTTCTCCATCCTTCTCAGTAGATTGAAGATTTAATTTTGTCTATACTATTGTGGGTTTGCCTTTCTTGTTGTCAGAATTTTCTGGATATTTGGGCACATATCTCTTTAAATTAGTTGTGCCATTTATAATAGAATTAGCTACATACTTTACTGGACAGTACTTACACTTTGCCCTAATCTCTTCTTTATCATTTCTTATTTTTTTGAAGTAATTTCAGTAATCTGCCCTTGGTGCTAGCTTCCTCTTGATTTTCCTACTTTCTTCCATAGCAACACTACTAGTACTAGTGTGTCTAATAGGCTGTGTACTAGGATCAAATTATGTACTTAGCTATGTATTAGCTAGACACTCATCCTCTAACTTATCAACATCAGTGAAAGAGGAAAATTCAATTGGTTTGTTTGAAAACTCAGACATCTAACAAAAATTCCAGCAAACATAACACATGAACAGTCATATATTTGACTTTACAAATAATCAAATAATTATTATTTTGAATTGATATACTCACATTGCAAGAGTTTTGGATTGATATATCCATGATTATAGCTCTTTCTACCCACAATTAATTTAATTGAAGAACTTAAACTTCACAACTCTTCAATCAATTGTCTACACCAGTGACAAAAAAAAAAATAATTATATCAAGCCACTATTAGCTAAGAAACAATCAAATAAAAAGAATAATTATATGATATAAGATTCCTATTTCTTAGCATCCAATGGCTATTTGCTGAGGAACAATCAAATAAAAATGTTGAGGCGGGAGGACATGCAAAGGCATAATCCATTAGTACAAAGAATAAAAAATATATACAAGATATTTTGGAAAATAAAAAAAAAATATTGAATAAAATACTAAAATGGTTTCCAGTCAGATTATTACTTGGACTAGTTGATGTAGTATAAGATAATGCTATTCCAAAATGATGAACCTTTTTTTAAAAAAAAAAATGGATGATTTAAATTAATCTATATGTAGAAAAAAAAAATATTAAAAAAATTAAATAGAAAGATCTGTCGAGCAAAACTCATGATGTAATGATGTTACCATAGTGTAAACTCGCTTGCAAGTAGAAAGAAAAAGAAGGCGGCAAACTCGTGCACCTCCATCCATCACGGCTCTATGACATAAGTTTTTCTTGTTCTATATACGCTAGATGCTAGCTAGCAGGAGCAGAGGTCAGAGAGAGAGGAGAAGCACAGCAATCTAGCAAAGGTGTTCTGTCTTAGCATTTTTAGTTAGCACCAATTGAAAGTTGATAAAGTCGACCAAACTTCAATTTTGGTTTGGTTTTAGGATTTTTTTGTTTTTTAACCAAATCAAACCAAAAACCAAAATTTTTGAAAATGAAAATCGAAACTATATTCAGTTTGATTTTTTGGTTCGGTTTGGGCTGGTTTTCAGTCTAGCCCTACCAATAGCCATAATAGATAATCCAACATAAAATCTAGGAAGCTCAAGAATTATTGATGCCTAAGAAATCTAAGACCATAACCATTGACTTGGAGAAGTTGGAAGCATTGGGCATCGATAGCTGACAATATAGATCATTTAAAATCACCAGAAAGCACCTTACAAGCCAAGTAGTTTGCCACCTGATTTGCTTCTTGATAGGTATGAGATATATTAAAAGAGGCAATAGCAGACTTCCAATCTCACCAGTCTTTGAAAACAAGAATATGTAATCGATCATGGAAATTGGAATGAGTTAGCTGGTGTGTTAGCATGGCAAAATCACCTTTAACCCAAACTTGTGAAGCCTTATACTCAAGCACTGCAGCCCAGACTTCAGACCATATTGCCATTAATTCTGCAAAGGGAACAGATGAGGGCAACAAGAGCATACCACCAGCCTATATTACTTGAGCTTCATGATTCCTTATCACATTTTCAGCTACAGCTTTGTCGGTTTGCATGGATGCATCAAAATTGACCTTAAGTGCATCAATGATAGGAGGTAGCCATGAAACCTATATAGGTGAAGTGAACACTTGTGAAAATAAAGTGGGTGAACTACTCCAGTGCGTTGACAGCATACCTCAAGGTAACTTGGAAGCTGGCAAATTAGCATGATAGAAAATATAAGTCTTTCGAAGAAGCTATGCCGGAGTAGTATGCACCTGATTAAAAATTCTTTCATAACAAGTCTACCACATTAATCATGCAACATATGCCGAAGTAATTTCCTTCCTTTCTGCACCAAGGAATTAGACATATAAGCTATCAAATCCAACAAAGAAGTGGGAAGGAAAGTTGCTTGGTATATGTGGAGTAGTCTTTTGTTTTTAAAATTTATGGATATGTCAACTAGTCCACTGGAAGTTTCTTTTACATCAATTCATTCTAGAGAAGATTTAGCTATAAGTTGAATCATATCGGATGATGAGTATATACCTGAGCAAACAATGAATGTAACTGATGCAATGATAAAATGAAGAGGTAGTCCTTGTAAATACCACCACCACTGATGGCACTGGTGCCACCGAGGGGCATAATGAAGAGGATGATGTTAATCCACTTCAACAGAAGAAGAGAGCAAAAACATTTCAAATTTGGTTAGAATTCAAAGAGGTAGAGTTTTCGTGGATCCGTTGTAAATCACATCTTTCAATCATTGCTATTAAAAGTATAATTCACTTTGAAAGACACTTGAAGGATTGTCTTTGGTGAAAGCTTGCTAAGAAGAAACAACAAAAGCTTAATTTTTAGCTAACTGATTCAGATGCTCATTTCGACCCCACTCTATATGATAGCAAATTTGTACGGCAAAGATGAGGTAGGCTATGGCACATTGAATTCTAATGCATAAGCATCCCATTACAATTTTGGAGGAGGAAGGCTTTAATTTTATGTAGACGCGTGGGGTACATGAATGGCAGAAAATAACATGCATGACGGGCAAGAATTATTGTGCCAAGGTGTTCGATATGGAAAAAGAGAAATTGAAGGCGATGTTGAAGAGTATTAACAAAATTAGTTTAACGATGGATCTGTGGAAGTTTAAGATTTAGAAGATTTAATATATGGTTCTTATTGGTGCAGAAATCCGTCTTCGCCGGAGGTCGCCGGAGTCGAGGCCGCTGAGGTCGCCGCCGGGGACCTGCAAAACAAAGTCCCGTCCGGAACCGATGGGGGTGGCTCCGGCAGGACCCTCCGATGGTCAAGTTAGTTTTCAGCCAACAGTAATGGAGTGCTCGGAATGAGTTCCAGAGCTTAGATATGAGGAGGAGAGCTTAGAGAGTCGAGAGTTCAGAGAGCTTAGCCTTGGCGTATCTGGAGGGTCCTTTTATAGCGGAGCTTAGTTGATGGTGACGGCCATGCCGTCTGGCAGAGAGTCATTGGGCAGCATGGAGTTCGGTACGGAGAGGATGGCATCGTCCGGTGGATCGTGGGAGCCATACTGGCACGTCGTGGGCCGCATGGAGTCCGGTACGGAGAGGAGGGCGTCGTCAGGGAGTGGCGTTGCCAGAGGTGGTAGCCATGTCGTCTGGTTTCGTTGCCTGCCGCTGATGGCGACGAGTCATCTCTAAGGAGAGTCCGGCAGAAGGAAAGGCTGGGGGAGTTCGGCCGCAGGGAGTCTGAAAGAGTTCGGCAGCCCAGGAAGTTCGGTCTCGACACTGAGAGTTCGGAAGAAGCTTGGAATCTGACCAGTTCGGCCTGCTGGAAGAAGCTCGACTAGACCAGTGCGCTGAAGCTCTTCTGCGGCTACTGGTCGCATTATGCTGAGCGTCGGGCCGGGCTTCGGCAGGAGCGGGATTTATCCCCAACAGTAGCCCCCCACTCCCGAGTTCAAAAATTGAAGGAAGGGAGTACCACAATAGGCGTCTGCCGAAGCCTTCTTCCGGGCCCCGCGCTTGTCATAGCTGAAGCTCGGGGAGGTCTCATCTCCAGCCAGTGTTGACGTTGAAGTTGAAGCTGAGGCTTGGGGGAGACCTCACCTCCAGCGGAACTCATTTTCAGCCAAAGTTGATGAAGCTGATGTTGAAGCTCTCTGGCCGAGGTTGACATGATAGCTTTCTCTAGCCGAGGTCGATGTTGAAGCTCTCTGGCCGAGGTCGTCGCGGGCCTCACGTCTATCCGAGGACCTTATCCCTAGCCGGAGCCGATGCGGGCGCTCGAGGGAGATCTCATCTCCTACTGCCGAGGTTAGCCCAGTTCCTCGGGGGAGATCTGATTCATAGCCGAAGTTGCTCGGGGGAGGTCTCATCTCCAGTAGCCGAGGTTGGTGCTCGCATTAGGACGAGGTTCTCCTCCTGTTCCTAACCGAGGTTGTTCACGGTCGCTCGGGAGAGATCTTATCTCTAGCTGAGGTTGATGCTCGTGTTAGGACGAGGTTCTCCTCCTGTTCCCAACCGAGGCTCGATCGCTCGGGAGAGATCTTATTCTCTAGCCGAGGTTGTTGCTCGCGTTAGGACGAGGTTCTCCTCCTGTTCCCAACCGAGGCTATTCGCGGTCGCTCGGGAGAGATCTTATCTCTTGAGGCCGAGCTGAGGTCGAAGTGCGCGCTCGGGGGAGATCTTATCTCCTGCAGTCGAGCTTTCCTCAGGGGAGATCTTATCTCCTGCAGCTGAAGTGCGCGCTCGGGGGAGATCTTATCTCCTGCGGCCGAGCTTCTCCTCGGGGGAGATCTTATCTCCTGCAGCCGAGGTCGAAGTGCGTGCTCGGGGGAGATCTTATCTCCTGACGGTCGAGCTTCTCTCGGGGGAGATCTTATCTCCTGCAGCCGAGGTGCGCGCTTGGGGGAGATCTTATCTCCTGCGGCCGAGCTTCTCTCGGGGGAGATCTTATCTCCTGCAGCCGAGGTCGAAGTGCGCGCTCGAGAGGAGATCTTATCTCCTGCAATCGAGCTTCTCTCGGGGGAGATCTTATCTCCTGTAGCCGAGCTTCCCTCGGGGGAGATCTTATCTCCTGCAGTCGAGGTTGGTGCTCGTGTTAGGACGAGGTTCTCCTCCTATTCCTAACCGAGGTTGTTCACGGTCGCTCGGGAGAGATCTTATCTCTAGCCGAGATTGATGCTCGTGTTAGGACGAGGTTCTCCTCCTGTTTCCAACCGAGGCTCGGTCGCTCGAGAGAGATCTTATCTCTAGCCGAGGTTGTTGCTCGCGTTAGGATGAGGTTCTCCTCCTGTTCCCAATCGAGGCTATTCGCGGTCGCTCGGAAGAGATCTTATCTCTTGCGGTCGAGCTGAGGTCGAAGTGCGCGCTCGGGGGAGATCTTATCTCCTGCAGCCGAGGTCGAAGTGCGTGCTCGGGGGAGATCTTATCTCCTGCGGCCGAGCTTCTCTCGGAGGAGATCTTATCTCCTGCAGCCGAGGTGCGCACTCGAGGGAGATCTTATCTCCTGCGGCCGAGCTTGTTGCTCGCTTTAGGACGAGGTTCTCCTCCTGTTCCTAACGTGGCGATTATTGACTGCTGCTTCCCTATCATCGCATAGTTTTCGCATCCAGAAATAATATTATGCAGAGGGGAGAATTTTACCGAAGGAAAATTGCGGACAGCGCATTCTCGTTTGTGGGGTCGACGGGGCATTGTTCCTCGGAGTTCCCTCGGGCAGCAAGTCCCGTCCAGACGACCTCCTCTATCTCATGCCGGCCTTCTTAATTTGGAACATGCTTCTCTTGACTTTGTCGCTGGGGACGACAATCACCGATGTAGCTAGCTCCTAGCTCCTCCCCGGGGTGGCGTTGATGATGCTGCAAGGCGGCCGACCTTCTTGTCTTTTCCAGTTACGGCAGCGCCTATAGCCGATCTTCTCCTGCTTCAGATCGACGTCAGAGGAATTTATCTCGTCGTCCCTTTTTGATGAGCTCTTCAATCTTGTCTTGGAGCTGAACATATTCCTCAGTGTCGTGGCCGTGGTCGCGATGGTAGGGGCTTTACTTGCCTTGATCGCGCACGTTTGGGGAGACCGTAGTCCTTCAGGTCTTGGCGGCTGGCTCTTAACTTCGCCGAGGATTCGAGTTAGAGGAGCGGGTCGTAGCTGCGGAATCTTTCAGAAGGAGGATTTCTTCGCTCCCTTCTGTCGGGGCTTCCTTTGCGGTGAGCTCGAGAAGTTCAGGCTTCGTTTGCGTGGAGCTTCATTCCGCTTTCCCGCGAAACTTTCCGTGGGAGAACTTCATGCTTCTTTGTCCAGACTTCCCTGCTCGCAGAGAGGGGGTCGACTTTGCTTGCCCGAACTTTATCGCACCTCCCATGAATTTGTTGTGGCGACGTACTTGAGGGGTAGTTCGGCCTCGATCGCCCTGGGGCGGTCTCGAGCGCGGCCGAACTTCACTTGGGTGATCTGCTGCGGAGTTCGGCCTCCCTGATGCCGAACTTCATTCGTGGGAGAACTTCGCCACTGCTTGCGCTGAACTTCACTGTGATGGTGGGCTTTAAGGTGGAGTTCGGCTTCGCTTGCGCCGAGCTTCATTGATGAGCTCAAAAGGGAGAGTTCGGCCTTGCTTCCGCCGAACTTTATTTCGATGAGCTGATGAGTTCGGTCTTCCTTCGAACTTTGTTCCGCGGGAGAACTTTGCTCCGCCCTCGCTTGTGCCGAACTTCATTCCGCGGGGGGCTTCGTTCCATCCTTGCCGGCGCCGAACTTCATTTGGAGGTTGAGCTGAGGAGTTCGGCTTTCCACCGAACTTCATTTCGCCTTGATGACGAGCTTTGGGGGGAGCTCGGCTTTTCTTCGAGCCGAACTTTATTCCGCTTCGGTGGGGGAACTTCTGCTCTCCGTTTCTCTCTTAGGGGCGATTGGGCTCTTCCTTAAGGCTGATTCCTCGCGCCCTCATGGCGGGCTTGCTGGTGGAGTCGCCACCGGAGGCTACTGTATAGCCTGCAATGCCTCCGTGAGGCCACGGATCTGTCAGACAAGCAGGCCGAACTGCTTCACATCCACCGTGGGTGCAGGTGAAACCTAGGCCGCCGGGGCTGAAGCAGGAACAGACGGGCCTGGATGGGATCGGGTCGCGGAGGCCGCCGAGCGCCGTGCCGAAGCTCTCCTGGGTGGCGTTTTCTCTTCGGAAGAGAAAAGAAAGATCTCCGAAGAGGGAAGAGAAGGGTCGCCGAGCACTCCTTTAAGAACAAGAGAACCTCGAAGGTTCAAGCCCTCCTTCTAGCGTCAATCTGTTGGTGCAGAAATCCGTCTTCGCCGAAGGTCGCCGGAGTCAAGGCCGCTGAGGTCGCCGCCGGAGATCTGCAAAATGAAGTTCCATCCGAAATCGGTGGGGGGTGGCTCCGGCAGGACCCTCCGACGGTCAAGTTAGTTTTCAGCCAACAGTAATGGAGTGCTCGGAATGAGTTTCGGAGCTTAGATATGAGGAGGAGAGCTCAGAGAGTCAAGAGTTCAGAGAGCTTAGCCTTGGCGTATCTGGAGGGTCCTTTTATAGCGGAGCTTAGTTGATGGTGACGGCCATGCCGTCTGGCAGAGAGTCGTTGGGCAGCATGGAGTTCGGTACGGAGAGGATGGCATCGTCCGGTGGATCGTGGGAGCCATACTGGCACGTCGTGGGCCGCATGGAGTTCGGTACGGAGAGGAGGGCGTCGTCAGGGAGTGGCGTTGCCAGAGGTGGTAGCCATGTCGTCTGGTTTCGTTGCCTACCGCTGATGGCGATGAGTCATCTTTAAGGAGAGTCCGGCAGAAGGGAAGGCTGGGGGAGTTCGGCCGCGAGGAGTCTGAAAGAGTTCGGCAGCCCAGGAAGTTCGGTCTCGACACTGGGAGTCCGAAAGAAGCTTGGAATCTGACCAGTTCGACCTGCTGGAAGAAGCTCGGCTAGACCAGTGCGCTGAAGCTCTTCTGCGGCTACTGGTCATATTATGCTGAGCGTCGGGCCGGGCTTCGGCAGGAGCGGGATTTATCCCCAACAGTTCTTATAGGGCATTGGATTGATTCTAATTGGGAATTGCAAAGATGTGATCTCAATTTGCCTCATCGTCGTGGTGTTAAAATTACTGATTCCATTATCAAGTATTTGAAGAAATTGGGAATTGAAAATAAGATATGCACAATTAATCTTAACGAACAATGCCTCAAACAATGATTTTGTGATAAGAATCTTGAAGGACAATTTCTCAAGAAACAAGAATTTGCTTTATGGAAGAAAATTGTTTCATATTTGATGCTGTGCACACATTTTGAATCTTACGGTTTAAGATGGTTTTGATGAGATTTATGACATCATAGAAAATGTAAATGAAACTACGAATTATCTTAATCAAATAGAAAAGAGGCCGATGTTGTTTGTTGAGATTGTACGACAATTACAATTATCTACGAGAAAGCCAATTTATAATTTTAGAACATGATGGAATTCAACTTACGAGATGCTGGTGACTACAATCAAGTTCAAAAAAATCTTTCTAAGGTTCAAGGGTCAAGAGTTGTTGTCCAAGTCTAAAGAATGGAAAAAAAAAATTGAAAAAGCTTGCCTAATTTTGGAGGTGTTTTGAATAATCACTCATATCATTTTTGAGAGTGAGTATCCAACATTAAATCTATTTCTTAAAAAGGTATGAGGGTGAAGGTGTTGTTAGATAAGAAATACAAGATGAAGATATTTTTATTCGAGCATTAGCTAGAAAAATGGTGCAGAAATCGACATGTATGGGGTGTGTAATTTGTTGATGACTATAGTTACAATTTTGGATCCAAGATGCAAAATACGAATGATTGAGTTTTTTTTCCTAAAATATATATACCATATAAAGTGATCAACATATGAATCGATACATTTAGAACACTCTAAAACATCATTAATTAAGTTTTATTAGTTTATATTTGATACTTCCTAATCTATTTTGCAGGTTAATAGAAGATTAAATTCAATTAGGCTCAATTGGATCTAATATAGCTTGAACCCAAGTGCATCCAAGAATCATAGAGGAGATCCAATGGTTCACATCAAATGGTCACAACCAATGGTAGAGATCTAGGTGCCTAAGATGAAGATTCAGGATTAAAAAAAATCAATGGTTGAGAGAAATCGAGAAAGATCTAAAAGTCATCAATTGTTGGAATACTCTCATTCAAGATAAAATCAAAAGCTACTAACCATCAAAGCAAGCATCCAAAGGCTCTCATTAATGGCACCAAGAGGGAAGCATAAATGATAGAAAATCATGAAGATACCAAGGTGTGAATACAGCTTAAAAATTAAGGATCAAAATTAAAAGATGGATCATCGTGTGAACACAAATAACTAATTAATGAAGGAGAACCAATTAAGCCCTAGATCCAAGGGCTCTTCTTGGAGGCACTACCTATGGAGTTTTTATAGAAGTTTTGATAAAAATTATAGGAGAATTTAGATTGGAGCAAAGATAGAAATTTGTTATCAAAATAAATATGATCAAACATCAAAAGAGGAACCAACGGCTATGGTTCTTAATCCTAAATCCTATGGCCCTTATGCCATGCATCCTTTACCCTCAAAACTCCCACTCTATATAAGGGCCCTTGCCCCTTGGCCACTAGGGGGCTATGAGTCCTCTCCATGCCACAAATAACAAACCGTCCTCTCTCTTTCTCTCTTGTCCCTCTCCACGCCAACCACTTTTCTCCAATCTCTAGCCAGCCAAAATCTTATTCTTTTCCCTTCAAAGCCTTGCTATCCCAAGCCTAATCCAGCCCTCTCTAAACTTTAGAAACCTCACGTCCAAAAGCTAAAAAAATCCCATGCCCAAGCCTCTAAAATTCGACCTCTTTCTTTTTCCACCAAAAATTCTAGCAACATGTCTTTTCCTTCTCCCTTTTCCAAAAATCACTTTCCATAGCCTATTCTCCACTAAATCTCCTCCTCTTATTATTGAAGATCTTCTTCAAATTCATGGCAAAGCATCTCCAGTGTTCAGGATGCAGATTGCAGTGAAGAGTTTCTCTATGGCCAGCTAGACGTCCCATTCTCAGGATCTACTGTAACTTTATTTTGATAGTTTGATCTCATTAATATATTTTTTATATATTTTTCTTTCAATATATAATAAAGATCTAAATTTGTTTGCTTATCTATATGCATTTTTATTTTACTTTACATAAAATTTTAATCTAGAATAGTCTATACTCTTGGGACGAGCTATGATCTACGGATACAGTTCGTGCTTTTGGGATAGACTATATTCAGGTAAAACTTTCTTTATTGTATCTAATTCAATTTAAACTAGCATATAGCATTAAAAAATGGGCCATGATCTATGGGTATGGGTCATGCTCTCTAAGATAAGCTATATTTTTATTGGTTAGATATCTAAGCAAAGATAAATGAAAGAAGGATACCAACTATTTGGCAAAGAGCAGTGAGGTCCTAAGAGATCCATCTCCATATCTATAATTAATTTTTAATTATTTTTTTATTTATTTAATTTTTAGTAATCTAAATATTTTTTTTTTTGATCTTTTTTTTGCTCTTAATTTAAGAACTAAAATAACTCAAACATAACCACACGATCCCAGTGGAAACGATCTCGACTCATCCTAACTAAAGTAATGAGTAGAATTTATTTTTGACCGCCTAGAATAGCAATTAAATTTTGGTGGCATTACCGGGGATTGTATTTTAGTTGCTTTGAGATTATAAAAAAAAAATATATGTTACTGCTTTCTAGTTCTTTATTTCTTGCTTTAGAATGCTTTACTATCTTTCTAATAAAATAATTTTCTACCTTTTTATATAGATTTGATTTTCTACCTATTTTAGACTTATCTTTTATTTATAGAATGATTTACTTTTTTTTAAATAGATTTTTTAAAAAAAATAATAATCTTTACACTGACACTGCATAAGCTATTTAGGTGATTAAAGACTTAATTACAAAACCTAACAAGTGAAACCAACTAATTTAAATTTGATTATGTCATCTAACTTAGACATCTTAATCTCTTGCATCCATTTTCATAAATCACTTTAAAGATATTAACCTAATTAAATAAGATAAGATGGAGATTTTATCATCTTTTCTTGATCCAAAAATCACAACCATTCATTCTCATTAATCTAAACCTTTAATTAAAATCAATTAAACGTTGATCCTTAAGAAACTCGAGCTCACTATGATAAGAAATCTTAAGAGTTGGACCAGATTAGGATTAGTCATTTTAATTGATGTCTTGAAAAATGGTTCAGGGATCATGTCCTGAAGAAAGATAATTATTTAATTGATTTCATTAGCTTACCTTACTAATTTAATTGATGTCTAAGAAAAGCAATGGGGGACCCCACCAATCTTACATTTACCTGGCTAGTTGAGTGACTGATCTTTTAACTTGGAGTGTTCGAAGATGATCTAGGCAGTTAGGATCTATCTAGATCTAGAACCACTCTTAGCCATGATTGATTACCTAACTTGATTGCTAACTAACATCATACCTAACTAAAACTCTTCGCATCTACTTCTTATATTTAGGACTCGATAGACTCTCATCTTTAGAATTGCTTTCACCCTTTTCTTTTATTTATAATCTAAAAATCTAAAAATATTATAAAAAATGAAATTGTCTGTATTTACTCTAAGATATAAATTGAAGGATTTATGCTTGGCTATCGCTCATTGCAATCCAAGATTCAACCTTTAGATCCTAAAATTGAACGAACCCTTAGAGCCAACAGACTGAGAATCATGGATTGAAATTAGGAGAATGATCTACCTAGATAGTTGAAGGAGCACTTTACTTCTTCTACATATACCTACTTTTCTTACATTCAGGTGCCTTTAGTTGAGGTAGTTCAATATGAAATCAAGTCAAGTGTCATCCAAATGCTCCCATCATTTTATGGACTTGCTAATGAGGACCCATACAAATATCTAGATGAATTTTTAAAAATCTATTCAATGGTTAAAATTCAAAATTTCTCTGAAAATGCTCTTAGGCAAAAATTATTTCTTTTCTCACTGAAGGATAAAGCCAAATATTGACTGAACTCCTTAGATACAATCACAATTTCAATTTGGGATCAACTTCAGAGAGAATTTTTTAAAAAATATTTTTAATAGATAAACTAATTAAATAAGAAAGGCCATAACTAGTTTTTTTCAGTTAGATAGGAAGATGTTTCATGAGACTTGGAAGAGATTGAACGAACTGATTAGGAAATGTCCCCATCATGCTGTACCTAAATAGCAACTAGTCTAGTACTTTTATGATGGCTTGATAGAGAAGTACTGACAAATGGTTGATGCATCTTATGGTAGAATCTTCATGCTGAAAAATGAGCATGAAGCCTGGTAGCTATTTGAAATCCTGAGTAAAAATTCATTGCACCATATGTCTGCTATCAGGAGAGACCCTCTCGTGTCTAGATCTAAATGAGATTGGATTTATGAAATTGGTAGTTCAATGGACACTATAGTCGAGTGGATGAATTATCTAAAAAGATAAACCGATTACTATAGATGGTATCCACCAATACCCCAGCCACACCTATGATAGATGTTTGTTCCCTATATTCGAGTCCTGTACATACTATTTATAATTATCTTGCTACACCCTAGTTCTCTGAGTTTATACATGAACAAGTAAACTAAGCACAAACTCAGAATAATTATAGACTAGGACACAACTCTTACTTAAACACCTATAATCCAGGCTCGAGAGATCATCCAAATTATTTATGGAAACCCCAACCTATGGTTAACCCGGATTGTTATGCAGAATCCCTTGACATTGTAAAGGCTGAAGGAAGAGTGGGGTGCGCCTCCTTCCTCCAAGCTTGGAGGCGCACCCCCTAGGGCACCTTGGCATGTGAAGAAATCAGAGAGAGGGAAAGATGTGGGAGAAAATGGTGATCTTTGTTGATTTATCTCTTTTTCTCACTACCTAGGATTTATAATATACATATACATATATATATATATATGTACATGGACCGAAATCCTAACACATAAAAAACTTTCTAGACTAACCTAGTTCGAATGCACTAATCCAAATCCATGTACACCAATGGTCTGATCATGCACTCAATCCCATGGATCTAAATCTAGTCCAAACTCTAAGTAGCCCCCATTGTTAGATATATGTGCCCTAGAAGCCAGAATTGGCTGACACTTGTAATACACTTCTAGGGGCAAAATTGTAATTTTGACTATAATTAATGAAATGGGTTATTATTCTATCACACATGTGTATTTAGTGTCTGTGATACATCCTTTGAGTTAATGGTAATGATAATTCATATTTTCAAGAGTTGAAAATTTAAGACATGAATAATCATTATTAACTCATAAACAGCTCCCGACCATAGGATCATCACGAGGATGGTGATTGATCCGGAAGGTTGGTGTACGATCGCTTCTCTTTAGTAGATGAGTCTTGAGTCTACGGTGTGGAGACACCGGAGCGAGAGTACAGGTACTCGTTAGAGAACGAGGGCACTGAGCGTGACCACCTCGAGTAGTCATTAGGGAGTCTACCTTCTCGTCAATGACTGACTCGATGCTGCAGTAGTGTGTCTGGTTCTTTGACCTGAGATGCATCGGCAGTTCACCTTGAGGGTGTTATAGTTTGACTACACCATTACTCGGTCTCCTAGCCATATGGAACCCTGAGGTGTATGTTGGCTGTGACATGTTCATTGTAGGAACTGGATTGCATCAAGATGGGAATCTATCTACCTCGGTGGTAGAGGAGTAGCCCTATGATGATCATGAGAATCAAGTCCAGAAATCCATGTCCATGGTAGAGTGAAATAATAGAAAGAGTTTCTATTTAGATTTTCACATTGGACTTGAATCGAATGATTACATCATATGACAGAGACTAGGGTTTGACGAGTTCACCTTAACCCTAATCTGATCGGGGCTCAAGATAGAAGAACTGAATCACACAGGTAGCTGCACCAAGAGGTTCACATTCAGCTCTGATGGGTTGCCACCATATACTGCTAGGTGTCACTGGTGGATTTTGGGAGCAATTAGAATGATTTAGATGATCGATCATTCTAGCTGTTCGAATCAGAAGAGTTCTGATCCATCGAAAGGAGTTTCGATGATGTCTATGATAGAGATCATGACATATCCCATTACCATACAGAACTGAACCTAACTGGGTCACACAAACAAGGGTTTGAATCTGGTGATCATCAATTGAACTGATCTAGTTCAATTGATCTGAATGAGATTCAATTAGGTTCAAGGAAATCGTGCTAGCACTCGATTGAACCTAACGTTCTTCTTTTACTATCATAAATAAGTTGTCCTGACTGAGCCAAAGGAGTTTGTGCTCAATCAGAGGCCTTCATATGGTCTGACTGGAGGTTGTCCAAGTCAGAATAGGTTGTCTTATTTGTAAGACATTACCTACCATTTTTGGTCACCTGCCATTTCTTGTTCTTTGACTTTGGTCAAAAGTCTACCATTGACTGGTCAAACGTTGACCATTGACCCTTTGACTTTTGACCACATGTCATGCACCTATTGGAGAGCTGGTGGGGGCTTGTCCCCCTGCCAGAACCTGGCAAGGAGATGGGCGCACGCCAAGGGTGGCGTGAGCCCAAGTAGGAGGCACCTAGGAGTCCTTGTTGGACAAGGACTCCACCTCCCTTTAGGATTCCAATCAGAGTTCTACTAAGAATCCAGTTTGACTGGTCTTAGGCGCCCTCTAAGGAGAAATCCAGGGGTCTCTATTCCAACCAATCAGATTTAGATCTGATTTCACAAAGGGTTGTGATTGGTTGAGAGGAAGAGGAGTTGGATCACAAGAGGTCTATAAATAAGACCCTGCGCCCAACCCTAATCCTAAGTGAAAAGTGAATTCAATAGAGATTTCCCACGTCCAAGGCTGCCTCTCCCCTCCTTCTCCATGCCATACTCTCTTCTCCCCTTGCTCTCCACGTCCAAAAGTGTTTTGGACTTAGTTTGGTGCGATTCAGATCAAGGAAAGGCGATCAAAAGCAAGAAGGCTGCGCTGCTGCAAAAGGACGACTGCAGATCTTCAAAAGAGTTTTGAAGATCCTCCAGATCAGATCCAGATCTGATTTTTGGAGGTGTGATAGAGAAGAAGAGGTTCTCCTGATCCAACCCGAGTGGATATCGGTAGAGGCCAGACGCTTGCATGGCTAAGATCCAGAACCTTCCGCTGCAATCAGGATCATCTACAGGGTAATAGGATTACCCAAATCAGGTAAATTAAATTTGATTTAATTTATCTTATTTTATTTTATTTATTAAAATAATAAGAATCAGATCTGAAACATATCAAGATCTGATTGAGATCAAGAGAAAAATTTTTGAAATATATCTCTTGATCTAATCAGATCTGGACGAACCTGGACCGGGAAATCAGGATTTCCCCTTCAACTGGTATCAGAGCCATGGTTCTAAAATTGTTTAGATCTGATTTTAATTTTATTTTAATTAAAAATAACATGATTTTAGATGTCACATGAGATGTGATCAGATCTAAAATCAGAAAAAATTAAAATTAAATAATTTAGATCTAAGAACATGAAGATATGCATGACTAGTTCTAGAATAGAATAGTTCTATAGAATAGTTTTGCATGTCTTTGATTTAATTTGATTAAATCATATTTTAGATCTTCTTATTTACTATTTTCTGATATTATAAGTGTTATAATAACATCTGATAAACAGCAAATAAAAATTATTTAATTTTAAATATCATATGAGATATGATAGATGCATGACTAGACTAGTTGTAGAATAGTTCTACATAATTGTCTAGATTAGAATTTATTTTGATTAGATCAATTTAAATCTAATTTTTTAGATTATTATGAGATAATTTAGATCTGAAAACATGCATGATTTGATACATGAGATGTATGCAAAATATGCCATGATTAGATCTACTTTATATATGAGATATATGATATAGATCTGATATTGTTTTGTAGTATTAAATGTTCCTGATTAAGGCGTTCCTCTTGGCCGTCCGGTCATAAGAACGAAGAAGGGTTTAAAGGCCCTCTCTTCCCATTCGATGGGGTGTTCTTATGACGTGTAGGGGTGCTGCGTGTTCGTCCTTAATCAGAAACCCAAAACTTACTTTCTGCAAAACCCTAGATCCTGAAACCCTAGGATTTATTGTGCATATTTTGTTTATGAACCCAACTTAATAAAGAATTAAGTTTATGGAATATTAATTAGGTCTAAAATTGAGAATTTCAGATCTAAGACATATTCATAATACTGGGTTCGGGCTTGGGTAGCTCAATTAGGTCTAAGCGGTTGATCAAACCGAATCAAGAGTTGGTTAGATGGGATCAACAATGCTTAAATTGACCAGCCTAAAAGGATTAAGTCTGGGTCAAGATCGAGTCACGATCAAGCAAGACCTAATTAGGCTCAGAGGTTAGAGTCTGGATTGTAGGCTAACCCAATTGGTTCTGACTCAACAATTTGGTGTCTAAGGTAAGTTTGGCACAGACGACCGACTGGTTTTTAATTGGAAGCTACTCGACCTGAATGCGTTCTTGTGCGAGTTAACGGCATATTCCTTCCACCGGTCTCACTTACCTGGCCATATCTGTTGACACAGTTCTGATCTGAGGTGGTCAATAATCCGAGCTGACCCATGCCACTAGGTTAGTCATAATTGTTATGACTAAGCCAAGTCTAGTTTAATGAGACCTGAATCAATTCTCCCTAAGAAAAGATTAAGTCCGAGGTCTTCCACCATTGTAGACGTGCGGGCCCTTCCCGGGGTTGATTGTTCTCGGCTGGATACAGTGGCTCAGTTGCACCGGGAAGACGCAACCATGTCTATTAGGCATTGGATGCTATGGGCTGGAGGATGAGTTGGGCTCAATATTTCGGATACGGTGAGAGACCCAATTAGGAACCCAGTCTATGCAAATGGTGGGTCTGACTTAACTAAGGAGTGGATCAATATATTCCGGATACGGTGAGATTCATGAATTAGAGACCAAGTTTGGGTGCACCATGATTAGAGAATCATTGAACAAGAGTTGTTCACTCATTGGCTAACCCATCACCAATAACTGTTAGGTGAGGTGATGAGTCAGTTGGTGAGACCGCACCACCCACTAGAAATCATTAATCGTGGAGATTTTCGCATCTCTACAGAGGGAGTGTAGGGATCCGAGAAAATAGTGGGAGCTAATTTGTTTTAAAATAAAATCCCTAAACAAATTGGTCAAGTCAAAATTACAGTATCTAACTAGAATCTTTGACTCTCTACAGGAAAATGTCTGCGTCCAACCCACTGGCACGTATCCTAGACACACATAGACTGACTGGACCCAATTATAAAGATTGGCTCAGGAACTACAAAATTGTTTTGGGTTCAGAGAAGTTAACACATGTTTTGGACCAGGACCCTCCCACCTTACCAGCTCGTCCATCCACTGAACAGAGAGCATCTCTGGAAAAATGGATTGACGAAGACAATAAGGCCAGATACTACATGTTGGGCTCGATGTCTGATGAGCTCCAGCGCCAACATGAAGATATCGGGACTGCTCGCCAAATGTTGGCTCACCTACAGGAGATGTTTGGTGAACAGAGTCGCGCAGCCAAATATCAAGTCACAAAATGACTTTTTAAGGCTAAGATGCGTGATGGGCAGTCAGTCCAAGATCACTGTCTGACAATGATCAAGGACATGGAAGAGCTTGAGAAGCTCGGTGTGAAGTTGGACTTGGATTTGCAGAACGATATTATTCTGCAATCCTTGACTGATGCATATGGGCAATTCATCATAAATTACCACATGCATAAACTTCAAAATTCCTTGGCCGAGTTGATGAATATGCTGGTTACCGCTGAGCTTTCTATGAAAGGTTCTAAAGGCTCAGTTCTTGCTATGGAACGGACTTCTTCCAAAAGAAAGTCTTATGGAAAGAAAAAGAAGTCTGTGAAAAAGCAAAAGGTAGAAGGATCAAAGAAGAAGAAGGCAGAACCGAAGAAGAAGGTCGATGGCAAAGGAAAGTGTTTCCATTGCAACAGCGACGGCCATTGGAAGCGAAACTGCCCTACTTACCTGGCCACCCTGAAGAACAAGAAGGAAGGTCCTTCTGGAGGTATGCTCATTATTCGAGCAAAACGTGAATGCCAAACGACCTAGGGATAGTCCAAACGACAGATATCTATGGCACCTGAGATTAGGTCATATAGCAGAAGATAGGATTAACAAATTGGAGAAAAATGGGCTATTGAGTCCATTGACTTTTGAGTCATATCCAACTTGTGAA